>LPNX010213416.1:118434-216770 GCA_001517045.1 Pseudotsuga menziesii
TGATGTGTCGGCTAGCATGAAATACCATTGGCATCGATTTTAATTGCCGAAAAATAACAAACCAAATCAAAAGCGGAACCTTGGCCTTTATCTCCACACCATGATTAATTACAATGTATACATCATATATAGTTTTAACGAAAACGGGGTCAAAATTAGGGTGTTACAAAGCCGATTATGTTCTGCAATAAGTATCTTATGAGGGTAAAAAGATTTACAGTGCTCTTAATTATTTATACACTAACTTTATTGTCAACAAAGTTGTTACTGTAGAGAGTGGGATCCAATGGTGGAAAGGAATTAGACTAATTCCATGAGAACGCGATGGTGGAATCATTCTTACACATGTACATATTCTATAAGTTATGTTTCTTTATCACTAGAAGTAATCAAGTTGTCTAACCTTGTTTTTTTCTCAATAGTTTACTCAGGAGACTCATATTTCATCTCCTACAATTCATTCCTAGGATATCAAGTACATTATAAGGATACTTGTTAGGGAATACATTAACTGTATAGTAAGGAATATGTTTATTATATAATTGTGGTAAGGATATATCATTACATTCAATGGACCGACATGTCCCTAACATATTGCATGTGTCTTATCCATGAATATAGTATTAAGTGTTAGGAGATACCTATATAAAAGAATTACTAAGAACCTTCAAGTGCATCTATGTGTTTTGAGTTTCTTGAAGATTTAAATGATGTCTCCAAGAAATATACATGAATACCCATGTATGGGAATTGTAAGTATAAGTGGGTGAGAATAGGGTAATTTATGCATGACAAAATAATTACACACTTTTGTACATACACTATATAGCTAAGAGACATTATGGTTTTTGCATTAAGTGAGATTTAATAACTTAGACTTTCTTATGTTGGCTATAATTTACCATATTGAAGTATGTCTAATGATTGAAGAATTCAATTGAAAATATAACTATAGAAGATGCACAATATATATATTGAGATTGAAGAGTCTCCATTTATGTTAAAGTATTGAACCACTATTGTTAAATATTAGTAGTCTCCATTTACATGTTGTGTAGGAGTGATAGTCGTTACCACCTAAGTTGTACTTAGTGGTTTTTTATCAAGTGAGACTGGTGAACCGGACAAGGATAACTTGTTCGGACTTAAGAAGACCTTTGGAAGTACTTCTGGGAAGTGCTTGTTGTACTATATCACATGTTCATACCCCATGGGGGAATTGTAATAAATGTTCTAGCATGATAGTGTCTGTAAAAGACTCGGTCTCTTAGACTTTATTTGTCAATCTGATCAGCCCAAGGTGTTTTTTTCCCTTGGTTATTATTGGTTGTTGAATAAACGACTGATAATTTCTGAGTTTTTCACTCCATACCTCCAAAGTTGTGGTGGTCGGCTTGGCATTTAGGCCTATTGAGGTTATTAGAGTCTATGTGTCAATGTATAAACATGCTAAGCATCATGGTCGAGTCATATGAACATGTATAAGTCCCCCTAGGTTTTTTTCAATTTTTCAAATTTTTAGTTTTTTCAATGTGTTTTATTAAAATTTTATTTTTCCAAAACTTAGGCTATTTTTTATTAGTTTAATTGGAAAAATTGATTTTGTAATAAAAGTGGGCCAAATAATCATTTTCAGTCATGTAGGTGCTCATTTTCAAGCTAAGAGCATCATGTAAAACCATGGACCCATTATTTCCTAGTTTTGAGTGATTTTCCATCACTCAAGTCAGAAAGCCCCAAAAAATCATTTATTGATTATTTGAATTAATAAATTGACGAATAACGGAGCAAATCCAAAATCATAGATCAATGGATTCTCAGTCGATTTGATTGAAATCAGTCAGATCTAAACCAGATTGACTGGATCTGACAAATACTTGACTGAAGGAGGTGATCTGGACAGATCCAGAGTTGAACTTCAGCATCCTTTATGGGGAATTTCTCCCTCCCTCTCTCCTCCACATGTTTGGGCTCATATGGATGAGTTTTGGTGGATGCTTCAGTGAACAGGTTGAGGTGTCAGTCAGATTAGCTCTCTGATTGACAGTTGCACTCAGTGAGACTCAGATCTGGCTTAGTTAGACACAAATCAGGCATTGATGGACTCTCCTTCAGCTATAGTGGTCTATCTCCTTGGGATTTGCACCCCCCTGGGATGGATCTCCTATATTTCATATAAATAAAGCTCAGCCTGCCTCTTCCAAGCTAGTTAGAGTTGGATTGAAGGGCTTGCTATTGTAATACTATTGTAATCTTTTGATTGTTGGAATAAAGAATCTTTGGAGGCCAAATGGTGTAATTTTCTCATGTGTGTGGATTAAGCATTGTCTTACACCTATTGATGTTGCCGGCTTTTCTCTCAATTTCTGTATCTGAACCCTGTCTAGCTTGAACGATTCAACTGAATCAATAGGAGTATAGCTGGGCAAGTAAGGTTACTTGTTTTTCTTATACTGGAGTACTCTCGGGTATATCTGGAGTCACCCCCCCCCTTCGCCTAATTTTAATCAACTCATATTTCACATTAACTTAAAACGTACCAAGAGGCAATTGCAAAACATTCACTCCAAGCGCATGCAAGCACATTGATTATCTTTTGACTCCATTTTAAGGCACTGGTTATTTTCTTGCTATATATATATATATATATATTGTGTCTCATCATTGTGCTTTCGTGCGCTCATTTTGTATATTGTTATCTATGGTTGTTTATGGTTAAATTTCAAGCTCCTAAGTAACTCATTCAATTTAACATCACCGTACTAAATAATTTAGCCTTAGTAACTTAATAGGGTCTACCCCCCTTGGATTCGTTAGGAGTTGAGCCTAAACGGAGAAGTCAAGAACAAGGTGACAGGCTTGACTCGAGACTTTCCCCCAAGGACACACCGAGTGACTTGAAGATTTATGCCACGTGACCCAGGTGTGTGAAAGGCGGCAACAATAGTATTTTTGAACTCATAGTCTTTGAGAATGATTATAGGGTTAAATAATCAATGAGATTAGAATAGTTGGAGTTCTTGAATGATTTAATAGAAAAAAAATTATATCTTGCACCCCAAAGATCTATTGATGGTTTATGGGTATGTTACAGATATCTTTCTAAAGGAATTAACGGGATTAAATCCATAAAGAGAGATTGATTTCATGACCGAACTAAAACCTGGTACAAATCCTATCTCAAAGACTCCTTATCGAATGACAACCCTAGAGCTTCGACAGTTATAGATCCATTTAAAAGAGTTGTTAGATTTGGGACTAATTAGACCTAATATCCCATTGTGGGGAGCATCATTAATCTTCATTAAGAAGAAGGATGGATCTGTACGACTGTGCATAGATTATAGGGATTTGAACAAATCCATAGTGAAGAACAGTTATCCAATACCAAGAATTGATGGCATCTTTGATCAGCTGAAGGGTGCTTCAATATTCTCTAAAATGGTTTTGCGATCAAGGTATCACCAACTTAGGATCAAAGAAAATGACATTTCTAAGACTTCTTTTCGAACTCAATTTGGGCATTATGAGTTAATAGTGGTACCATTTGGTTTGACCAATTATCTAGCTGTATTCATGAGCCTCATGAATGGTGTTTTCTTAAATTACTTGGACCTATTTGTTCAGGTATTCTTAGATGATATTCTTATCTATTCTAAGAACAAGAAGGTGCATGAGGAACACTTGAAGTTAGTCTTGACTTGATTAAGGGAACATAAAATTTATGGTAAATTTCAAAGTGTTCCTTCTTCCAAAAGGAGATTCACTACTTAGGGCATATCATCTCAGGAGAAGGGATCTCAGCAGACCCACAAAAGTTGAAGGGCATGAAGGATTGTTCAATTCCAAAGAATGTGCATGAAGTGCGTAGCTTCATGGGATTAGCAGGGTATTACTGAAGATTCATGGAAGGGATCTCCAAGATTGCAAAACCCATCACCACCTTGCAACAAAAGGGAATCTGATATGAGTGGAACAGTGAATGTGATGCCACTTTTTCCAAATTGAAGAGGTTGTTAACAAGTGCTTCAATCATGCGTGTGCCAGAAAGAGTAACTTTTAGGGGAGAAATTTCTCCAATTGACTATTTTTTGGATTTAAAATAAATTGCTATTTGGTCATTTTTAGTGTCTAATATCGCCTATATTTACATAAAAAGATGTTTTTTTATTATAATATTTTCCAAAATTTACACATTTTAGTCTTAATTTTATGCTTCATATTTAATATTCACCTACCTATCTATAAAATGTTTTTTCTACCCAAAACAATCGCCTAGAATACTATACTTAAGGATAATATTAGAATCCTTAAAAAATACCCTGGTGCCAGATATGGATAAGGACTTCATGGTATTCACGGATGCTTCTGTGACGGGGGTTGGGGGGGGTCCTAATGTGGGAATGTGGGTAATAGAATATTAATTTTGTAAGTTTAAACCTTATGAGGATGAATATGCCATGCACGATCTAGAGTTTGTAGCAGTAATATTGGCACTAAAATTATGGAGGAACTACCTTGTTGGTAGGATTTTCACACTTAAAACAGATAATTAGAGCTTACAGTATATCTTTACACAAAGGGATCTGAATGCTAGGAAGAGGAAATGGAGTGAGTTCATGAGAGAGTACGACTTTGGTATCTCATATATCAAAGGAAAGGAGAATGTAGTCACAAATTCTTTAAGCTGAAATCTGAGGATTTTCTCATTAATTCCCTTGAAGGTTGACTTGAAGGAAAGAGTACTAGGACAAGTTTTGGGGGATAATTAGTATCTAAAGGTAACCTCAGTTGTTCAGAGTGGGAGGAAACTAGAATCAAAGTATGATGGCTACCATCTTGAAAAATATGGATTGTTGTGGTATCAAGGGAGGATGTATGTTCCTAAGGGAGGTGATATTAGGGAAACAGTCCCTAGAGAGGCCCATAGAGAACATTAATGTGGACATCCAAGAGTGAAGAATATGTATGCTGACATGAAGAAGCTCTTCTTCTGATGAGTTATGAAGCGTTATGTAGTGGATTTTGCTTCGAAGTTCCTTAAGTGTCAACAGGTAAAGGCAGATCATCATCACCCGGTCGTTCCCTTACAACCTCATGATATTCCTATAACTAAGTGGGAGGTAATATCCATGGACTTCATTGTAGGATTACCACTCACATCTCTTAGACATAATTTTATTTTGGTATTGGTCGAAAAACTGACCAAAAGTGTTCACTTCATTCTTGTCAAAGACACCTATAATGTGACCAATGTTGATAGGGTATTCATAAATGAGATTATACATCTTCACATAGTTCCTAAAAAGACATTTTTTTACCGAGACCCTAAGTTCACCTCCAAATTTTGGAAAAGCATGCAATCAGCGTTAGGGACATAGTTGAACCTAATCTCAGTATACCACCTAGAGACAGATGGAAAAACTGAGAGGGTAAATCAAGTAATGGAGGAAATTCTTAGGATGTATGTGATGGATCAACATAACCAATGGGATAAATATATTCCTTTAGTGGAGTTTGCATATAACAATAGTTATCGTATAGCTCCATTGGTATGCCCTCATATCAAGCATTGTATGGGAGACCATGTAGGACATCTCTTAGTTGGGACAGGTTAGAGGATCGGGTTATAAGTGTGCATGAGTTGATTCAATAAATGGAGGGATAGGTAGTACATATTATGTAGCATTTAAAGGAAGCACAGGATAGGAAAAATAGTTATGTTGTTGCACACAGATCAAATAGAAGTTATGAGGTACAGGATCATGTATTTATTTGCATCCGACCAAATAAAAGTACCATTCGGTTTGGAAGGGGGACTAAGTTGAAACATCTCTTCATAGGGCCATTTGATATTCTTGAGAAAATCAGACCAGTTTCTTATCGACTTGCGCTGCCACCCCACTTGCATAAAACTCATAATGTATTTCATGTTTCTATATTACAACATTACATAGCTTATGAGACTCACAAACTTCATTGGAAGGAATTGTAGATCTCGTACGAGTGAGCCTTCAAGGTCGAACCATTATGTATACTTGATCATAGGGTTCGGCAACTCCATAGTCACCATATGGACCAAGTTAAGGTCCAGTAGGACAAGTATAGCCCAGGTTTTGCTACCTAGGAGGAAGCAGAGAACATGCATCAAGATTTTCCCTCACTATTTTGATCATGACTTTGGGACGAATTTTCCCGAAGAGTGGGTGTATGTAATTCCCTATATTTTGATTAGGAATATTTATCAGTTAGACACACTACACTTTGTTTGCTTATTATGTATTGAACTCAAATCTACTAAGTAAAATTATTTATGACATGAGGGACTCGAGTATATGATGTTACTATGTTTATGATGTCACTATTATTGTGATGTTACTATGTTTATGATGTCTCTATTATCATGATGTTACTATCTCAATATAGTTACGATGTCGTGATTATCATAGGATTCCTTTTTTTCGATTCCAGTATATGTTTATATGTTTTCATTATTGAGATGTGAAAAATATGATGTGGTATGTGGATACCATATTATGATGTGATTGATTGAATTATTATATGTCATGTGTACCTGTGATGAACTAAAATAGTTACATTAAAAGAACTGGTGATAATATTGTGGATCTGATAATCGAGTGGAAATGCTAGTTATAAATGTGTATTTTGTGAAATATTAATCCAAAGGACATAGGGACTATGATATAGTAGGGCACTTGATATGATATGTAGAATAAGCACTTGTTATACAGTAAACCTAAGAAACCAAAAGTGATGATACAATGACATAGACCAATAATATCAATAGCATCATAGTATGAGTTGATAAGGGTGTCGACATAGTATGTTGAAAGGTATGGATGTATCGCCCACCCTATGTTTCTATGATACCTGAGGTTGTGGAAGTGTTGTAGTGAGACATACTCCCCATATTGTTGTGATTACGATGGTTGGAAGCCTGCTAGGAGAGGCTAGGTCCATTTTTCAGTCGATGTTGTCGCTCTCAAGTTCCTATGTGGTTAGGTTGGTGAAACTAAAATCCACTTTTTTACTAGTAGAGGAAGGATAGGGAGGATGTGGACGTAGGTTAGGATGGGAGGATATGTCAGATATTACTCTTTAGGGTTTGGTATTCCTTGATCTTCATGATATAGTGGTAGAAGATACCATTCCTTATACTTGATTGATGAAACTAACGTAAACATGGAGATAATGATATGAAGTCTTAAATGGTTAACTGTTAAAATAACTGAGAATGTTAAAGTAATTATATTGTATAAATATATGCTTTATCTTTCTGCATGGGGGAAAACACTATTATTAGTTAACAGGTATGCATAGGCGGGAATGGGTTTTTTTATAGTACATATTTGACATGTGCATACACTGGCCACACATGCACCCTAGCATCGATATATGAATACTAGACATGTTAAATAATTGTATAATTTGTTATGAGTAACTAAGTTAATTGTGTGATGCTCCAATAAATATAATGAGATTTTAATATTCTTAAGTATGTGTGAAAATTATAATAAACAAGTGATTAAGTA
Source organism: Pseudotsuga menziesii (assembly GCA_001517045.1). Classification (NCBI taxonomy): domain Eukaryota; kingdom Viridiplantae; phylum Streptophyta; class Pinopsida; order Pinales; family Pinaceae; genus Pseudotsuga; species Pseudotsuga menziesii. Next base: position 125,988 of record LPNX010213416.1, read on the forward strand.
TATTCAATTATAATAGTTGTAAGGAAATTATCATGCATAAAACTTAAAATACTATTCCATATGCGCAGTAGAATTGTATTGTTTTATTGATATCATGATTGTTTAAAACCCTTTAGGGTGTTTTGATTACAAATACAAGGGTGCTACATTGGTACTAAGGTACTTATTAGATAAACAAATAAATAATATTTTTAATTATTGAACACTAATTATTATTATTTATTATTATTAATATTTAATTAATGATAATGATGATAGAATTGTCCTTTACCATAAAATATAGTGGATCAACTCAATTATCATAAGGATTATGGAATAAAGCGATTAATCCAAGTATTAATCAAAGCAATTGTAAAATTAAAATTATTAAGAAAAAAAAGAGATATTTAAAAGAGATGCCATTAAAGTAATAAGTGTTGTTAATTTATACCATGTAAGAGAATTAATCGGGATGGGTAATAAATTTAATACTCACCATTACTGACTTGGAAATTCAACACTAATTACTACATTATTGTTATTTTATCCAAACATATTTAATGCTAAAATAGTGAGTGTGTCTAGTAATTAACCCGCCGTCGGGTGAAAATACCAAGAGAACATAACAAATAATCACTAATTAATGTGCAGCCATCTCACCCAATTAAATTAATTGACATTTATTCCATTGAAATATTTGAGAAAATAGGTACCTAAAAGTATATAATTTTTAGGATGGAAATTAATGTTTTGGGGGTTGGGAGTAATTTGACGGGGGCAGTGGAGTAAGCCAGAAGTATTCTTGAGAGAAGGAAAGTATATAGGGAAGAGTGAAGGGAGGAGAAAGGGTTGGATTTTTTGTGGAGAAATTGGGAGGTAATGGTGGGAGAGTACTGAGTGGAGAAAGGAGTATAGAACAAAGGAAATAATGTTATGGGATTATTGTTTTGTAGGCTTAGGGGATAAGGACTCCATTGATTTCCTAGGGCCAACATTATAACAACTGGCCGATAGGGTGGTTCATCACTTTGGGGGTTGCTATGTGGAGGAAAGGAAACTACTCCGTGGAACTAAAGATATCATCTACAACCTGCATGTATTCCACTAGTTAACATGTAGATTTCAATTTTTAAATTTTCATATTGCAATTATATTATACTGTTATGCAACCAAGTTCCTGATATAGCATAAAAAGAGCAGAAATAGACAATAAGAGAGTAATCCACACCTTAACAATGACTAATAGAGATAAATATCAATCCTCTTCAAGGAAGGAACCTCCTTACGCAATGTACTGAGTACACAAGACAAGATAAGATAGTATGATGACTAAAATGAGAATATATCCTTCCTATATATAGGAGATAAAGGTGTACAATAACAACTATTAGACCCACTAATAGACCCAATCCTACATAACTAATATGTAATGCACCGCAATATAGGGAGTAATCCGCCACACTATATGGTGTAATGTGTCATCATTAAGGGCTTAACATGACACTCCCCTTCAAAAAGTGTTGTCCTCAATGTTGAAGTAGTTCTTGGCTCTTATGTATATCTGATGTATGGTGTGACTTGGCTCTTATGTATATGTTTTTAGTGAGATATTTACATGTCGTTAATGGCATATATTCATGGTGCTGTGTTCTGAACCATTATTTACAAAATTTGTGAGTTAAAGTTGAGCATTTACATGTCATTTCCCTTAAGCAAATACCATTGAACTTATGCATTCAAATATGAAGCTTTACACCTCTGTTGTGGAACTATTAATCATAAAAAAATTATAGTAAATGGTAGAGAATTTAATAGTATTCATACTTTGTTTAAAAAATTTGGAGGATCGCATAGGATTTGGAGAGCCATTTCTGCTCACACCCTAGGGGGAATTGCACCATAATTACTAGTAATTTTACCATTTTTCCAATTTTCCTAAATCGAGTTGCATATGTCTATCACCTGTCATAAATTTATAATAGATTCATTTGAGTGGTCCTAAGACTCCCCATATCATTCCCTACTAAATTCGAGGGCCTCTTGTGCCATTCGACTCCCCTGGAGTCAAGACTAGTCAAGAAAAATTTTCCCCAAATTCTTCCTTTGTGGGAATTTTCGATTTGGGTCATTAAAACGGAAGTTCCTTCAGAGTATCCAAGGGTTTCACATGATCTAGGGGAAGGAACACATCTCATACGACTCCTCCCAGTAGCATGTGATCCCCTCCCAACCTCTCATGTTAGGAGTGTGGAGGTCTTCATTATCAACGGTATTGTCCTAAGTGTTAGTCAAGAAGCAGGCACATGGAAGGAAAATCACCCATGGATAGTTTGGGTAACAATCATTGGATCCATGCAGAAATTCATAACATCCAAGTATAACAACAGTCCACCATAGTAGAATCCACTGGTAATGTAAATAATGTCAAACTTAAAATTTTATTTGACCTAGGTGCAACTGATAGTTTTATTTCAACTTATGCATTAGATAAATGTGGGTTGGCATCCCATGATCACGATGATTTTGAATCGGCCGAGATGGCTTTGAGGGTTAAGAAAGAAATAGGTATTAAGGTGAAGGGATGTCGTGTCGACTTAGGACTTTACACCATGAATTTGGATGTGTATGTCACCAACTTAAGGAATTACGACCGTATTATCGGCATGGATTGGTTAGAAGCTCATAGATATTTCATGGATTTCTATGCAAAGAAATTATTGTGCCTTGATGATGAAGGACAAATAATTCAAATATAGGGCTTAGAGGAAGGTATCTCTCCATTTAATCTCCACGATGAAAGCTAAGCGATGCCTAAGGCAAGGATGTCAGTTGTACATAGTAGAAGCAATAAGTAACAGTAAAGGACCTTCTTTGAATTCTTTCCCAGTACTCTCTGAGTTCAAATATGATGTAACGTACCCTTACTACCTTAACCTGAAACACAAGGTGTAAGTATATGGAACTGTAAGTACTAGTCCTAACTTCGAAAAAAATTATGGATGCAATCAATGGGGTTAGGAGGCTGAAAGCTTGACAAGACAGAAAATGATTGGGGATGAATCCACTAGGGGGAAAGGTAAACGATGAATGAATCCTTGGGGATCTAGTAATGATAACCTAGTATCACCATGGTTTCAATGACATACCAAAGGGAATCTGGTTAAAAATCCTCACCTTGGACTTAAACGTCATTAATGGTAAATTACATGCTCATAAAATTGTGGGTGAGATATGCAATTATCAAAATGAATTAATGTTAATATATAGACATTTATCTATGTCGAATAGACATTATAAATGTTAATGGAACCTTCACATAGTTTAGTTAAATTGAATAATTATAAATATACTATGATTGACTAAACTTTCTATGGTGAAGAATGCATTTTGATAATTGTAATGGTCGAAAGCTTCAAAACCGAGTTATGATAAAAGACATTACACCTAGTTATAATGGTTAAGCACTAGACCCTTATGTTTGGAGCATTACGCTAAGGTGATACTCTAAAAGGGCCTCCATGGGGTCAATCACATGACCTCCCCACCGTACTCTAGCGCCTTAACCACTCGGTTAGGACAAGACTATATGTTTAGTATCCCTATACATATAGGAATATCTAAAGGAATGTCGTGGAAGGTGAGACAAACGATAATATAGTTAAAGAAAATAGATGAAAAGGAGGTCACTCTCACCTAATAATAACCACAGTAATTGAAGGTAAAGAAAATGATACCTATATATATATAACATTAATAACATGTATAGATATATTTAATGGAGGTTAAAGAAAACATTATTATTGTTATTATTATTATATATATTGTAGTGGGAAAATATATATATATATATATATATATATATATATATTGCAGTTAAAAGATACTTAAACATTTTTAAGTGAGAATGGCATCATGGCGGTCGAAGTTTACAATAACATGAGGAACATAAGCATTATTTTTAATGAAATGTGTCAGGCAGTTCTCCTTGGAGAGGATTTTGGGAGTTGTTCCCTTGTTTAAAAGAAAACATGGAGGCTCTTATCTTCCATTTGTCTCTTCGGGAGCAGAAGCGATTTGTATTTATGAGTTACGATTATCTTGAAGTGGGGGTTCCTTTTGGGGGAAGTAGTTTTTGGGTGCCATCCCTACAAACTGTTAGTGATCAAAGTTAGTTTCAGAACTTCATTACGGAATCCTGTGAGTACCGACTTGGCCTTGAGGTTCTCAAAAAATATATTTGTTGTTTAACTTCGATTGATCTGTGACTGTGTATTTGCTTTTTAAACATTTTTATCATTAACTACATTGAGTAGAATGTGTTATGATCTAAGATATATGCATATTATTTTAATATTCGTTCCAATTCTCAAAGATCTACAATTTTGTTTTCCATAGCCTACATTTTAACCTGTGTGTTTATAATAGTAATCAGATATGAATGTTCGACGGTGTTTTAACCTCCAGATCTGAAGCATATAGGTATGTGTTTTGTTTAACCTGTAATGACTGCGTTTTTCATGATCTGAGACTGTATATTTGTGCTGGTGTTCTTTTTATAACCTTCATATCTGAGCTATATATATGTGATTTAATTTCTGAAAATCGTTTCCCCAATGTATCTTCCTGCGTTTGAATTGGTAAACATATCTGAATATATATAGATTGTGACCTCTGTGTTATTGTGTAAACAGGTCTCTTTCTGCATTTGAATTTGTAAACAGATCTGAATGTATGTAGATCGTGATATTTTGCGTTAATGGTAAACATCCACCTGCATTTTGAATTATAAATTGATTTGTAATGTGTGGATCGGTACAACCTCCAAGACCATAGATATGTGATTAGTGGGTATGCATTTTGTTTTTTTTCTGTAAATGGTTTGATCCTTGACTGCATAATGAATACCCTGCGTTGGATATGTGGAATCAATCCCCTTCCCATTTGTTCATGGTCAACAATGAAACATTGAGGGATATCTAAATAGATATGCCCTTTTTTACTAGGTATTATTATTTAGTTACGACTGGGTGGAGAAGGGTGCAACCCTCTCTTAGTTTGTTTATGTTCACTTTAAATATATAGTTATAGCTATATTATTTTTCCTGCATAGTGTTCATGTGCATGGTGAATTTAGAAGACGGTTGATCCCTCCTTTTGATGCTCACTCATATTCATTTTCATATTTAAAGTTATAGCTATATTATTTTTCCTGCATAGTGTTCATGTGCATGGTGAATTTAGAAGAGGGTTGATCCCTCCTTTTGATGCTCACTCATATTCATTTTCAAATAATAATGCATGGAAGTTTTGTTATTCTTCTCTAATTGAAAGAATGAACAATAGTTTTATTGAATCTTATAACAATTTTGCTCATATCTGTTACTTGTTAAGAAGAAGAGCTAACCCCATTGCATGCAAAATTTCAATGCTTTTTATGATCTCCATCTTTATAAAAAAAATCAAGTTCAAAGTCTTGTATGATCTATGAGAGATTCAATTAAGGAAAGTTGGGTGATCTCAAAGGGAGATCGACCCTTTTAAATGTTATTATTTTTATGTAAATGTTATCTTTATCGTATTCCTGGTTAACTACTAGTTAGCTACTATGTTTTTATTTATTTATTTTTGTATAAAGGATCGGTTGAACATATAGATCATGTTTAGAGATATTTGGAAGGGTTATAGTTATTTATTTACCTTAGTGAATCTGTCGCCCGGCTCGGGGGTGGCTCTAGGAGGAATAACACATGCCAAATAGAGTCAATGGTTGGGAGGAAAGTCAAAGTCGAGTTTTCAATCGCTTAAACCTTTTAGATTAAACAAGTAAAACTTAATGTTTATTTTGATTAAGTAAACATTGTATTATATTACAAGCCGGTTATGTTTTGAAATAAGTAGCTTATGAGGGTAAAATGATTTATAGTGTTCTTAATGATTTATGGACTAACTTTATTGTTGAAAAAGTTGTTAGTGTAGAGAGTGGGATCCAATAGTGGAAAGGAATTAGACTAATTCCATGAGGATAGGATGGTGGAATCATTCTTACATATGTACATATTTTATAAGTTATGTTTCTTTATCATTAGAAGTAATGAGGTTGTCTAGCCTTGTTGTTTTCTCGACAACCGGCTCAGGAGACTCATATTTCATCTCCTACGATTCGTTCCTAGGAGATCGAGTATATTATAAGAATACTTGTTAGGGATTACATTAACTATGACTAAGGAATATGTTTATTATGTAATTGTGCTTAGGAGAGATTGATCATTACATTCAATGGACTAACATGTGCCTAACATATTTCATGTGTTATTGCATGCGTCTTATCCATGAATATAGTATTAAGTGTTAGGAGATACCTATATAAAAGAATTACTAAGAACCTTCTAGTGCATCTATGTGTTTTGAGTTTCTTGAAAGTTTGAATGATGTCTCCGGGACGTATACATGAATTCCCACATATGGGAATCGTAAGTATAAGTGTGTGAGCATAGGTTAATTTATGCATGGTAAAATAATTACACACTTTTGTACGTACATTATATAGCTAAGATACATTATGGTTTTTGTGTTAAGTGAGATGTAATCACTTAGACTTGCTTATGTTGGCTATAATTTTCCATATTGAAGTATGTCTAATAATTGAAGAATTCAATTGAAAATATAACTATAGAAGATGTACAATATATATATTGGGATTGAAGGTTCTCCATTTATGTTAAAGTATTGAACCACTATTGTAAAATATTAGTAGTATCCATTTACATGTTGTGTAGGAGTGATTGTATTCGTAAACTCATAGTCTTTGAGAATGCTTATAAGGTTAAATAATCAATGAGATTAACATAGTTGGTGTGCTTGAATGATTCAATAGAAAAAAAATTATATTGTGCACCCCAATGATCTATTAATGGTTTACAGGTATGTTACATATGGTATCAGAGTTCATGTTACAACACTTGGACCTATATGTGTTGAACATAAAGGTAAAAATTTGGCAAACTAAGAATTGAGTGGCTACATATAATAGAAAGCAATATGATAAATATCAAGAAATGCTTCCCTCCTGTGTGTTGATTCAATTATATTTTTATGGTGAATGATAAGTATGTGTGTGTGTGTGTGTGTGTGTGTGTATAAGCTTATTGTTTTTTAAATGTTTTGTCATTTAAGTGAAAATGACTATTTGAATGTTGATTAAAACAAGATCTTGTAGAACATAAAACATTATTAATTATGTCATTTTCTCCTTGTCATTGTGTTGCGTGATGAATGTGTCATAGATTTGAAGATTCATATAGTAGGAGATGCAATGATGAAAATGAACTAACATTGTAGTTTTTGTGAGAATTAATTGATGGGCTCGAAGTTCCTTCCAGAAAACCTATGGATGGATGATGATTATGCTCAAGCTAGATTGACAAGTTAGTCATCTTAAAACGAGATAAGTACCATTTTGTGGTTTTCAGTAGAGCTCAATTTTTTGTTGAAAATTTATTGATAACATTAAGGAAAGAGGTTCTTAGAAAATTGATAGATGCACAATGCATAGACTCCTTACAATAGACTGTTATGAACTACTAAATAGTGCATAAAATTTTTGGAACTTGGAGGGAATAGTTTAGATGCAAATTAAAATAATACAAGCAAAAACCCGTAGAAGAAGGATGTAGATGTTATAAGTGTTGGAGACATTTACCACCATACACACTCATTTTGGTTAATTTAGCCTAGTTAAACCACTATCCTAAGTTTTATTGACTTAATTGACGTCAGAGGAGCACTAGATGACATCAGAAAGATCACACCCATGCCTACCTTCAGTCAAGGAGGCTAACTTAGCCCTCTCCTACATTCGGGGAGGCTAACTGGAGCATTCCAGGGGTGGTCTGAGTGTCATTAATGCCTCATATTGCTAACTGATGGTTACAATTAGTTAAACATAGCAGTGAAGGCACCTTCCTTCATTAAATTGATTAATTATTGATTATTTAATGAATTGGAGTCAACAGGAGCGCCTCCAACCACTTCTGATGGTCAGTTACACTTCAGTTAACCTCGTCAAGGTTCATTGGAGTCATTGATGCGCTACCACTTGTTGGTTAACTTGTAGTGACATGTGTCTGAGCTACTTTCAGTTAGACTCGATCATTTATTGCACTCCGACTTCAGTTAGGACTCAGTTGAGTCAATTAGGGTTTTGATCAGTGGTTAACTTGACTGTTGACTATGGCTTACATTCAGTTAAGCTAGACTCACTCATTCAATTCGAATGACCTCCTTGGGAATTTGAATTGTCTTGGAATTCATGTTTCCATCATGATCATTGTATTGTATTATTCATTATTCATTTGATTATACAAAGCTGCTACTCCCATTACAGCACCATTTTTGCCAATTTTATGCATATTTATATGTATTCTTTGTGAGACTATGTTTTCAGTTCCTAGACCACTGTGAAGGATTAATATGGTATCAGAGCTCACGGTGGGACGAAGCTCAGATCTCTCAAAAACATGGTTTTTGACAGATCTTGCATGAAAAATTAAGCAAAAGCTCAAAATTCCAGCACTGCACCAGAAGCCAAGGCTTACCACTTAATACCCCAAGTAAAGAAATTGTTGATCAAGCTTGCTTGATCAATTATGCTAGGTGTGATGAAAGCCTAAAATGTGCAGGATGCCTGACCTTATGGTGCCCCTTTTTTGTTGTGATTTGCAGGTTTTAACAGGTACAACTTCGAATGGACTCATTAGTCCCTCTTCTCGCCCCATTCACAAGCTATTCAGAATGGAAGTTGAAGATGATTGCATCTCTGAAGAGACGAGGTCTCTATGAGGTGTCTATTGGACTTGGAAAAGAGTCTTATGAGAATGATAATGACTAGCTAAATGACAGTGATAGAGCTTTTGGAGCAATATGTCTGGCCCTTTCTCCTAGCTTGCACTACCTTATTGGTTCTCCTGAATACCCAAAGGATCTCTGGACAAAATTGGACAGAACCTTTGGCAACCACAATGAGGATCATAATAGCACTTTGGAAATCACATCCAACACCACAAGAGTTCTTTACTCAAAAGTATTGGCCTCCACTCTCTCTGATGAAGTTGTTCAAGTTGAAGATGAAGCAGAATCTTCTACACAGTAAATTTAAATTGAACAAAGTCTCCTTACAGTGACTCCTTCTCCTGATGCTCTGGAAGTTCATGAGATCTCTGATATCTCATCTCCTCATATTTCTGAAACAAAAGAAGAAATTTGAATCTCTGATATTGAATAAAAACACTGCTGCACTTCCATGCAAACATTCACCAATGATTTTCCTTTGAATTTTGTGCAAAATTTGCCAGTAATTGCTTCCGAAAGTGAAGAGAAATTTGATTTTTCTCCCTCTAATGTTGATGTTGATGTGCAAATATGTGATACCTTGGATATTTTGGAAGAATTATCAGATTGCCAGAGTGATCAATTCACTCCCCATGATCTATATCTTCCAGCAAAATCCTGCAGGATTGCATGCACCAAAATTCAGAATTTCAAAGAAAAAGACAACTGTGCATCCACTGTCTCGGTTGACCATACTTTTGGATCTGATATGAACCTTATTGGATATGATATGATCTTAATTGGATCTGATCTGATATTTCTTGGTTCAATATTTCAGGTTCATAAGTTTTCAGTACTGCTTGTAGCTGTTCTCATTAATTTTGTGAAGAAACAAGTACTGCAAGTCTCCTACAAAACTGTTGCTGGGGATTTGATTTCATTTCATGGTTTTGGATCTGTTGTGAACCTATTTAGATCTGATTTACTTTCTGATCTGATATTATTTGGTTCATATTTTAAAATCCAAGAGCTTTCAGTCATGCGTGTAGCTGATCTCACCAATTCTGATGTGAAAAATCAAGAACCGCACTTTCTCTTCAAAACTGCTGATGGGAATTTGGTGTTAGTTTCCTCATATGAGGTTCCTGATATTTTATTATGTGATTCATTTGCTATTTCAGAAGCTATATCAGATTATGGAGCTCAAGCATTCGCTCTCCACAGTCCCAGGGCTTCTCTACCTTTGGTCACATGCTCATCTCCTCACAAAACTAGTAAAGAGGAAGACATTTTGCATCCGCTTGGACACTTTCTCCTAAGAATTGGGGCTGATTTTACCACTCATGGTTTGATTTTCAAGGCTGCAACATATCATTTTCTTGCTTTTTCCACACATGGTTCGAATCCTCAAGAACCTTTGCTCTCTCTTCAGATGATTTCAGCTGCTCTACATTGGTCCAGTTTTCACCGTGCAGTTGTTTATATTTCTGATTCAGTTGAGTGCATTGTTCTTCTTCCAAAGTGGAAGATTCCTCCAGACATATTCATTTATTTTGGATTCAAAGGTTCACATGCACAGTCTCAGGATGCTTTTGCATAGAAGAACCAATTCTTGATTTACTGCTTAGTTTGAAGGGGGGTATTTTTCCCATGAGGTTTTCCATGTTTCCTTAGTTATATTAAGCAGTTACTTTATTGTACAGGGTGACCTATGGCCTTAGTTTTCAGGGCCCTAACATTTCTATGCACTTTATATTTTCTACTCCTCTTGAGTATAGCTTAAGGGGGGGTGTTGGAGACATTTACCACCATACACACTCATTTTAGTCAATTTGGCCTAGTTAAACCACTATCCTAAGTTTTATTGACTTAATTGACATCAGAGGAGCACTAGATGACACCAGTAAGATCACACCCACGCCCACCTTCAATCAAGGAGACTAACTTAGCCTTCTCCTACATTCGGGGAGGCTAACTGGAGCACTCCGGGGGTGATCTGAGTGTCATTAATGCCCCATATTGCTAACTAATGGTTAAAATACGTTAAACAGAGCAATGAAGGCACCTTCCTTCATTAAATTGATTATTTAATGAACTGGAGTCAACAAGGGTGCCTCCAACCACTTCTAATGGTCAGTTACACTTCATTTAACCTCATCAAGGTTCATTGGAGTCATTGATGCGCTACCACTTGTTGGTTAGCTTGCAGTGGCATGTGTCTGAGCTACTTTCAGTTAGACTCGGTCATTTATTGCACTCTGACTTCAGTTAGGGCTCAGTTGAGTCAATTAGGGTTTTGATCAGTGGTTAACTTGAGTGTTGACTGTGGCTTACATTCAGTTAAGCTAGACTCACTCATTCAATTCGAATGACCTCCCTGAGAATTTGAATTTTCTTAGAATTCATGCTTCCATCATGATCATTGTATTGTATTATTCATTATTCATTTGATTATACAGAGCTACTACTCCCATTGTAGCACAATTTTGTCAATTTTATGCATATTTGTCTATATTCTTTGTGAGACTGTGTTTTCAGTTCCTAGACCACTGTGACAAATTAATAATAAGCACATTAAATTATGTAAAATTATATGATTAGTGGAAAATACGGTGATTCTTTATTAATCATATGACCTATCTTTTATGCTCCAAAGTAACCAGTAAAGATATTTCTTGACAAAATTTGAGGTGACCTACTATAAGGAAAATGTGTTTGGGTAAAGAAATACAGTTTGTCATAAATGCATGTTTATACATTAGTAGGAAAGAAATTTGTCAATATAACGATATAAATTTTCTAGAGATACTAACATACATCGAACATTAATTAATAGAATATGTGATACAATTGAAAGTTTATTGGGAAAAGAATGTCTCCTTAAAATGTTAAGCAATAACACTTATGTTTTCACATGCTATTGTACGTCCTGATTGATAAGGACTTTGCTAGTTTTAGAGCTACATTGAAAAACTTCGCAATGATCTTGTTAATAAATGAATGCAATGTATGCATTGAAAATTTAGATCAATAAATGTATGACTACGGAATATATCAATTCGAATTGATTAAACCTTCTCTGGTGTATTCTATAGGTAATAAATGAATGGTCATGGAAATGTAAGTAACTTGATGGAATATAGTTGGAGTTGAGTAATTAGGAAACTCTATGATGAATAACTAGAGTTGAGGAACTTGTCGATATGTAGTAAGTTTAGTCTTATTGACTTGATCTAATTATATAATTATATAGATACTAAAAGAAAATTTTCTATAACTACAATTTTGTTAGTAAAGAATTTTGATCTGATGATTATGTTATGAAGAGCTATGCTAACAACTAGATTGTGTAGATCATAGTGGATTTTTGGGAACCAAGGACATCAGGAATGTTTATTGTTGTTGAATCAAAGAAGCTTGTTTTAAAGGAGATACCAAGATATTGATCATATAGTAATTGGTAGGATAAGATGATCAACTTGGAATGATGTAACCAGATTGCTCTTAAAACCTCGATTAAATATTTGCTAAAATTAATATGCATAGTAAATATCCTTGGGAATAAAGATGGATGATGCCAATGGGTAACTATGTCATACACATACATTTTTCCTATTTCGTAACAAGTATGCACATGTATAAATTCTATTATATGCAAGCTAGAATCATTATGTTGCAAGTTATAATAAGGAAACAGATAAGTCATTCAAGGATCATTAATAGTGAAATATTTGATAGATTGAAAACCCATTGTTTAAAAAAAAATGATGCTATATTGTGACTTTTACCTGTGGAAAAGTTGGAGGTACCAATACTTGGTAATGGAAATAATACAGAGATCCATGTTGAGAACTAGGGTACCATGACTGCAAACAATCAAATGATATAGGAGATATTTGGTACATATAAAGTTTATTTCTATGAGAAACTAAATTGTAACGAAGAATGTACAAGAGGTACATGTCTTCCCCTTAGCCAGCTAGGCACCAGTATGCATCCTATAAGGACGTCCAGGAATAAAACGTATGGTTAGAATTATTTCTGCACACATTCACGTCGTAAGAGGATTGTCACGAGAGTGGGGGGCTCCGTGAAGAAAATAACCTCTAGGTATTATGGTGTCCAGGAAAGGGAGCACCTGAGCTTGGCGAAGCATATTTAACAGTGCAGGTAGGAGATATGTCATAATGTTGAAGATAACTAAAGAAGGGTATTGTCCTTGTGTTGGGTATCTTGGGTCAGTACTTGGGGTACTATTAGCACTTGGAGTGCTTGCTTGATGGAGGGAATCCGAGAAAAACCAAAAGATGCTTGCAAAATTTACAAATAGTACTTGTAAAAGGTATATGTTCTTTAAGTAGTTCCCATACTTGTGGTGATATACTTACCTATTGATGAATAGGATAAACAAAAATTATCAACCTTTGTATGTCACAAAATTAAATAGTGTTGGATTTTGATTTATGTATATGTTGTTGATCTTACTAGATATGTACATGTACGTTTTATATTTTGGGTTGGTTATTTAAAAACACTTGAAGTAATCCTAATAATCTAAAGGATTAAGGTATGTATGGAAAGTCGAACTAAGAGGATTGTCTCCTGAAGAATTACAATGAAGAATGACACTCCGAAAAGGTTAGGTAAACAGTTTTTACTTATGTATTATTTTGTTAAAATTGGAGGTATGTACGATTATGATGATACTCTAGGAAGACCTCGTAATATTGTGTAGAGAACAGGTTAAAATACAACAAAGTTAGAGGATATCACAAAGGATGTGAAAGCAAGCAATGGGAACCTGAAGAAAGAATGAAGAAAAAATTGTGACAAACATTAAGCACCAAGGGCAGTGAAGGGGGAAAGGGTGTAACATACCCTTATTACCTAAATATAAAACATAAGGTGCAAGTATACGACACTGTAAGGATCGTTCCTAACTTCCAAGAAAAGTATGGATGAAATCGATAGGGTTAGGAGGATGAAATTTATTAGGGGGGAAGGTAAATGGTGAATGAATCCTTGGGGATCTAGTAATGATAACCTGGCATCATCATCGTTTCAATGACATACCAAAGGGAATTTGGTTAAAAATCCTCACCTTCGACTTACACGCCATTAATGATAAATTGCATGCTCATAAAATTGTGGGTGAGATATGCAATTATCAAAATGAATTAAATTTAATATATAGGCATTTACCTATGTCGAATAGACATTATAAATGTTAATGGAACCTTCGTATAGTTTAGTTAAATTGAAAAATTGTAAATATACTATGATTTACTAAACTTTCTACAAAGGTGAAGAATGCCTTTTAATAATTGTGATGGTCAAAACCTTCAAAACCAAGTTATGATAAAAGACATTACACCTAGTTATGATGGTTAAGCACTATACACTTATGTTTGGAGCATTACGCTAAGGTGATACTCTAAAAGGGCCTCCATGGGGGTCAATCACATGACCTCCCTACCATACTCTAGCGCCTTAACCACTCAGCTAAGACAAGACTATATGTTTAGTATCCCTATGCATATAGGCATATCTAAAAGAATGTCGTGAAAGCTGACACAAAGGATAGTATAGATAAAGAAAATCTATGAAAAGGATGTCACTCCCACCTCATAATAACCAAAGTAATTAAAGGTAAGGAAAATGTTACCTATATATATATAACATTAATAACATGTATAGATATGTTTCGTGGATGTTAAGGAAAATATAATATATATATATATATATATATATATATATATATATATATAAATAATGTAGTTAAAAGATACTTAAACAATTTAAAGTGAGAATGGCCTAATGGTGGTCGAAGGTTACAATAACATGACATGTCAGGCGATTGGGAGTTGTCCCCTTTTTTAAAATAAAATGTGGAGGCTATTCTCTGCCATTTGCCATTGTTGTAACCTATTTTCCTGACCATTTGCACCGATCCGACGATTGGCAACGTCGGATGTGACCGCTCACGCAAGCCAGGTCGTCCGATCGGTGCAAATGATCGGTTAAGTAGTTTACTCCTTTGCCATTTGTCTCTTCAGGATCCAAAGGGATTTGTATTTAAGAGTTATGATTCTCCTGAAGTGGCGGAGCCTTTTGGAGGCAGTAGATTTTGGGTACCATCCCTACAAACTTCCAGTGATCAAAGTTTGTTTCAGAACTTCATTACGGAATCACTTCTCGGAAAATATCTTTCGAGTTTAACTTCGATCGATCTATGAGTACGTATTTTCTTTTTAAATGTTTTGAACATTAAGTGCGTTGAGTAGAATATGTTATGATCTTAAGATATCTGCATATTATGTTAATATTCATTCCATATCTAAAAGATCTGCAATTTTGTTTCTCATGGCCTACATTTATAATAGTAATCAAATATGAATGTGCGACTTTGTTTTAACCGCCAGATCTGAAGTATATAGGTTTGTGTTTTGTTTAACCTGCAATGATTGTGTTTTTCTTTATCTGAGACTGTATATGCGTTCCTGTGTTCTTTTTATAACCTTCAGATCCGAGCTATATATATGTGATATAATTTTTGAAAAGCATTTCCCCAAGGTATATTCCTGTGTTTGAATTGGTAAACAGATATTAATATATATAGATCATGACCTGTGCGTTATTGTGTAAATAATTCTCTTCATGCATTTGAATTTGTAAACATATCTAAATGTATGTATATCATGATATTTTACGTTAATGATAAACAAATATTTTATCACCAGAGATACAACCTCAAACACCAGAGATATGTGATTTGTGGGTATGTGTTTTATTTTCTCTTTAAATGGTTTGATACTTGACTGCGTAATGAATAGCCTGCATTGGATATGTGGAATCGATCCCCTGCCCATTTGTTCATGGTCAACAACGAAAAAGCAAGGGATATCTCTATAGATCCGCCCTTTTTATTGGGTATTATTATTTAGTTACAACTAGGTGGAGAAGGGTGCAACCCTCTCTTAGTTTGGTTATGTTCACTTTAAATATATAGTTATATCTCTATTGTTTTTCCTGCATAGTGTTCATGTGCATGGTGAAGTTAAAAGATGGTTGAGCCCTCCTTTTGATGTTCACTCATATTCATGTTCAAATACTAATGCTCAAATACTAATGCATGGAGGTTTTGTTAGTGTTCTCCGATTGAAAGAATGGACTATAGTTTTATTTAATCCTATACCAAATTTTGAAAATATCTATTACTTGTTGAGAAGAAAAGCTAACCCCATTGGATGTGATATTTCCATGTTTTGTACCCCCTCTTTATAAAAAAAATAAAGTTCTAAGTCTTGTATGATCTAGGAGAGAATCAATAAAGTAAAGTTGGGTGATCTCGAAGGGAGATCAACCCTTGTAAATTCTATTATTGTTTTGTAAATGCTATCTTTATTGTACTCTTGGTTAACTATTAGTTAGCTATTATGTTTTTATTTTTATTTTTTTTATAAAGGAGTGGTTGAACATATAGATCATGTTTAGAGATATTTGGAAGGGTTCTAGTTATTTATTTACCTTAGTGGATTCGTCTCTCGGCTCGGGGGTGGCTCTAGGAGGAATAGCATACGCCAAATAGAGTCAATGGTTAGGAGGAAAGTCAAAGTCAAGTTTTGAGTCACTTAAGCCTTTTAGATTAAAGAATTATTCCTTCATGTTTAGTTTGATTAAGTAAATATTGTATTATGTTACAATCATGTCACATCCCCTCCCCTCATCTTGACGGAAAGGACGCGACCTACGAGATGATATCTATCTAATCCGAGAAAACTAAGCCTCATGAACGTAATATAAAATGCATTGAACTTAAAAGCATACACAGATGTATAAACATGCAATATACAGTAGAATCAATTACATTTCATTCAAGCATTCAACATGTTCATCATAATTAATTAACAAAATACAGTTGCAGAGATTAGACACAAGAAATACTTATCTTGGAAGAAGCTTGTCCTGTAACCAGCTACATCGATGCGACGTTTCACCCAACCATAGGCCAGTGGGCTCATCAATCTCTCAGCAATACTACCACCCCCGAGTTGGGCATGATTCCCACAAGGAATAAGGGAACACTGGCAGGCCCACACATAACTAAAGATATATCAAAATTCAACCAAGCCAAAACTAAATTTGGGTTTATCAGGCTGCTAAGGAGTTGGAAAGGTTGAACTACTAAGCTAGTGATCTCAACCACATAGGTAGGGAATCCTGCACCATATATGGCTTGGCTTCTAAAACATCCACACATCCAACACAAGGAAGCATCCCCTTCTCTACTACGCAATCCCTCGAGCTATGCCTTCCCTTCCAATGCTCTTAAGGGTGTGCAAAAAATAAAACCAGCCCCTCTAGATCTGTCCATGAGGTTCCCTTCCTACACTAGGTTTATCAAGCTTGTCCAGACCCAATTCCACTCCAACTCAGTTCAGACCAAATCCAAAAGATGCACCCACAACACCATACAATTTCTGGGTTTGAGGAAAAACAGTTTGGGCAACAAAACAAATTTCCAAGATGGGTAAAACAGCCCCCTAATAGCAATTTGATTTCCTAGAAATGTTTATGTCCTTCACGTGGCCAAAACAGACTCAACAGCACCCAAAAATCATGGGTCTCTTCTCCCACTTATTGGGCATTACCAAAAAACAATTTCCAGCTTGGAAAACAATGGGGAAATGAAGCAAAATTGTGGAGGAGGAAACCCAGCCACTGCTCATTACCAAACCGATTTCCCAGCCCGAGGAAAATGAAGAAAATGGCCCCCCAACGTGAAGGAAACACACACAGCAGACAAAAATGTGAAGGAAAAAATAACTCTCTAAGCTTCCACTACGTGAGGAATGGAGGACGTTGGGTGAACCACCAAATGGGCATGCATTTTTGGGTGTTAACTTGCCCCAAAAGTCAAAAAACATTTTCCCAAAAATGGGTGCTTCCCCAAATTCAAATTTCTGACTCCCATACCTTGCCCATTCTCATGCAATAACTAACCCAACCAATTTCTGGAAGAATTAAATGATTGGGTGAATAAGAAAAGAAATGTGGTTGACAACTTGATCGATTCTCCCTTTGACATTTGTCTTTTCCCCATTGGCTCAAATGTTTTTTTATTCCCCCCCCCCCCCCCGCTTATCCTTAGGAAATCATGCCCCCATCTCTTTAAATGTTGCATTGACATAGCTGGTTGTGGGTATTTAATTAAATTGCATATTTACATGATGTCCAAAATTATGATGTGTCGGCTAGCATGAAATACCATCGGCATCGATTTTTAGTTGCCGAAAAATAACAAACCAAATCAAAAGCAGGACCTTGGCCTTTAGCTCCACACCATGATTAATTACAATGTATACATCATATATAGTTTTAACGAAAACAGGGTCAAAATTAGGGTGTTACAAAGCCGATTATGTTCTGCAATAAGTATCTTATGAGGGTAAAAAGATTTACAGTGCTCTTAATTATTTATGCACTAAATTTATTGTCAACAAAGTTGTTACTGTAGAGAGTGGGATCCAATGGTGGAAAGGAATTAGACTAATTCCATGAGAATGTGATGGTGGAATCCTTCTTACATATGTACATATTCTATAAGTTGTGTTTCTTTATCACTAGAAGTAATCAAGTTGTCTAACCTTGTTTTTTTCTCAACAGTTTACTCAGGAGACTCATATTTCATCTCCTACAATTGATTCCTAGGATATCAAGTACATTATAAGGATACTTGTTAGGGAATACATTAACTGTATAGTAAGGAATATGTTTATTATATAATTGTGGTAAGGATATATCATTACATTCAATGGACCGACATGTCCCTAACATATTGCATGTGTCTTATCCATGAATATAGTATTAAGTGTTAGGAGATACCTATATAAAAGAATTACTAAGAACCTTCAAGTGCATCTATGTGTTTTGAGTTGCTTGAATATTTAAATGATGTCTCCAAGAAATATACATGAATACCAATGTATCGGGATTGTAAGTATAAGTGGGTGAGAATAGGGTAATTTATGCATGATAAAATAATTACACACTTTTGTACATACACTATATAGCTAAGAGACATTATGGTTTTTGCATTAAGTGAGATTTAATAACTTAGACTTTCTTATGTTGGCTATAATTTACCATATTGAAGTATGTCTAATGATTGAAGAATTCAATTGAAAATATAACTATAGAAGATGCACAATATATATATTGAGATTAAAGAGTCTCCATTTATGTTAAAGTATTGAACCACTATTGTTAAATATTAGTAGTCTCCATTTACATGTTGTGTAGGAGTGATAGTTGTTACCACCTAAGTTGTACTTAGTGGTTTTTTATCAAGTGAGCCCGGTGAACCGGACAAGGATAACTTGTTCGGACTTAAGAAGACCTTTGGAAGTACTTCTGGGAAGTGCTTGTTGTACTATATCACATGTTCATACCCCATGGGGGAATTGTAATAAATGTTCTAGCATGATAGTGTCTGTAAAAGACTCGGTCTCTTAGACTTTATTTGTCAATCTGATCAGCCCAGGGTGTTTTTTCCCTTGGTTATTATTGGTTGTTGAATAAACGACTGATAATTTCTGAGTTTTTCACTCCATACCTCCAAAGTTGGGGTGGTCGGCTTGGCATTTAGGCCTATTGAGGTTATTAGAGTCTATGTGTCAATGTATAAACATGCTAAGCATCATGGTCAAGTCATATGAACATGTATAAGTCTCCCTAGGTTTTTTTCAATTTTTCAAATTTTTAGTTTTTTCAGTGTGTTTTATTAAAATTTAATTTTTCCAAAACTTAGGCTATTTTTTATTAGTTTAATTGGAAAAATTGATTTTGTAATAAAAGTGGGCCAAATAATCAGTTTCAGTCATGTAGGTGCTCATTTTAGAGCTAAGAGCATCATGTAAACCCATGGACCCACTATTTTCTAGTTTTGAGTGATTTTCCATCACTCAGGTCAGAAAGCCCCAAAAAATCATTTATTGATTATTTTAATTAATAAATTGACGAATAATGGAGCAAATCCAAAATCATAGATCAGTGGATTCTCAGCCGATTTGATTGAAATCAGTCAGATCTGAACCAGATTGACTGGATCTGACAAATACTTGACTGAAGGAGGTGATCTGGACAGATCCAGAGTTGAAATTCAGCATCCGTTATGGGGAATTTCTCCCTCCCTCTCTCCTCCACATGTTTGGGCTCATCTGGATGAGTTTTGGTGGATGCTTCAGTGAACAGGTTGAGGTGTCAGTCAGATTAGCTCTCTGATTGACAGTTGCACTCAGTGAGACTTAGATCTGGCTTAGTTAGACACAGATCAGGCATTGATGGACTCTCCTTCAGCTATAGTGGTCTATCTCCTTGGGATTTGCACCGCCCTAGACTGGATCTCCTATTTTTTGTATAAATAAAGCTCAGCCTGCCTCTTCCAAGCTAGTTAGAGTTGGATTGAAGGGCTTGCTATTGTAATACTGTTGTAATCTTTTGATTGTTGGAATAAAGAATCTTTGGAGGCCAAATGGTGTAATTTTCTCATGTGTGTGGATTAAGCATTGTCTTACAGCTATTGATGTTGCCGGCTTTTCTCTCAATTTCTGCATCTAAACCCTGTCTAGCTTGAACGATTCAGCTGAATCAATAGGAGTATAGCTAGGCAAGTAAGGTTACTTGTTTTTCTTATATATCATAGCATATATGTTAGAATATCTAGATTATACATGTTTAATAAGTTTATTTGCATGTAATTCTTGTCCCTTTTTCATATATATATCCAGATCTCATGAGGTTTCGTGAAGGATTGTGTGTTTAGCTTTCAGGTAGCAAGGATTGGACGAGTTGTGGATCTAGTTTGACTCCACTGTACATCCAAAATATTTGTGAAGACATTGCCCCTCTGTATTCCACTAACAAGTTTCCATTGCAGATCCATCCAACAACGGGCCTTTCCCCTTCTCTTCCTCCTTTCTTTTAAAATCAATCTTTCGGTTACCTGTCTCTTCCTCTTATGATTAGATCTAGTTCCAAGAATTGAATATATATTGTTAGATCTATTTTATAAGAGTTTTTCTACTTAGATCTATAATTTCATAAAGAATATCAGTTCATAAAGATAGATCTAGGTATAGGAAATTCCTTTTTTGCAAGTAGCTAAAGCATAGATCTAAAGCTTGCTCATAAGGTAGCTTCCTTTTTTGTTCTTCAAAGATTTAAATTCTGCAATAAAAGTGCACATCTCATTGGTTGCCCAAAACAAAAAGCCAAGATCCCAAGGAAAGCTTGCTTTCCTTGGTTCCTTTTTGCAAAAATTAGATTACCCTTGTTTAACAATTTTTACTTAGTTTTTTTTTGTAATTAGCGTGGTGACCCAAAACACTTTTAAAGTGTGTTTGGGCACATTTGATTTTAATTGCTCGCTGTTTTTTAGTAGGTCTAACATAAAAGAGAAGGATACTCTGCCAAATTTCTGACTCTTGGACGAACCAGAGCTTCTCGGAAGCTTCCCCCACCGTTGTGTTTTAATTCAAGCTTGTTACAAGCTTATTGTAAGCCTTTGGATCCCAGATAACAAGGACCAAAGTGCATCAATTTCAATTTTCTGATATTGTAAATCATTGCTAATAAAAATAAGAGGTCCTTTCGAATAGGCTCTTTCGAGCCTATTCACCATCTCCCTTGGGGGAATTTGCGTCCGTGTCAATTTTTTACTTTTTGTTCATCTCTTTTCAATCTAGCGTAGTTCTAATCTATAGGGTAGTATACTTTGATTTATTATCATTCCCATATTCCATATTTGAGATTTCAAAGTAATCTTAATACTTACCCCATGACTGCCTGATTGACCTTAAAGGGGAAAGAGATGCATGGTAGGACTAATTAGAAAACCAGAATTGTGTATCTGTGTTTTCCTTTTCATCAATTATTTCATCAACTATTATAAAATTAACCCCTCCTTGATTCCCCGATTGAGATCCACTTGGATTGAAAGAGGTTCCTAGAGGGTTTTCTTTTTAACAAAAACACCCATCTCAAAATTTACTAAAATTGACAAGACTCCGGTGTGTATGCTCTGCACTTGGCTGCGGTTCGTCCGATCAGTCAAGCTATATCAAAATCACTTGAGTGACTAGAATAATTAGGATTCACTCTCCCAAATTGATAAACCATCAGGTGAAAATCCAACACCTAGATCAAACCATTATGATGGAAAAATACCCAAAGGAAGCGGGAACTCCTGAAAAGTGACCTCGGGGCACCGATCTCTGTCACACCCTAATGGGTGCGTTATGAACAATAGCCCCAGAGACTCCATTCATCCCACATATTCCTTGCGGGTAGCCGTGACGGTTTAGTTTTGGACATACTCCAAGTACTCTCGGGTATATCTGGAGTCACCCCCCCTTCGCCTAATATTAATCAACTCATATTTCACATTAACTTAAAACGTACCAAGAGGCAATTGCAAAACATTCACTCCAAGCACATGCAAGCACATTGATTATCTTTTGACTCCATTTTAAGGCACTGGTTATTTTCTTGCTATATATATATATATATATATTGTGTCTCATCATTGTGCTTTCGTGCGCTCATTTTGTATATTGTTATCTATGGTTGTTTATGGTTAAATTTCAAGCTCCTAAGTAACTCATTCAATTTAACATCACCGTACTAAATAATTTAGCCTTAGTAACTTAATAGGGTCTACCCCCCTTGGATTCGTTAGGAGTTGAGCCTAAACGGAGGAGTCAAGAACAAGGTGTCAGGCTTGACTCGAGACTTGACCCCAAGGACACACCGAGTGACTTGAAGATTTATGCCACATGACCCAGGTGTGTGAAAGGCGGCAACAATAGTATTTGTGAACTCATAGTCTTTGAGAATGATTATAGGGTTAAATAATCAATGAGATTAGAATAGTTGGAGTTCTTGAATGATTTAATAGAAAAAAAATTATATCTTGCACCCCAAAGATCTATTGATGGTTTATGGGTATGTTACAGATATCTTTCTAAAGGAATTGACGGGATTAAATCCATAAAGAGAGATTGATTTCATGACCGAACTAAAACCTGGTACAAATCCTATCTCAAAGACACCTTATCGAATGACAACCCTAGAGCTTCGACAGTTATAGATCCATTTAAAAGAGTTGTTAGATTTGGGACTAATTAGACCTAATATCCCATTGTGGGGAGCATCATTAATCTTCATTAAGAAGAAGGATGGATCTGTACGACTGTGCATAGATTATAGGGATTTGAACAAATCCATAGTGAAGAACAGTTATCCAATACCAAGAATTGATGGCATATTTGATCAACTGAAGGGTGCTTCAATATTCTCTAAAATGGTTTTGCGATCAAGGTATCACCAACTTAGGATCAAAGAAAATGGCATTTCTAAGACTTCTTTTCGAACTCAATTTGGGCATTATGAGTTAATAGTGGTACCATTTGGTTTGACCAATTCTCTAGCTGTATTCGTGAGCCTCATGAATTGTGTTTTCTTAAATTACTTGGACCTATTTGTTCAGGTATTCTTAGATGATATTCTTATCTATTCTAAGAACAAGAAGGTGCATGAGGAACACTTGAAGTTAGTATTGACTTGATTAAGGGAACATAAAATTTATGGTAAATTTCAAAGTGTTCCTTCTTCCAAAAGGAGATTCACTACTTAGGGCATATCATCTCAGGAGAAGGGATCTCAGCGGACCCACAAACATTGAAGGGCATGAAGGATTGTTCAATTCCAAATAATGTGCATGAAATGCATAGCTTCATGGGATTAGCAGGGTATTACTGAAGATTCATGGAAGGGATCTCCAAGATTGCAAAACCCATCACCAACTTGCAACAAAAGGGAATCTGATATGAGTGGAACAGTGAATGTGATGCCACTTTTTCCAAATTGAAGAGGTTGTTAACAAGTGCTTCAATCATGCATGTGCCAGAAAGAGTAACTTTTAGGGGAGAAATTTCTCCAATTGACTATTTTTTGGATTTAAAATAAATTGCTATTTGTTCATTTTTAGTGTCTAATATCGCCTATATTTACATAAAAAGATGTTTTTTTATCATAATATTTGCCAAAATTTACACATTTTAGTGTTAATTTTATGCTTCATATTTAATATTCACCTACCTATCTATAAAATGTTTTTTCAACCCAAAACAATAGCCTAGAATACTATACTTAAGGATAATATTAGAATCCTTAAAAAATACCCTGGTGCCAGATATGGATAAGGACTTCATGGTATTCACGAATGCTTCTTTGACGGGGGTTGGGGGGAGTCCTAATGTGGGAATGTGGGTAATAGAATATTAATTTCGTAATTTTAAACCTTATGAGGATCAGTATGCCATGCACGATCTAGAGTTTGTAGCAGTAATATTGGCACTAAAATTATGGAGGAACTACCTTGTTGGCGGGATTTTCATACTTAAAACAGATAATTAGAGCTTACAGTATATCTTTACACAAAGGGATCTGAATGTTAGGAAGAGGAAATGGAGTGATTTCATGAGAGAGTACGGTATCTCATATATCAAAGGAAAGGAGAATGTAGTCACAAATTCTTTAAGCTGAAATCTGAGGATTTTCTCATTAATTCCCTTGAAGGTTGACTTGAAGGAAAGAGTACTAGGACAAGTTTTGGGGGATAATTAGTATCTAAAGGTAACCTCAGTTGTTCAGAGTGGGAGGAAACTAGAATCAAAGTATGATGGCTACCATCTTGAAAAATATGGATTGTTGTGGTATCAAGGGAGGATGTATGTTCCTAAGGGAGGTGATATTAGGGAAACAGTCCCTAGAGAGGCCCATAGAGAACATTAATGTGGACATCCAAGAGTGAAGAATATGTATGCTGACATGAAGAAGCTCTTCTTCTGATGAGTTATGAAGCGTTATGTAGTCGATTTTGCTTCGAAGTGCCTTAAGTGTCAACAGGTAAAGGCAGATCATCATCACCCAGTCATTCCCTTACAACCTCATGATATTCCTATAACTAAGTGGGAGGTAATATCCATGGACTTCATTGTAGGATTACCACTCACATCTCTTAGACATAATTTTATTTTGGTATTGGTCGAAAAACTGACCAAAAGTGTTCACTTCATTCTTGTCAAAGACACCTATGATGTGACCAATGTGGCTAGGGTATTCATAAATGAGATAATACATCTTCACATAGTTCCTAAAAAGACATTTTTTTACCGAGACCCTAAGTTCACCTCTAAATTTTGGAAAAGCATTCAATCAACATTAGGGACATAGTTGAACCTAATCTCAGCATACCACCTAGAGACGGATGGAAAAACTGAGAGGGTAAATCAAGTAATGGAGGGAATTCTTAGGATGTATGTGATGGATCAACATAACCAATGGGATAAATATATTCCTTTAGTGGAGTTTGCATATAACAATAGTTATCGTATAGCTCCATTGGTATGCCCCCATATCAAGCATTGTATGGGAGACCGTGTAGGACATCTCTTAGTTGGGACAGGTTAGAGGATCAGGTTATAAGTGTGCATGAGTTGATTCAATAAATGGAGGGATAGGTACTACAGATTATGTAGCATTTAAAGGAAGCACGGGATAGGAAAAATAGTTATGTTGTTGCACACAGATCAAATAGAAGTTATAAGGTACAGGATCATGTATTTATTTGCATCAGACCAAATAAAAGTACCATTCGGTTTGGAAGGGGGACTAAGTTGAAACCTCTCTTCATAGGACCATTTGATATTCTTGAGAAAATCATACTAGTTTCTTATCGACTTGCGCTGCCACCCCACTTGCATAAAACTCATAATGTATTTCATGTTTCTGTATTACAACATTACATAGCTGATGAGACTCACAAACTTCATTGGAAGGAATTGTAGATCTCGTACGAGTGAGCCTTCAAGGTCGAACCATTATGTATACTTGATCATAGGGTTCGGCAACTCCATAGTCACCATATGGACCAAGTTAAGGTCTAGTAGGACAAGTATAGCCCGAGGTCTGCTACCTAAGAGGAAGCAGAGAACATGCATCAAGATTTTCCCTCACTATTTTGATCATGACTTTGGGACGAATTTTCCCAAAGAGTGGGTGTATGTAATTCCCTATATTTTGATTAGGAATATTTATCAGTTAGACACACTACACTTTGTTTGCTTATTATCTATTGAACTCAAATCTACTGAGTAAAATTATTTATGACATGATGCACTCGAGTATATGATGTTACTATGTTTATGATGTCATTATTATTGTGATGTTACTATGTTTATGATGTCTCTATTATCATGATGTTACTATCTCAATATAGTTATGATGTCATGATTATCATAGGATTCCTTTTTTTCGATTCCAGTATATGTTTATATGTTTTCATTATTGAGATGTGAAAAATATGATGTGGTATGTGGATACCATATTATGATGTGATTGATTGAAGTATTATATGTCATGTGTACCTGTGATGAACTAAAATAGTTACATTAAAAGAAATGGTGATAATATTGTGGATCTGATAATCGAGTGGAAATGCTAGTTGCAAATGTGTATTTTGTGAAATATTAATCCAAATGACATAGGGACTATGATATAGTAGGGCACTTGATATGATATGTAGAATAAGCACTTGTTATACAGTAAACCTTAGCAACCAAAAGTGATGATACAATGACATAGACCAATAATATCAATAGCATCATAGTATGAGTTGATAAGGGTGTAGACCTAGTATGTTGAAAGGTATGGATGTATCGCCCACCCTATGTTTCTATGATACCTGAGGTTGTGGAAGTGTTGTAGTGAGACATACTCCCCATATTGTTGTGATTACGATGGTTGGAAGCCTACTAGGAGAGGCTAGGTCCATTTTTCAGTCGATGTTGTCGCTCTCAAGTTCCTATGTGGTTAGGTTGGTGAAACTAACATCCACTTTTTTACTAGTAGAGGAAGGATAGGGAGGATGTGGACGTAGGTTAGGATGGGAGGATATGTCAGATATTACTCTTTAGGGTTTGGTATTCCTTGATCTTCATGATATAGTGGTATAAGATACCATTCCTTATACTTGATTGATGAAACTAACGTAAACATCGAGATAATGATATGAAGTCTTAAATGGTTAATTGTTAAAATAACTGAGAATGTTAAAGTAATTATATTGTATAAATATATGCTTTATCTTTCTGCATGGGGGAAAACACTATTATTAGTTAACAGGTATGCATAGGCGGGAATGGGTTTTTTTATAGTACATATTTGACATGTGCATACACTAGCCACACATGCACACTTTGCACATGCACCCTAGTATCGAATATATGAATACTAGACATGTTAAATAATTGTATAATTTGTTATGAGTAACTAAGTTAATTGTGTGATGCTCCAATAAATATAATGAGATTTTAATATTGTTAAGTATGTGTGAAAATTATAATAAACAAGTGATTAAGTATATTCAATTAGAATAGTTGTAAGGAAATTATCATGCATAAAACTTAAAATACTATTCCATATGTGCAGTAGAATTGTATTGTTTTATCGATATCATGATTGTTTAAAACCCTTTAGGGTGTTTTGATTACAAATACAAGGGTGCTACATTGGTACTAAGGTACTTATTAGATAAACAAATAAATAATATTTTTAATTATTGAACACTAATTATTATTATTTATTATTATTATTATTTATTTAATGATAATGATGATAGAATTGTCCTTTACCATAAAATATAGTGGATCAACTCAATTATCATAAGGATTATGGAATAAAGCGATTAATCCAAGTATTAATCAAAGCAATTGTAAAATTAAAATTATTAAGAAAAAAAAAGAGATATTTAAAAGAGATGCCATTAAAGAAGTGTTGTTAATTTATACCATGTAAGAGAATTAATTGGGATGGGTAATAAATTTAATACTCACCATTACTTACTTGGAAATTCAACACTAATTACTACATCATTGTTATTTTATCCAAACATATTTAATGCTAAAATAGTGAGTGTGTCTAGTAATTAACCCACCGTCGGGTGAAAATACCAAGAGAACATAACAAATAATCACTAATTAATGTGCAGCCATCTCACCCAACTAAATTAATTGACATTTATTCCATTGAAATATTTGAGAAAATAGGTACCTAAAAGTATATAATTTTTAGGATGGAAATTAATGTTTTGGGGGTTGGGAGTAATTTGACGGGGGCAGTGGAGTAAGCCAGAAGTATTATTGAGAGAAGGAAAGTATATAGGGGAGAGTGAAGGGAGGAGAAAGGGTTGGATTTTTTGTGGAGAAATTGGGAGGTAATGGTGGGAGAGTACTGAGTGGAGAAAGGAGTTTAGAACAAAGGAAATAATGTTATGGGATTATTGTTTTGTAGGCTTAGGGGATAAGGAATCCATTGATTTCCTAGGGCCAACATTATAACAACTGGTCGATAGGGTGGTTCATCACTTTGGGGGTTGCTATGTGGAGGAAAGGAAACTACTCCTTGGAACTAAAGATATCATCTACAACCTGCATGTATTCCACTAGTTAACATGTAGATTTCAATTTTTAAATTTTCATATTGCAATTATATTATACTGTTATGCAACCAAGTTCCCAATATAGCATAAAAAGAGCAGAAATAGACAATAAGAGAGTAATCCACACCTTAACAATGACTAATAGAGATAAATATCAATCCTCTTCAAGGAAGGAACCTCCTTACGCAATTGATTGAGTACACAAGACAAGATAAGATAGTATGATGACTAAAATGAGAATATATCCTTCCTATATATAGGAGATAAAGGTGTACAATAACAACTATTAGACCCACTAATAGACCCAATCCTACATAAATAATATGTAATGCACCGCAATATAGGGAGTAATCCGCCACACTATATGGTGTAATGTGTCATCATTAAGGGCTTAACATGACACTCCCCTTCAAAAAGTGGTGTCCTCAATGTTGAAGTAGTTCTGGATGTTGTTGTATAAAGAACTCATCTTCCCATGTTGAATCTTTCATGGGTAAGTTTTTCCATTTAATGAGATACTCTGAAATTGATCGATTTCAAAGCTGTCTAGTTCATATTTCAGTAATTTCTTCAGACTCCAAGATGAATTTTCCTTCCTCGTCAAGTTTTGGTAATATTGTTTGAACTGGTAGTTTGTCACCGATTACCTTCTTTAAATAGGAAACATTGAAAACTGGATGGATTCATGAAGATGTAGGTAGTTCCAATTTGTAGGCCATACTACCAATATTTTGTAACACCTTGTAGGGGCCGTAATATTTAGGTGATAATTTATTATCCTTATTGGTGTTCTTCAGGGACATCTGTTTGTATGGTTGTGATCTTAAAAACACACAATATCCTACATTAAAGCTTCGTTAACTACAGTGTTGATATGCTTGTTGTTTCATTCGATTTTGTGCTAGATTTAGGTTGTCCTTTAATAGTTGAAGAAATTGTTGTTAATGCTCCATGTGGTCTTCCATTGCTTGAACCTTAGAGGAGTCTCTTAGTGAATATGTGATGGATGGTGGATGATATCCATAAAGTGCCATAAATGGGGTCATTTTTATGATGTATGGAAGGAAGTGTTATACCAGTGCCATTATGCCAAGGGTAACCAATTGACCCATTATGTTTGTCTATCAACTACAAAACATCAAATATACCCTTCCAAACATTTTCTTACTATCTTTGTATGTCCATCATATTGAGGGTGATAAGATGAGCTATGAGCCAGTTGAGTACCCAAACAAGAAAATAATTCGGTCCAAAATTTTTGAGTGAAAATAGGATCCCTGTCACTTACTATAATATTTGGAATACCATGTAGTTTTTGTATTGTCTCCATAAAAGAATTGGCGACCGTCCTTGCTTTGAAGGGGTGAGATAGTGCACAAAACTGTGTATATTTAGTAAGTCTATCATCAAACACCATGATGACACATTTTCCTTTAGAATCTGGTAAACTTGTGATAAAATCCATAGATACCTATGTCAACCTTTGGCTTGGAATGGAAATTGGTTGTACGAAGCCAATGGTCTTAATTGTTTCCACTTTATTTTGTTGGCAAACCAAATATTCTGTCACATATTTTTAAACGTTAGTTTTAAGACCATCCCGAAAAAATATTTATTTACCATGTGGTAGGTTTTTAAGAAACCTGAGTTCCATTCTATCAATGAAGAGTGGAATTCAAAAAGTACCTTTTTCTTGAGTTGGGAACTCTTACCAATATATAAGTGATCCTTTTACCATAGCAAGTCATCTTTCCACCTAAATGTATTAGAGGCACTAGGATCCTATTGCAGCTTTTGAATAAATATCCATATTTTCTCGTCATTTTTTCATCTTACCATTGTTTCGGCTATCCAATCTGGTTGGATTATTGAAATAGCATAGAGTAATGCTTCAACGTCCTCATCTTTCCTGGAGAGTGCATCTGCGACAACATTTTTCTTCCCCTTTTTGTAGATGATTTGAAAGTCACATCCCAAAATCTTTGTTACCCATTTCCGTTGCTCTTCTGAAGATAGCCTTTGTTCCATAAAGTATTTAAGGCTATCATGGTCAGTTTTAACCTTGAAATGTCTCCCTATAAGGTAGGGGTGCCATTGATTCAAGGAATGTAGTATTGCCAGCATTTCCTTCTCATAAATGGGATTTTTTGAGTTCTTTCCCTTGATTGGATGATTTGTGAAGGAAAGAGGGTGTCCTTCTTGTATTAGTACAGCTCCAATTCCATTTCATGAAGCATCACATTCCACAATAAAAAATTTTGTGAAGTCTAGTCTTTCCAAAACGAGAGCTTTACACATGGCCTCTTTGAGTTGTTTAAAGGCTTGAGTTTCCTCTGGAGTCCAAGAAAATGCATCTGTATTCAATAACGATGCTAGAGGAGTTGTTATTCTTCCATAGTTCCAAACAAAATTGTGGTAGTACCCTATCGAAACTAAGAATCCTCGAACATTCTTCATGGTTTTGGAAATCAAACAGTCCATCATGGATTTAATTTGTTTAGGGTATACCTTGACACCTTCATGATATATAATATGACCCAAATACTCTACCTCCTTTATCCCAAAGAAACATTTTGAGGGTTTTGCATGTAGTTATTTCTCCTTTAGTAGTTATAGTACCATGTCAACATGTTAAACATGTTCTTCCTAAGACTTTCTATAGATTAGTATATCATCAAACAATACCAGCACAAATTTTCTAAGGAAGGGATTGAAAATAGAATTCATCAAACCTTGAAATGTGGAAGGTACATTTGTTAGACCAAATGGCATGACCAAAAATTCATAGTGACCTTCATGATTTCTGAATGTTGTTTTGGGGATGTATTCATCCTTCATTTCAATCTGATGATACCCGAAACGAAGATCAAACTTTGTGAAGACAACTGCTCCATGTAATTCATCTAACAATTCATCAATGACAGGAATGAGAAACTTATCTTCAATGGTGATATTTTTTGAGCTCTCTATAATTAGGACATGTACGCCATGATCCATATGGATTTAATACCATTATCACTGGTGTAGAGTAGGAACTTTGGTTTGGCCTAATTATGCCAGCCTCTAACATTTCAGCCACCATACGCTCAATTTCACTATTTTGTCTATAGGGATATCGGTAAGGTCTGATGTTAGGAGGAATACTTCCAAAATTAAGTGGATAACATGATCAAAGTCATGAATAGGTGGAATACCTTTGGGAATATCTTCAAATACCTTCGAATTCTTTTAATGACAATTTGGAGATCTAGGTAGATAGGGAACTTTGAGGTTTGAACATCTAATGAGCATAATTGTGCAACTACACCTTGATTCCCCCTTTTTAACAACTTTGGCATACCATTAGAGCTTATCACCTTGCTTGGTTTTCCTGTGATACCATTTAACTCATATTCTTTACCTTCCCATGAAAATTTCATGAAAAGTTTTTGAAAATTAAAAGCCATTGTTCCCAATGATTGTAACTATTGGACACATAAGACAACATCAACACCCCTCATTGGGATAAAAATCATTGGACTATTCAATACATATTACCCCATGTCCAAATTGATATTATGGAATTTCCTTGAGCAATTTATAGTTCCTCTATCTGCAATCATTAATTGAAACGCTGGTGCTGGGAAAACAAAGCAATTAAGAACTTTGGCTAATTTGCAGTGAATGAAATTATGAGTACTACCAAAATCAATCAACATTGTTACCTTCTTATTTTTTATGTATCCTTCTATATTGATAATTTGAGGAGTTCTAATTTTAGACAATGCATGACAAGATATGGTGGGATTAATTTCTTCTGAAGTAGCATATTCTATTTATACAAAGTCGTCTCTTCTTGAGATGATTCCTCTTATTTTGGTTCTTCCTCTTCACAATCTATGTAGAATAATTTCTTCTTGTTGCACTTGTGTCCCTTACTATACTTGTTGTCACAATTAAAGCATAATCATTTTTCTCTTCTTTCATCTATTTTTTGGGGTGTCAACCTTTGTGGTGGCTTATAAGAAGGAATATTATTTTCTCCATATGTGTTGGAGAAGGCCTTTCTAGAAGTCATTTCCTTATTTTTATTTTCAACCTTCCTTGCCATCGTGAAATCCTTCTCTAACAATGATGGTTCAAAGAGACGCACCTCATGTTGAATGTTATCTTTCAAGGTTCCAATAAAGAGATCTAACAAATTATCTTCTGAAATATTCTTCACTCTGAGACTTAGTTGTTGAAATTGCTTGATGTAATCTGTAACTGAACCTTTTTGCTCGAGATTTACCAACTTACTGAAGAAGGTTTTTCTATTTAGATCCCCATAATGTGCAATCAATTCTTCTGTGAATATAGACCAATAGATAATAGACTCGTTTTTACGGTCACAAATCCATTGGTACCATATAAATTGATCAATTTCTAAATACAAGGATGCAATAGTTACCTTTTCCATAGTGGGCACCTAGTGTAGATCAAAGAATTGCTCCATTTGAAAAATACACATGTGATCGGATCCTTGCCATCAAAATTTCTCGTGTCAATATTGGGGATAAAGTAGTTTCTTGGACCTTAATTGAACCCATGATGTTGGACTGAGTCATCAAATTTTGAGGACTCCAACTTCCTACTCTCCAATTGTTTTCCAATTTTCTCCACACGTGACTGGAATAAGTCATATTTTTCCTCCTTGTCCTCTTCTTGAGTAGATAATTGAGCAATAATTTTATGTTTGATATCCTTCCTAAACTCCTTCAAGTCTTGAATATCTTCTTTACTAGCCATCCCTTTGAAATCCTCTTTAGTATCCATCTTCGTTTCCAATTTAGAAAAGTCATCAATTTTCACATTTCCTTTAATCGTATCTTACAACATGGAAACTCTAAAAGAAATGCCTTCCATTTCCTTGTATGTCAAGGATGAATCCTCTAGGGTTTTAACTGGAGTGTGATTCTTTCCACTTCCTTTTGGTGTAATTTTCAACAATATCACACCCTAGGTTTTACCACAAGTAAATCCTTCTACTAAAATCTATTCAAATGCAAAATGATGTACCTTTTTCAAACCCTGATTGGAAGACTGTTTTATGGCCGACTTGTAATTGAGGTAAAATTTGATTTTAGACTCCTCCAAGTATGAACATTTGTCACATGGTACCCTGATATTTACTCTTTCCAATGCCGGAAGTCTGACCTAATTTGGATGAGCCAACAAATGATATTGAAAATATACCAAATCTTGTTATTTTTTTCCTATCCAGAAGAGTGTCGCTTGTATTATATGCCATGTGTCCATTGTTTTTTTTCTATGGATGAAACTTCTACCACATATAATCTGGTTTTTTTATTTCATATGCAACTGGTCACACTCAATTTGGATCTCGGATGCCTAATATATGACCTTTTTCCCAAGAACACATGTTTTATACTAGTTGTAGGACTAGTCAAAACCCCTAGATTCCTCTGCAATTATCTATGAAACTATAATTGATTAAGATCTTAATTTTGTATTGCAGATATTTAGGCATGTTTTGGAAGTGGGTTTTTAACCGCAATCTCTAAATCTTTGCATAAAAACGTTGTAGTGAAAGTTCCAAGATGACTCATTTTGCAAAATCCAGTCCTGAGGAAAGACATTTGATACCAAATGTTATGCAACCAAGTCCTAGATATAGCATAAAAAGAGCAAAAATAGAAAATAAGAGAGTAATACATTCCTTAACAATGACTAACAGATATAAATATCAATCCTCTTTGAGGGAGGAACCAACCTCCTTACACAATGTACCAAGTACACAAGACAAGATAAGATACTATGATGACTAAAATGAGAATATCTCCTTCCTATGTATAGGAGATAAAGGTGTACAATAACAACTAATATACCCACTAATATACCCAAGCCTACATGAATAATATGTAATGCACCACAATATAGGGATTAATGTGCCACACTATATGGTGTAATGTGTCATCATTAAGGGATTAACATATACCCAAAATAAATGTTTGTTTTGTTTTAATTTGACAGTTTTACTAGAATGCTATAATATAAATGGGGAAAAATAGAATAGTTCGAAATGAAGAATATATTTTAGGAAAAATAGATTAAGTAGTAATATAAATCTCAACTCTGTATGATATTTGTACATCTTAGTGGTAGGTTTATTACCCTCATAACCTAAGGGTTCTACAATCATCACCACCACCATCATCGTCGTGATCACCATCACAACCATCATCTTGAGCACCATCACTACCACCACCACCGTCATCATAAGCATCATCATCATCACCACCACCACCATCATCATCACCATCCTCATCAACAGCATCCTCAGCATCATCCTCCTCGTCGTCATCATTATCTTCATTGTCATCATCATCATCACTATCCTCCTCCTCCTCCTCGTCATCATCGTCATCCTCATCCTCAACCTCATTATAATCATCAAAATCATCATCATCTTAATCTTTATGATCATCAATGGTATCATCATATTCATCCTCATAATCTTCATCATTAGCATCACATCAATGGTATCATCATAATCACAATCAACATCATCATCTCCGTCATCGAAATCATCATCATCATCATCATCATCGGCATCATCCTCTTCCTAATCCTCATCATCATAAATGTTAGAATCGTCATCATTATCAATATCATAATCATCATCATCTTCTTCAACGTCATCATCATCATCATTAGTAGCATCATCATTATCATCATCCTCATCATCATCACCACCGTCATTATCATCGTCATCATCATCATCATTATCGTCATCATCATCAACAGCATTATCATCATCGTCGTCGTCATCCTTCTCCTCCTCCTCCTCCTCCTCATCATTGTCATCATCATATTTATCCTCATCAACATCATCATCATCTTCATATTTTTTATCAGCATCATTCTCATCATCATCACCACCATATTCCTCCTCCTCCTCATCATCATCATCATCACCATATTCACCATCATCCCCATTCTCCTCCTCATCATCATCATCATCATTGCTATCATCATCATCTTCATCACCATATTCATCATCATCATCATTGCTATCATCATCATCTTCATCACCATATTCATCATCATTATCATATTCATCATCTTCATCCTCATTAGCATCGTCAACATCACCACCATCACCACCACCACCACCATAATCATCATCATAATCACCATCACCACCATCATCATCATCGCCACTTGTATCTTTTGTAATAAACGATATTACAAGCAACAAACTAAATTATAGTTATTTTGTGTTTGTTAATAGCATCCTCATTCAAGACCTTAAGCCTCTCATTTGAGATACCAATCTTGTACGCTATTGGCTAGTTCCAACTTTTTATATTCAATTATGAAGTCAAGGATGTGGTTTCAATTCTTACCTCTATAGTTGTTATTTGTGCTTTACATGACTCAATTTATCATTAATTAGGAATAAATTCAAGCATTACTTAACAAGTTTTAATTCTATTTTGTGTCGATGATAATGGATTAATTAATAATAATGTTTTTTCTCTAGAGCATTTTTTCACCTTTCTATGTAAATTAAGCCCAAGCTTAGATCAATTGAACTCCCAAAATTACTTGTTAAACATGCATAGATTCACTCAAAATGGAGACTGTATATGGTGCATAACACAAACTTCTATTGAATAATTTTACAGCATCCAACCTTATGAAAATATAGGCTATCCAAATATATAATTACATCATATATTCGAATGCATAAGGATGCTATTCGAATCAACACAAAATCAGGCTTACTAAACTAGTCAAAATCCCCCATATGTGCATAAAACACTTTCCTAATATGTCAATAAGGTCACGAATAGACTGAATGATTTGTATCAGCTGATAAGTGAAGGAAAGTGGAACAACATATGATTTTAGGAGAGAAACATAAGGAGGGTAAGTTGTGTCAAAAACAAGGCAATTGCCTTAAAACTAGCTTTCACTTGTTGCCATAAAAGCTGCTGAAAAAGCAAGAAACTTTGGATAAGGCAGGAATGTGCACTTACTAAACTGGGAAGTCTAATGGGTTTTCAGAGTCTTATACAGAATGTTTCCAAAGCACTCCTGAAGGAATTTTAGGCAATTTTTACCACAAGGAAGCAAGTGGATGCCAACTATCTAGTGTAAGACCTAGGAATTTAACCAAAATGATTAAATTTTATATCCCAAGTATGGGAATGGGTTTTGATTATTATAACACTTTCCTTTGCATTAAAAGTGATTTATAAGACCTTAAAACAATAATTTGATTTAAATTTTAATAATTTAAAATGCTTTCCTATTTTGAAATAGCTCATACTTAATAAAAAAATGGGTAAAGTCCAACTAGAATGACATAAAGTGTGTTCTTTATGGACCAAATTTAGATTAACATATATCATGATTTGAATCTCTCCCACGTAGCACTTTTAGACCTAAAATATTAATATTTCTTATATACTTACTATGCAACTAAGAGTGATACCCTTATATGCACTTCAAAACATGTGAGCCATGTGACACATGAAACACATCAAGTTTTTAATCCCCTAATAAAACTTTTTTTATGGTCGCAAATTATATTTTGCAACAATTTTCAACTCATATTAAAATGAAAATCGAGCCTCAGATCGATGGAGTTTTAGTTTATTGGACTCAATACATTAGACTTCAGCTAGGGTCACCCTTCCTCTACCATTTCCATAACTCGACAGGTTGAAAATCGAGCCTCGAATCGACGAGTTGTTAGTTTATTGGACTCAGGACATCATACTTCAACTAGGGGCACTCTTCCTCCACCAATTCCAACTCTCGACAATTTTTTAGGTAGACGAATTCCAATGCTAGGGTTTCATGTTGTGAAAACCATATTCTTTCACATATTTAAACATTTGACCCCATTGACATCAGATCACTCCATCATGCCTATAGACCAATGCATACCCCTGAAGCTAGAGGAGACCCATAGATCATCCTTTCACCTAGATCCACATAGGATACCCTCTCTCCTATATGAGACAAATATCCTGTGAACATAGGAGACCCACACACCCTTGATCCTAGAGGATATTGAGACCATTGTAGAGGATACAAATATGTCTTAGATAAGTCCTAACGTCAACCCAAAAATCGAATTAAAAAAAAAATCATTTTGTACAGGGAAAATTGAGCACATTCTCTATAGATCACATTGAGCACATTTAACACATTTCTTTTCATTATCTATCAAATTCAAAGCGAAACAATTTATACAATTTAGGTGGTTTGGAGATGGCTTGTTCCTAATTTACAATTCAATATTTAACCAGTTTAGGTTTGATTCATCACCAGTTTCAGGGGTTTGACCAGTTTAGGTTTTCTATCTATAGCAGACCACAGTCCTTGAACTATCTAGGAAGGTCACCCACATTCCATATCCCAACTAAGAATATCACTCACAGTCCATAGTCGAGGTAGATTGAGTCTTTAACCATTATCGCCTCCTCCAATTCATCTTCATGAGGTTCTTGAATCTAAGTTGTATCTTAAATATTTCGTAACAATGATGAAAATCTAGTGCATTTTTCTATTTTTAGGCTCGCTCATTACATTCAAAAATACAAAAGGAGGAACTTGATGGGGAAATATCCCCTTCGAGGGAGAATCACATATCGAGTCCCTAGGAGGAACTTGATGGGAATATATCCCTTTGAGAGAGAGCAAGGTGAGTTCCCTATTATTGATTATTGCATAAGAGTCTCCCATAACATATTGATTTAAGTTCCTTGGTTCCCTTGATTATATTTCGTATCCTTTCTCTAATGTCCCACATCAAGTCACCTATGACGATCCTAAGATATGGCATTGTGTATTCATTTTACTTTATTGTTAAGGTGACTTTGAGCTAAACATTTATGAGGTGAAAGAGAAGCAATACATGGAGCCTATATTGTTGGTTTTTTTAGGAACTTTTATGTGCTTGATTTTGATTATGGATATCAAATGAGCATGGAATTATACAACATCTTATAGGAGGAATATTTTCCATGCATTATGACCCCAACTACTATGCTCCTTGGGATTTTTTTTAACCAAACAAAAGAATCTTGATATATTTCTAAGTATCTATCTAACCATGATATTTAGATGTAGGATGATCATATCTTGGTTGACTTCCTCCTTTCGAATGGAGGATATATTATATATATTAAAAAAAGTGGTGATGGATGTACTATCATATTTATGAGCAACAACATGTTTATTGATCCCATGAAAACCATACCCATTGCATTAAATGTTTATCCTTATAGTTTTTCTTCTAGTGGTTATGAATATACAAAGGTCAACGAGAATATTATACAATCAAAGACAAAGTGAGGTCTTATGAAAACAATATATTGTGCCTTTTAATGTCCTTACCTCTTATCCATGAATATCCATTGGATTTGTTGATTAGAATTCATAGTTAAAAAAACTTCAAAAAGGAAAAATTGTGTCATGGCATGTTATGTCCAAGCCTCTATCTGTAGGTTGTACAAATTCATCCACCAACCTGACTCTACTAATGTGAATCTCAAATTATCAACCCAAGTATATATATATATATATATATGGTTATGATTATACTATCTAAGAAGATGGATAACTATGAAATTGATGACTTCATTTTTTCCCATAGAGTTGTGATTATACATTCTAAAGAGATGAATAAGTATATTACTCATGGTAACAGTTTTGTTAATTGGTTTACGGACATTAAGGTATAAACATATTGATATTTGCATCCAACAGGATATTAGAGTGTATAGGAAAATTTTGAGATATAATTATGCAATATCTATCAATATTCATGCAAGTTGGTAGTTAGAATTCTACCAATGTTGAGTGAAGTTTGTGACATGTAACTAGCATTGCCATTTCTTAGAATTAGTCAACTATAAAAAAAATAGAATCATGATTATCTCATGTGGCCAAGCATCATGTCAGAAATTTCATGCAAATAGGCACCCATGTTCACATAATAATAAGGGTGTGTACTGTGTATAGGTATTTCTTCTGATTATATGGCTTTGCAATGACATCAACAACATCAACCTTTGATATAGTGATACACATAACCATAGAGACACGACCATGGTTAAGTGAAAGGCCCTTTGTAATGTATTAATATTTCAAGAGGCTTTAATCTATTCCTAATAGTATTTCAAAACATCCACACACGATATGGCTTGAAATTCATTTGGTTTGTTCTCTATTTTAATGGTGACATTATTGTAGCTCACTATGTGCTTTAACATTCCCGAGATGATTTAGGACTTCAATCGTTGAAATGTGGTTCCTTTGTCATTGTATAATTATAGAGACTTGAACCTTCATCTCTTTCATAGGTTGACTTATATGTCCAATCTCTGACTCAAAATAGTTCAACTTTTCAACAATGGTCCCCTTCAAATGCAACAGAGTGTAATTTATCATGATAATGCATGCTAGTGTTTTCGAAATGTATATCATTGTATTTTAGTCATGCCAAGAAAAATTTCCTAACCCTTCATCATCAAACTTATGGAATTCTACTTTTATGTATCGAGCATCAAAATACCTCATCACCATCAAACTTAGGGAATGTTACTTTTCTAAGTCGAGCATTAACATATCCGTTCACCATAAAACTTAGGGAATGCTACATTTCTAGATCTTCAATTTCAGAATGTATAGAATGGTGGCATATATCTCTGAGATAGGATGTGGAATATATCTCTAGGAGGATTTTTTATTAGATAATTTTTTAAAAATAGGGTTTTCTCATTAACACATGGATCAAGAGCAAGATCCACAAATGATGTTTTCAGTATTGAAAATTCAATTACATGATGTTGTCTCATTTTAATGATTGTAGATATTACCAAATAGGTACTTGTCATATACATATTCCTCAAGTGAGGAAGATAGACTAGAATAGGTTTAAAGCGAGACGTCTATTACAATATCTAATAGGTCAATATCAACTAGAGGTGAAAAGGTAAGGAGAAAATTTTGCAGACGCATGGAAATTTTTATTTCTGATGGAGGATCATGTGATTATGAAAATGAGAGCATAGGTTACATTGATTTTCCCTAGAGGTATATAAATCTTGTCAAATTATGGCTACCCGAGGATCTACCCCAATTGGACATTAATTTCTTCCTCAATAGGAGGATTTATCGCATTTCTCCATTGTCTTTACATGGATTGGCAGTATTTTTCATGGATGGCATAAAGGTCAAATATGGAACTGAAACTGAATTGATGGAGTATGTCGGACCAAGTTAAAAGTGCAATGACTTGTTAGGAAATAGGATCATAGAGTAATAATAGTTATATAGTTAAATCATTAAACAAGATGCAGAACACATTAAACACATTACAAAAGAGACACAAATATAGCGTGGTTCACCCAAGATGGGATACATCCACATAGAAATTTCCAGTCTTTTTATTATATCATCCATCAAAATGAAGGGATACAACCTGTAGCAACCCCGTTTCACTTCCTCTTCACGCTCTCATTGTCTCTCTCACAGAATCACGGATATTGTTTACAATGCTACAATATAATCCTCAGTCATATTACAATTCTCTTCTTTTATAGGGGAAATACCATGTGAAAATACTACGGGTCACCCAATACCATGGGTCCACAAAAATGTTGGTCAACACACATCCCAAAACATTTTCTTCGAGGGATTCGCCCCCCAAACCCCCGCTGGCTGCTAGACCCTCAGTCGGGGGGGATTCCCCCCTGCACCCCCCAGTTGGGACGAGTGTACAGTAAAACTGGGGTACAAACACAGTTGATCAATATCATCTCTGGATCTGGAATATTAGGCTCCACAACCAACAATCTCACACTTGGAGACTGATCACAGAAACTCCACCGTTGCTACACTTGTTGGACTATGCTCTAGACCTTGGACTTGGAAAATTTCTCATTTTCACCTTCATGCTTGAAAGACAACAGAAACCAAGAAGGAACTCAGTTTGTCTCTGGTTACTTCCTTCGTCACATGTCTGTAGGATTCTGGCTAGTATGTATCTTTTCCAATTTTAACAATTCTTCATCTAGAACAAATATTATGAAATGGTACTTGAGTTGTATATGTTTAGTCTTCAAATGAAAGGTTGATTTCTTTGCAAGATGAATGGTACTTTGGTTTTCATTGTACAACCTTCTATTCTCATGCTTCTTACCCAATTCATCCATGAACCTCTACAACCAAATCATCTCTTTACTAGCCTCTATAGCAGCAACATACTCTGCTTTCGTTGTTGAAAGTGCAACAACCTGTTGCAGTTTTGAAATCCAACTTATTGTTGTTCCACCCATAGTATAAGCATACCTTGTGGTTCTCCTCCTATTGTCTTTATCACATGCCATATTTGCATCAACATATCAATGT
This sequence comes from Pseudotsuga menziesii, assembly GCA_001517045.1. Classification (NCBI taxonomy): domain Eukaryota; kingdom Viridiplantae; phylum Streptophyta; class Pinopsida; order Pinales; family Pinaceae; genus Pseudotsuga; species Pseudotsuga menziesii. Next base: position 167,767 of record LPNX010213416.1, read on the forward strand.
AGAACAGTGTCGGAGCCTCCAAAACATAATGCATGAGAAGTGGTACCTCTCAAATACATGAGAATCCACTGTACTACTTTCCAATGCTCTTTACCTGGATTTTTCATATACCTGCTCACAACTCCCACTGCATGTGCAATATCTTGTCTTATGCACACCATGGCATACATCAAGCTTCCAAACGCTGATGAATAGGGAACCTTGGACATGTAGTCTATCTCTTCTTATGTCTTTGGACACATCTCCTTACTTAGTTTGAAATGGCTGGCCAAAGGTGTACTAGCTAGTTTTGCATTTTGCATTCTAAACCCCCCCCAACACCATTTCTATGTACTCACCTTGAGACAATGTCAATTTGTGATTTTTCATGTCTCTTGTTATTCTCATTCCAAGGATTTGATTTGCAGCACCCAAATCCTTCATCACAAATTATTTATCTAGTTTTCTTTTTAGCACATTTATATCGTGCATGTTAAGCATGTCATCCACATATAATAACAAGATAATATGTCTTCCATTATCTAGCCTCTTAAAATAAACACAGTGGTCAAAATGACATCTACTATAACCTTGTTATGTAATAAGTTTATCAAACTTTAAATACCACTGCCTTAGAGCTTGCTTCAGGCCATACAAGCTCTTCTTAAACCTGCAAACCAAATTCTCCTTCCCTTTGACCTCATACCCCTATGGTTGCTGTATATAAATCTCTTCCTCCAAATCCCCATGGAGAAAGGTCATTTTTAGATCTAACTGTTCAAGATGCAAATCTTCTACTGCCACTAGACTTAAAATAGTTCTAATTGAAGTCATTTTAACAACAGGAGAAAATATTTCATCAAATTCTATACCTTTCTTTTGTGCAAACCCATTTACAACAAGTCTAGCCTTGTACCACTTCTTTCCTCCATCTTCTTCCTTCAACTTGTAAACCCATTTTGTCTGCAATGCCCTTTTTCCTGCAGGAAGATTAACCAAATCCCAAGTCTGGTTTCTTACCAATGAGTCCATATCCTCATTCATGTTGTGCTACCACTTTTTTCTAGTTTCTACCTACATTGCTTCTTATAACATTCTGGTTCAGTAGAATCAGTCATCAATAAATAATACAATGAAGGAGAGAATCGCTCAGGGGGTCTACTTAACCTGGTAGACTTTCTTACATTTGCAGGAGTTTGAGGTACCTATTGCTTCTCTTGATTTTATGGTACCTTTGGAAATTTACTTTCTTTGATTTCATCAAGCACTGTGTACTCGGTGTTTTCCTTTCCCTCTTTCTTTCCTTGCAACTGATCTTTGTACATAACCTTTACATTGAATACTACATCTCAACTCCTAATGATTTTGTGTTTTTCATAATCCCATAAACTGTAACCAAAATCATCAACATCGTATCCAATAAAGGTACATTTCTTGGATTTAGCCTCAAGCTTTGTTCTGTTTTCTTTATCAATATGGACAAATGCTTCACAACCAAAAGTTCTCATAAATGAGTAGTTTACCTTTTTACCTATCCATGCCTCCTCTAGAATTCCACCATCCAAAGCGCTTGAAGTCCCTCTATTTATTAAATAAACAGTAGTATCTACAGCATCAGCCCCAAAACTATAAGGGAAACCCTGAATGCAATCTCATACACCTTGCATGCTCCATGATCGTTATGTTCATCCTTTCTGACACACCATTTTCTTGTGGTGTTCCAAGAACTGTCTTCTCTTTGTGAATCCCATTGTGTAAATAGTAACTATCAAACTCCTTGCTACATTATTCACCTCCATTATCAGATCTGAGAAATTTCAACCTTTTTCTTGTCTCATTCTCAACCAAATATTTCGACTTCTTAAAAGTATCAAACACATCAGATTTTTGTCTAATGCAATAAACCAAAGTTTTTCTAGTTGCATCATCAATAAAAGTAACACAATAACGAGAGCCACCAAGATATTGTACCTTAGATAGTCCCCATATAGTTGTATGCACAAGCTCTAACTTTTCAATCTTCTTCTATTTCCCAACCCTGATAAATCTAACTCTCTTATATTTTCCATAAACACAATTCTCACGTAATTCCAAACTTACCTGCTTCAGATCTGGAAGTTGTTTTCTTGAGTGGAGAATTTGCATCCCCTTCTCACTCATGTGGCCAAGCCTATGATGACACAACGTTGCACCTGTTTCTGTGGAAGCTACAGAGATAGAATAATCAGTATTATGAGGACATAAATACAATGTACCTTCCCTATCTCCTTTTTCTATTACCAGTGCTCCTTCAATGATCTTCCACCACGTTTTTTCAAACATAGACAAACACTCGTTGTCTCCTAACTGCCCTGTTAAGACCATTTTTATTTTCATAGTAGGAATGTGCCTTACATATTTTAGCATCCATTCATTTCCATTATTTAACTTAATTTGTACCTTACCCATTCCAACAATTTTACATGGTTCATCATCCCCCAATAAAACATGTCCAAAATCACCTTGAACATAATCATGAAAGAATTTCCTATGGGGTGTAGCATGACATGAAGCCCTGGAATCTACTACCCACTAATCGCTAGTATTATCTAATGCAATAATAAAAGCATATTGTAAGATGTCACCTACTACATTTGCTTCCTGAGTAGTCTCTTGCTTCCTGTCTCCTTTCTTCTTTGGAGCTCTGCAGTCTTTCTTCAAATGTCCTTTCTTACCACAATTCCAGCACTCTATTTTTCCAAATCTGGACTTGGATCTGCCATTTCTAAACTTGTTGTGATTACTTGGACTCCTTCATCTCTCCTTTTGTCTCCCTCTACTCTCCATGGTCAACGCATTACCTGATGTCTCACATGTAATTTTTCTTCACATTTCCTCACTAAGAATAACACCAACAACATCATCAAATTTAAGAGTGTTTGAATTAATAAGGACTAAGTGACTTACAACCATGACTAAGCTATTCCATCTTTCTGGAAATGAGCACAATATTAGAAGATCCCTAACCTCATCATCAAAGTTCATGTTTATAGAACTTAACTGACTCGTAAGTGTATTAAACTCATTTAAATGGTCAGCAACAGATCCACCTTCTAACATATTCATATTAAATAAACGCTTCATTAAAAATAACTTAGCCAATGCGCTCATCACAACCTTTGTTGTCTTTTCTTTCAAAATATTGAAATCCATCGATGAAGCCAAGCACAACCATGTTGTTCCCAGTGCCTTTTTGTCAATAACCTCCCATTATTCATCCTTCATAGCTGCTGGTTTTTTTTTTGCCCAACGATAGGTATAGTTCCTTCTAGTACAGATAGTCCTCCATTTGAATCTTCCATAACTGGTAGTTTTGGCCGTTAAATTTCTTGACCCTAAACTTTCCCTCTTCTGCCATTGCTCCCACTCGAACCAAGAACCCTTCTTTCCTGTGAGTTTACCAACTAAATAGACCTTTTGGCTCTAATACCAATTATTAGGAAATAGGATCGCAGAGAAATAACACTTATATAGTTAAATCATTAAACAAGATGCAAAACACATTAAACACATTACAAAAGAGACACAGATATAACGTGGTTCACCCAAGATGGGCTACGTCCACACAGAAATTGCCGGTCCTTTTATTATATCATCCAACCAAATGAAGGGATACAACCTGCAGCAACCCCGTTGCACTTCATATTCACGTCCTCATAGCCTCTCTCACACAATCACAGAGATTGTTTACAATTCTACAATACAATCCTCAGTCTTATTACAATTATCTTCTTTTATAGGGGAAATACCATGGGAAAATACTACGGGTCACCCAATACCATGGGTCCATGAAATTGTTGGCCAACACACATCCCAAAATATTTCCTTCGGGGGCTTCTCCCCCTAACCCCCTTTCTCGAAGGGCCACTGGCCCCCAGACCCCCTAACCGAGGGGACAATGCCCCCCCGCACCCCCCAGCTGGGATGAGTGTACAATAAACATGGGTTACAAACTTAGATGATCAAAAGCATCTCTAGATCTGGAATATCAAGCTCCACAGCCAACATGACTGGTTGTTGTTGGTCTGATATACGTGAAGTATGCAGAGATACAGAGTTGCAGCAAATTATATACAACTACTAAACAACAATTTGAACAAAGGAGCTACTATATATATTGATGGAAGGCCAAATATTCCAGAAATATTTCAAGGTTTATAAATAGTACATGACCAGGGACGACACATAAGCTACCCAATATCATATTTGAGGGGCATGAGGGAAATTGTTTATTCATGTGTGCAAAAAAATCAATAGTTGCAGGTGAATAGATGCAGGGGTTTCTATTATGGGGGTAATTATCTTATACAACATTTAACTCAACCTTTGATCAATGACTTATTATTGTTCTCTTGCATCAATTTGAATTATATGTACTTTTCATTTTTAATATGTCTTTATTCTTGTATTGTGGCACAATGATCATGGCCACATGCCACAAGCAAGTAGATTGGATGAGGTAAACATCAATGTAATAGTAAACACAATTCATGATTATATTACAGCTATTAAGATTTAACCTTTTGTATGCTTATGAGCTCAATATTTCAAGATGATACCATGCTTATTATATTGTGGCAAGGGGTACTCAGAACACACATGCAACTTTTGTTCAGGTAAACGTGACTTCCATATTAACACTAAAGTTTTTCTTCATTAATCACATTTATTAAACATGGTTCAATTTTTACTTTTCAATATAAATATGTCTTGCTTCTTGTATTGTGGCAGGATGACCATGGGAAGTCACCAATGGTGTCGGTAAATGTTAGTGTAATAGTACCTAATAGCATCAATGAAATAGTAACCAAAATTCATGATTATATTACAATTGTTAACATTTGACCTTTTTTATGCTTATGAGCTCAATATTTCAAGATGATATCATGCTTATTGTATTGTGGCATGGGGGTACTCAGAACACACCTACATGTTCTGGTCAGGTAAACGTGATTTCCATATTAACACTAAAGTTTATCTTCATTAATCATGTTTATTAGACATGGTTCATTTTCTACTTTTCAATATGAATATGTCTTGCTTCTTGTATTGTGGCAGGATGACCGTGGGGAGTCACCAATTGTGTCGCATCAGGATAATGATAGGATAATAGTACCTAAACATGATTAAAGTAATTATTTTTGTATTATACCCATGTTATGTTTTTTGCGTCAATTTGTGTAATGATAAAAATAAATTAACTACTTTTATTGATTGATGTTTGTAGAGCACACCACATCAGGATGATGAGGTGGTCGTTGAGGAATATATATTTTATTCAACTAACCCAATGGAAACTGTGAATAAAGATTTGAAAATTTCCAATGAAGAAATTCTTAGACTGATTGCAATCACACTCAAGACTGAAGAAATCAAAGCAAGAATTGATGACATGAGACAAAAAATAGAACAGTATTGGGTAAGTGCCATCTTTGAAATATTTTATGAACTATGACATGTATTCATTTATTTTTTTTAGTTCTTTATTTTTTATATGATCTAATCAAATAAAGTTTTCTTTTTGTAGGACTTTTTGGAGATAACACCCATGCATCAAGTATAGGTTGTAGAGGTCGGTATCGGTAGTAGCGATGGTTCAACACATCATCAATATACCGTACCAATGAGGCTATTTGACTCTCCTAACTAGCAATGTCATTTAGATGCTATGACCTCACCGGATGTTGGAAATCAATATGGCCCTTCACCCACTACTACTTCACACGATGTTAGAGATGACAGTAGCATCGAATGTAAAAGTTGTTATCCTAAAGTAGTACGTGTGGTTAGCATGGGATCATTGATCATTACCTTCTTGGTGGACCAAGATTGTGTTATAATCAAGATACTGAAGATTGCAAGTATTATTTAATTAATTCATTGTTTTTTCATGTAATTCAAAGCCACATACCTCAAATTATTTTCAATTAACGATCATATTGTTTTTCAGGAAATAATGTTTTTTATAAGAAACTGCATGAGAAGAAATTGGAGATTTTTGGGCCCACCATTCGTACACGGTGGAATTCCTAAAATGACAAATTTAAATATTATTTAATGAAACACATGGTCAGCATGTTTAGTGATACCTTCAACGAAAAAGTCAACACAGTAGTTGACTTAGATTTGAAATATGTCAGGGCAGATTATAGGGACAATTTTCAAATTGACCCTAAGTATGAGCGTCCTCAGATGGTTCTAAAGAAGTAGTGGAAGGTGTTCATGGATGATGCAAAGTAGAATGCATTGAGAAAACACGGAAAGATTCGGCCACTTGGTTCAAGAAGGTATGACACATATCATATTTTTCAATGAAAAATGTTCATTTTTTTTTTACTTTTAAATATAATTAGGTTGAGGTATATAACATATTTGAAACCTTTCATAGGCTCCCTGAAACCTCTAAAGAAACAAAGAAAAGAGTAGAAAAAAATGGGCAACACAAACTGGGCCAGTGTGGATATCAAAGACTAAGAGCATGAATTGTAAGAATCAAACAATCATTATTTGTAGCCAAAACTTTTCTAATTGTAGCAAACAAATAATTGATTTATCACAAGCAATTTTCATGGTGTTATGCATTGTAGGGAAATGTTTTTAAAGAGAAATACACTAAATAAGACTTGAGGCTCGGCTTCAAGTACAATTTTTAACGTGTTCTGGAACATTGAAAAAACTTGGGGCAAACCCCAATTTCCCCATTGATGCACACAGAGGTAAATAAAACCAATAAGCACATCATTATAATATATACTTGTGTAATATATTCATGAATGATTACATCGAAAAATAAATACTTTTTTTTTTGTTTTCGGGGTGAGAGCAACAAAAGCAATGAGGGTAGTGGTACTAAACAAGTACCACATGATGGTGGGGAGCTACCTCATGGTGGTGGAGATTAGCCTACCATTTAGGTGTGTATTCTATAAAATATAAGTATTTAATATGATTTTAAATATATAATTGATGATGTGTACTAATAAATTTTCTTTTATGAATGGCAAAGCATGTACCAACTCATGCTCAACTGGAAGAGTAAAAAATGGAAGAATCAATGAACACTCTAGTTGTCTCAGCTAGTCAGCCAACAAGAAAATATCATTGTAATGATATTGGAAATAATGAAATATGTATCTCAATAATAACTATGCATATATATATATATATATATATATATATATATANCTCTCCAACGACCTCCATGCCCTACTAATCAACGTACCATAAGTATGGTATGGGAGAGCATGCCCACACAATCAACATAAAGACAAGGCATGACAACTACAACGTAAAATGACAATGAATTAGATGTTCCCATCTCGAAATTTATGAAAAAAAGACAAAACAAAACGAAAAAATGTAGTTGTATACATTTAAGATTTGTATTTGATTAACTAAAGAAATGAAATATTTACAGTTTTGTTACAAGTTTCTTGATTTAGTTGGTTCATAGTCATATTTTAGAATTGAGGTTTATAATGTGGATGTTATTTCTCATTTCATATTTCTGAATATGTGTGACATCTTTCAAGGACTATGGTTATCCTCAAGGGGTTGGCCACCCCATCCTGAGTTAACCTGAGGAAGATGATATGACCATATCATTTATAATTGGTTTAGATCTAATATATTCATGTTATTGTTATTTCAACATTGTTGTCTTTCGTTAACAACTTAGATCTAATATATATTGTTGTTGTTATTATTGTTTTTTTTTCAGTACTTTAATGAATATTGCAACTCTCTAATTGATAGTACCGTTTTGATTAAAACCATTAGTATACATATATTTATGCTTTTTACAATTTATATGAAAAAAATTTGTTCACTTTGTTTCATTGCTTATTTTTTAATATGTGTGACATCTTCGGAGGACTATGGTTATCCTCAAGGGGTTGACCACCCCTTGCTATGTTAACCTGAGGAAGATGAGATGAACACATGAGCTTCCTTATCTAGTGATGATTATTATGAGCTTCCACTCTTTACATGAGACACATGAGACATATGACCACATATAGTTGAGACGGTTGGGTAGCCTAACCTCACGTTGACTTAATGTGCATGAGCCTAGTATGATGTCATGTTGCCTTATTATGTTACGTTGACTTTCATGTTTACGTGTATGTAATTTTTAGCCTTGTGGTGACTCATGATTGACCCTCGCATGGTAACATTGAGCTATACATCTTTTAAATGTTGGCTTCCAACTTGTTGATGACTATCGTGACCTATTAGGGGGGTTGTCCACCCTTGTGTTGACCTTAAGATCCCTCCTTAGGTTCCATCCACCATAGAGCTACCTTATATGAGTTTTTTGGAGTACTTTGTTGTTGTTTTTTATTGTGAGTTGGTTGTACTGTTATGTTACCACTATTTTTAATGTGTGAGTTGGTCATACTGCTATGTTACCATTATGCTACCACTTTTTGTTATTTGTGAGTTGGTCATACCGTTGTGCTACCAATAACACCTGTTATCTGGGTCAAAGTGATTGTTCCACGGAAATCATAGTTTCATACACATTTGCAATTTGCAAGTGAAGGTGATGTAAACTTGGATGTTTCCTATATGTTTGTACTCTCGCATCAAACACCATCATTTGTTTTTCAATATGGGTCCTTAAACAATTTTTTCACTGGAACAAGCATGTTCCGATTACTTGATCAAAATATGTAATTCTTCAGAACTGTACAGTGCATACATCTGACTTTGGTCATCAAACATATATGAATTGATTTACCTAGCTATCAACAGTTCGGGCTTGTGAAACTTCATATTGTTGGGATGATGCATTTTCCTCTCTGGACTGGATTTAAGCTGATTAATTCTCATTGGTATAAATAAATATCACCATTTGGTAGAAACCTACATAACTGCTATAATTTTATTTTTCTTAAATACGCAGAAGTCGACGCTATAGCAACAAAGAAAGACTTGGTCATTTCTTTCCTGGGAAACAATATCGTGTGGCTATAGCGGTGATCATCCCTCACTTGTATAGAAAATTTGTCGCTGTGTGCACGACTGGAAATTTCTCTAGTGGCAATTGGTTGTTGTTTCACTGACGCTAGTATGTCGCTATAGTGAAAAAGGAACGTTGGTGTAGCAAAAAACTAGCATTGCTATAGTGACATAGTAATGTTGCTATAGCGACAAAGAAACATTGTTATAGAGACAAAGAAACGTTGCTATAGTGACAAATGAATGTCGTTATAGTGACGAATATTTTTTTAAGCGGTGTCCACTAACACAACGTGGCATATCTTTCTTGTCTCTGTAGCGATGAAATGTTCAAAGTGTGGCTACAATGACAAGAATGTTTCTATGAAATTCCGAGTTGATGTTCGTCGCTATAGAGACACAAAAGTGTTTTTATAGCGATGATTTTCTGTGGGAAAAATGTTTACATCTACTAGTGTAATTGTCTCCTCATATTTTGGCAAACATTGTATTTCCTCATGAACAATTCTAATTTCATATTATGTGAGTGATCTTTTCCTTTCTTCATAATTTTCATAAGACCTTTGTATACTCCCTTATGCTATAATTTGATCATATGCCTGAATTCTTGGTTTATTGTTGCTTTATGTCATTCTATATTTCTAAGAAGTGTCTTCGACCCTTCATAATTATATTGTACAACTTCAATTACATAAGCCTTTATTTTATTCCTCTATTGTAACCCGTCTTACATTGTTGTTTAATATACTCTTCCCCTTCAATTTAATATTTAGCTTTATCACTTCAACATCTTTATTTCTATCTCAAAAATATTATATGCAACTAGTGAGAAAAAAAAAATCCATGCCTTCATGTGTATTTACATTATGATTTTATTTGGGTGTAAGCTAAACTCTAAAGGATTTGCATTCAAAATCCAACAATTTTTTCGTCCAAAATCCAGCTAAAATGTGGGCTCCCATTCTTATCCTATGGTTCGTCAACCAACAATTCATTAGTAGATCAGGTAGAAATTGTTGAAATGTGGACTCCCATTATTATCCTATGGTTAATCATCAACCAACAACTCATTAGTAGATCATGGTTATAGTTGTTGTAATCATAAATGACCTATGAAATCTTTGGCATGTATTTTCCTCCATAGCAATCTCGAGTGATGTAAAATTTGTGTGATCTATATGCAGGAAACCTTGAAACACAATCCTAAAGAACAAAAAAAATGTGTCTATGACAGTTATGTCATCCCCGATATTGTTGAAATATAATGATACCAATCATCAGTCGACTCCATAGCCAAAATACTCAAAATCACAACACACATCACAACCTCACAGGTTTGATTCCATAGACAGTAGCAACTCTTTTTAATGCACAAATGGTGGTTTGAAACAACAGTGACTCCTTTAACAATGACAAATGCAGTCCTCTTCTCCTCCCAAATGAAGGATGCTTCTTATCTCGTGTGGGAAGCGTATCTATGTTTCCACGAACGTTGGTAGAGTGCAATCTTTCACAACTTCCTTCCCCTTCCACACTATGGCTCACTGTATTTTGCATATGTACAAAGGCACATCACTTGCACAAATGTACATCAATCCAATGTTGTATCTCATTTTCTTAAAATGTATAGATCTATAATGAACAAAAGATACTATAAGAAGAGAATATATGTAGATCTAGGCTTTCTTGAAAATGATACATTAAACAATATATACTAAAATTAACTGACTAACTACTTCCTACAACTAATTTGTTTGACTAGAATAATTACAATATTACATGAGTGCAAAGTTTTACTTCAAATACAAAACTTTTCTATCAATAGAGAGGGAATCCCTCCCCTCCAAACTATTGTAATAATACCATTGTAATTTGTATATATAATACAAATTTTATTCTTTACTAGTCTCTCAAACTCAAATGCAAGTCTAAGGGGACGTTAACCATCATCATCATCATCAAATGAAAAGAAGGGTTAATGGGAGTAACTCTAACCCAGGAAGACAAAGACGATGGAAATTATTTAAAGGACAGGCACAACTTGAATCGTAACATCTTACTAACATTTAGATATCAAAAATGTAAAGTAAATATCGTGATGTGATAAATAAATTATAGGCGCCATCTTAACCTTCTGAGAATATATGATCAATCAAATATAACATTCAAACACATTACACTTAGATTTTAAATGGAGATTCCAAAACATTCTCATTTTATTCATAATTCCAAGTCACGGCCAAAATGCATTCTTGTCCATTACAAAGAACCCTCATTCTGTAATCATAGTTACAATAGAAAACTACCATAAACATTTACAATATTTCCATCAATCACCAACATCCAACATCCAATCTTTGAGAACCAACTATTTTCCTTTACTCTTCATGGGTTTTTTATACAAAATAAATTGTTAGCGTTGACCATGTCAAGATGGTTACAAAGGGGATAAGGATAACTAATTCAATCTAGTATCCACATTGATAAATTAGCAATGTTCTATCATTGGTGTTAATCGACTCGTACCACATCCTTCCTATCCCTTTATCACATCTCTAATGCAAATCCACATTCTTCCTAACCATCCATTTTCCAAACAATAAAGAGGCCAACAAGCCCTAACCACAACCATTGAATCTCCCTCAATTCAGCTATGTTATTGTATAAAGCCTTCAAATGAAGGGGAAAATTCGAGGATGAATGCAATTGCCTTGTCATAAAAAGTCTAGAATTCCTCTCGCCCAACAAGATAGAAGCACCTGCAATTAATACATATTCCTACTTGATATCTAGCTTGAAGGGATGTGTCTTCTTCAAGGCTACCCACTCTAAATATGCAAAATATTCTAATCGTTGAAAGGACCAAATTAGTGGATTTAGATGTAGAATGGAACACATAGAGGTCCTTCTTATCCACAACTATGGTTTTGAGCAAAACATACAATTAATTTTCATAGCATGGATCTATGCATATTTGGCCAATTGATCAAGGGTATTAACATGGGACTCAACATCTTTATTTGTGTTTTTTATCCTCTCCCACAACTCCACCAACAACTTCTATCTCCCTTCTAACAACCCCAATCTTCCAAAGCGATAAAAATGCTTATGATCTGTGTGGTAGCCATGTGCAAGTGTTCATGAGTCACATTTAAGTCCACAACCAAAGGTGATAAATACTCCATAAGTTTCCTTTGTTTTTTATTCCCTTGGGATTGCACAACTTCGAGCTAAAATTTCAACTCCTAAGTTTTGAAATAGAGTTTCCTTCATGACCAACATAATAGCTCCATATTTTTCTTAGAATGGGAACAACAAATATTCTTTGATAAAAAGGACTCTTTTGTTCACAACTCCACCCACATTCTTTCCATCCATACTTGGACAACTTCCACTACTTGACCAGCTAGCGAGTGCTCCATTCATGATCTCTTTCTATAGAAACCTTAATGAGTCAAACTTCTAGCTATTAATTGGTGGCATGCGGTGCTTCTTGAGCCTTCTCCACATGTGATATCCATTGCTCATCTTGACCTGTGAATTTCATCATGTGGATCAACTATGAGTTGGACCACTACTAAATTTCTTCATTATGAGTGGGCTAAATAGTGGCTAACATCCAATTAAGTGGTTGGTCCCTAGCAATGTTTGGGTTGGATTGATCTAATGTTTGGGCCTCAACCTTTACTTGTGAAATTGCCTCAACGTCTACTTTTGAATTTCTCCTCAATTATCTACTTGTTGAAAATGCAAATTTGTAGTTGCAATTTGAATTAAAAGTTCGTGAAATTGTAAATCTACAATTGTTGGAGTGGTAATCAATTGATTGTTGAAAGTTGATGAATTTTTTCATTAAAATGTGAATTTTTTCTTTTGTATACTTGTTGAAATCATAGTAGCACAATTCGGTAGTATTGGACTTTCCTGTACAAAAATTCAGAGGTAGTTCAAAAATTGCCCAATATTCGGCATAAAAATAATACGGTAAATTTGCCTACATTTTTGGCACATATTATAAAATAAGAATTATTTAAATTTTATTGTTTTATTTTTAATTGTTCATAGTACTTTCATAATTAGTTTTAGATTTTAAAAGTTTAAAGCTTTAAAATTTATGATATATATTTTGTTTTATTCTTTAATTATAAATATCAAATATTAAATTAGATTTATATTAGGTTTATTTTGTAATATAAATTTTAGGAACTAGGTTTATTACGGTTGAAATTGTGAATTTGTAGTTTTTATTGCTGAATTTGGAACTGCCAAAATTGTCATTAATTGTTGAAATTGCAATTTTTTTATATGAAAAAATGCAATTTTGCAAATATCAAATTGCAATCAATTAATTGTTAAAATTCCAATTTATGTATGGTAAAATTGCACTTTCTTAATTCTCCACTTGTTGAAATTGCAAATCTTGATCACCGAATTATTTTTCTTAATTGTTTAAATTGTATTTTTTGTTAAAAATTGTAACTTTATCCTCAATAATATAACTAGTTGAAATTTCAAACTTGGAGTTGCTGAAATTGCTAGTTCTCCTCAACCTTTTACCGTTGAATTTGTGATCAATTGTAGTAATTGCATTCCCTTTAAATTGAATTACAACTTGAATACTAAATTTAGGAAATTGCAATATACAAATGTCAAAACTAAATTCAATTAATTAATGGTTGAAATTCCAATTTCTAGATGTTATCATTCCAGTTTCTCATTAAAAATTGGCAATTTTTTATAATTCCCTGGTTGTTGAAATTGTCTTTCTTGATTGCAGAAATATTTTTTGGTTAAAAAATAGGAATTGCAAATTTGTACTTAAATTTTTTTAATGTGTAATTATCCAAATGTCAAAATTGCAATTTCAAATTTAAACGAAAAAAAAAATCATAAAATTGCAAATGTAATTATCAAAATTGCAATCAATTAATTGTTGACATTCTCGAAATTGATTTTTTTAATGCACGATTTTTTATAATTTCAAATTGTTAAAACTGCATTTTCTCTTAAAATGTGAATTTCCCTCAATTGTATTCCTTAAAATTGTCAATTTATAATTGTCAAAATTGCAATTTCTCTTCCATATGTTTATAGTTGAATATGTAATTTTTCAAATTCCAATATGTAATTATGAAAATTGTCATCAATTAATTGTAGAAACTGCTACTTTTTTTTGGTGTTAGTTCTCATTACTTGTTGAAATTCTCAAATTTATAATTATCAAAATGACAAAATTGCCTTTAGTTGAAATTTCAAATTTGAAGTTGTCTAAATGTATCCACGGGATTTGAAATCCTAACTTCCATTTACAACTTCTTATCACAATTATACATTACCAACTTCACTAACCCCTTAATTGCAAATTTATAGTTGCTAAAATTGCAATTTCTTCAATTTTTTACTTTCATAAGTTTGCAATTATCAAATTTACAATCAATCTCTAATAAATTTAAATTTACAATCCATTTTGATTTGTAAATTTCAATATGTATCTAGTTCATTGCTATTACTTCGATAAATTTCTATAACTTGACGTTGTTCTTGGAATGGATGCCAAACATGCACTTACACTTGGGATAGACCAACCCAGTTTAGTGCTACACAATATCAAACCGCATGCCGGAAACCATGCATAAAACATGCACTTACACTTGGGATAGACCAACCCAGTTTAGTGCTACACAATATCAAACCGCATGCCGGAAACCATGCATAAATCATGAAGGTAGTATAGCAAAAGACATCAAAATTTTCATCGACCACAGTGGGAGTCGAACCCACGACCTTTTGATCCGAAGTCAAACGCGCTAATCCACTGCGCTATGCGATCATAGATGTATACATTTGACCCAGTTACATTATTATAGAATAGTTTTTCGTTAAAGGTCAATGGTTAGGTCTATATCTGACTATGGACATTGGATATAATCATGAACAGATATAGTTACTTGTTTAATTTGAATTTGACCTGTCGTGTGTAAATTATGTAACTTATAATTGTTATTAAAAAACGCAAAATGGTATTCGCTCTTTCAAATTGAGTTTTATTTCACATTTTTAACATTAATTGATTAATGATAAGTAAGCTACGTGGTAGTAAATATCTGCGCAAAAATAATCAAATTGTTTTTGATGAGAGGGTTGTCATATATCGTTTCATCCAATAGAGAATGTTATTGTTTGATCCACATCTCCTTTGATCCAATCGTTAATGTCATATATAAATTTAAATATGAGGTAATTCCTTTAAATCCTACATTGTTTTCTTATACAAGGGGCAATGATACTTATAAAAATTAATAGTTTATTTTTATCCTAATCTTAAAAATGAATAATATATTTTTAATTGTAAAGGAAACATTTTGAACGTGTGCCCTAGTTAATTTATTTTATCTCAAATAGAAAATAATAATGTCCTATTGCAAAACACGTGTCCTAGTTAATTTTCTCTAGCTCAAATAGAGAATAATAATGACATAGTGCAAGAATAACATATTTTTAATTGTGAAGGAAACATTTTGAACGTGTGACTTAGTTAATTTATTTTATCTCAAATAGAAAATAATAATGTCCTGTTGTAAAACACGTGTCCTAGTTTATTTTCTCTAGCTCAAATAGAGAATAATAATGGCATAGTGCAAAAACATGTTTGGCTATTTCTAGAGCAACGTGGCCTAATATTTTCATGGGGCAACATATGTAGATCCATGTAACTTTTAGCTCGATTGTCTTTGAAAAAGTGACTCAATTGGACAATTTTTATATCAACATAGAGGAGGTAACCAATATAGTATGATTTTTCAAATAAGGACACTATCTCTTTAAATATGCATTCATTTGATAACTAGCTCTTAGATATTGGTGTTTATTTAATAACAATGAGTTGTCACTTTGTAGATTTCCTTTTTCACTTTCAAACAAAAAACATAGTATACTCATAAGGCGTTGGCATAAAATACAATTGATAAAAGAAAATATGATCCTACCCTTCATATTTGATCCTGAATTGCATGTATTTATGAACGAAAGCTCAATAGCAGGTAGCTAGATTGTATCAAATTAACAATTTGACCATAAGGCATTAGTTGATTCTATAGTCAATAATTTGTAGCAAATTCCTAACAACGTATAGCATATAAGACATGTCGTGTGCAGTGAAACACTTCTAGCTCCATGGGATAGACATGTGTCCCCATGCATGTATTGCAAATGTAAAGGTGTCACCGTGCTTGTTTCAAAATGCATCTACCCTACTAACCACACAAGAACCTTCAAAAGTAATTATTTAATATTAACATCACTTTATCCATGTCTCATGTCCTACCCACACCTAGTTAGGAAGTGTGTTCCACAACCGTGAAGAGCCCCATTCATATGTCTTTACCATGCCTAAGTTATGTTGGCACATTCACTAATTTCAAGCTCAAAGACTTGGTATCCTTATATTATGGCATGCCCTCCATTATTTGTTTCTCATGCTAGTATGGGCCAGTTGTCAAATGTCTAGTTCTATGGATGTTTGGTATGGGCTACTAGTCCCTCCTATCAGTGCATGGTCCTAACTACCATGTAGTGCTCATCCTTGTGGAAGAGCACTATATCAGAAATTGTTATGTTTTGATGTAACACAACTCAGCTATATAAAAGCTATTTTATTTGAAGCATGATTGGATTCAAACATTTGCAGTAGATTTAGAAATCCTATCATTTATATTTCATCATGCACACAACATAAACATAAGTTTAAATTTTAAAACAATTAACACTTTTTTTTTGGAATATTGAAATTTCTATGCGAGGAACAATAGAATACCTAAATCAAGTATGTTGTAGTATATCCCTTAGCTCCCATAGCTCCTACAAGTCTCCTTAGTATCCCTTAGCTCCCATAGCTCCTGCAAGTCTCCTTAGTATCCCTTAGCAACAAAAAAAGATGAGTCCACCCTGCCGACCAGGTATTATCTTGCTAGCCCTAAGAAATCAACGGATTTCCTAGCCCCCGAGCCCATAGCCGATAACCTCGATAGAAACCTCTTCCATAGTTTAATAATAGACTATTTCATGGATTTTCATCCTCCCCATTGGAGTTGTCCCCCTGTTGTCCCCATCCTCCATGCTTAAAGTTCTCTCCCTCCTTGAAAGGATTCACCTCAATTAGGAACCAAATTCCTCCCAGTTCACTTCCCCAACTTTCCCCCAACTACAAAAATCTCCCTTCCTCACCCATATGTTCTTACCTAAATACCATTTTCCTCCTCCTCAATCCTTTGGGTTTACTCCACCGCCTCCCATCAAATCCCACAAAACTCCAAACATTTATTTCCTTTATTATTTAAAATTGAAAATATAATAGAATAATATATATTTTGCATCCATTTCCTCGAGTTGTTCAATGCCATCATGGTTAATTAAAATTGTTTCTTGTACACTATTTACTAGTTCTCTTGAAGTATTCAATTTGGGATCTTTACGAGGTGGTGGGTTAAATTAGAGGTCCAACTCATAGTTCAACATTAAATTGATTGAATAAAATAATAATTTATTAGTGATGAGGTCTATTCAACATTAAATTGATTGAATTAAATAATAATTTATTAGTGACAAGGTTGACCCATCAAGTTTTTGTACCGGGTGAATATATTTATTATTTTATTCAATTCAAGATCTAAAATATTGGTATTGATATAATGAAATCCTACCCTATCTTGTGGGTTCAATTAATTGATTTAATATACCATTTTAACTTGTCACGAAATGGTTTGGTTAAATCAAGAATTTATTTAGTTAATTCATATATATATATATATATATATATATATATATATATATATATATATATATATATATATATATATATATATATATATATATATATATATATATATATATATTCAACAATGGTTAGGGTAAGGGACCTCATTATCATTATTAATATTAATAAAATAATAATAGATGGTAAACTAATAATCATATATGTAATTATTTGTTTAATATTTAAGTATCCTACTAGCAACATAGTGCCCTTGTATTTATAAACAATGCACCGTTCAGGGTTTAAACAATCATGCTAGACAATTAAACAATACAATTATATTATTTACGACAATTCCCGAGTGAAAATTCTAACTAACGGCACTTAGTCAATTTCCTATAATAGTGTTTATGCATAATTAATGAATACTTAAATGGCTTGTTTAACTTGTTTATTAATAACTTAATGCTCATTATCTATTTAGGATCAATGTATATTCAACTTACGTATTCACAATAAGTTACACAATTGTTTAACATGAAGGTATTGGTATACCGATACTAGCGTACATATGCAAAGTGTGCATGCGTGGCCAATGCATGCACAAACGAGACATGTACTATAAACATACATAATATTTCCTATGCATAAGTGCTAACTAATACTAATAATCCTTCATGCAATTAGAACAAGTATACATAATAATAGCATTACTAAACATCATCAGTTATTTTATGAGTTAACCTTATAAGATTTCATATCATTACTTTTATGTTTATGTTGGTTTAATTGATAAAGTACAAGGAAGGATACCTACTACCACTAAATTGATACCATGGAATTCCCAACTCTTAATAGTACTAGCTAACAATATCCTCCCATCCTAACCTACAACCGCATCCTCCCTATCCTTCCTCTGCTAGTATAGAAGTGGATGTCAACTTCACCATCCTAACCACATAAGAACCTAAGAGCGATAGCCTCGGCTAAACAGCGGACCTATCCTCTCATAGCAGGCATCCGACCATCGTCATCACAACAACTTGGGGAGCGTGTCTCAACACGGCGTCCCACGACCTCGGGTATTATAGTAACCTAGGGTGGGAAATACATCCATCCCTCTCAACATACTGGGTCTATACCCTATCGAATCATACTTTGTTGTTATCAAGGTTATCGGCTTGTGTCATCGTATCATCAATTTTGGTTGCTAAGGTCTACTTCATACAAACTTTATTATTCCACATATCACATCAAGTACTCGACTATCATATAGCCCTTGTGTCATGTGGGTTAGTTTTTCACAAAATACGTAATTATAACAAATATTTCCTTTCGATCATCAACTGATCCTCATCATCATTATTCATTCTTATAGAAACAAAATATATCGAAGGTAACTGAACATATAATAATTCAAGTCCTATATAATAGAAACATTGTCCACGTACCACATTGCTTTTCGTTGATGGAAACAAATGAAACATATAACTATGGTCATAAATAAAGAAACTTTTCGATAGCTAACATAGTATCCACATAAACATCATAATCATAATGACATCATAAACATAGTGACAACATATATTCTAAGTCCAACAAATACTAAGAAAATAAATTGCAGCATGTTTATCTAAAAGTTGTCTAGTCAAAATATGGGGCATTACATACCAAGAGTATTTTTGTTGTTGGGCTAGCATGCAACTACCAACTTGTGCATGTTTGGGATGCCTTTGGTGTGCCTAAGCCACTTTATGTGTTCGTTGGAATTGATAAAATTCCAAATCCTGAAATGTTGAAGTTGACTAAGGAATTTTTTGCCTTTCTCTACCGTGATTTGTATCAACCTTTTACCAAAAACGGTGAGGCAATATGAGGTTCCAGAAAATAGTTGCCGATGTTCATTTTGGTCAATAGGATCCTAATTTCACTTGGACTTGAGCAATATTCCAAGAGTCTTGCACCGCCTACCCACTTTTCCTAGAAGAATGGGGTGTTTCCTTCATTCCACCTTGTTAGTGGCTCGAAATAGAGGAGATACGGGCAATCTTGTAAAATTTCTTGTATTTTTTTCATTGTTTGTATGCTTTTTGTCAAGCATTTGCAGCCGCTCATATTCCAAGATTGTGAAAGCTACTTTGAATTATGATGAGTCATCTCAAACCCATGGCTTTTCTTCGAGTCCAAACCATTATGATATCACTCACCCTAGCCCCAGCTCTTTGCATGGTAAGTTAATAATAATTTGTAATAAATGAAGAATGCATACATCTTTGTATCTGAGTAAGTTCTTCTAAAGAATTTATAATATCATTAAATGACATCACTCCATGCGAAATACTATAAATCTTTCTATGCATGTCTAGAAAATAAGTTAAATCGTTATTTCCATATAAATGTGTTTATAATGGAAGCATGTGTAGAACTTTTATTCGAAGTAAAAATTATAAAATATTAAAATTCTATTACTAGTCTTTTCAACATCACAAAAGGTCCAAATGATGTTTCTCAAATATATAGGATTTGATGATGCATCAATGCAATAAAGGGTCAAAGTATATTGTAGGTTTGGAAAGTTTATGTTCAAGCTAAGTAGCAATTTGGAAATGGTATAGATTATATACTACATGAACTACTATGATTTTGAGCCATGTAATTACATGCAAATAGTGCTCAGCTGCACTCATTGTTTATTTGTTTGGCTTTGAATTTGAATATGTCCTTGTGGATTTGAATTTGAATCTGCATAAGAATAATCTTAACAAATGATTAGGATTTTTCATATGTAAAATATCATGCCTAAACTCAAACGCCAAGGGACCAAGCTTGAAGCAAACATCTTGAAGTATTGAAAAATATTGTTCGTTTCTCCATCTTGATGGTTTTGTTGTTGCGGTGGTATGAGGAGAGTGGTGGTTTCTTGAGGGTAATGGTTATGCACTAGCATCTATGAGAAGGTGGTGCTTCAGGTGTGGTGACCACACAAGGTAGAGGTCGTATGAGGAGGGTGGTGCATGTGCACTAGCATTTAAAGGAACGAGGAAAGCTCAATTAATTGATGGCAAAGAATTGATATTAAGTGAATGCCTATAGTGCACTAGCAACAATGAGAGGCATAAGAAAAACTCAATTAATTGATGTGAGAGAGGCATCAGATGAGTTGATCTATTAGTTGAATGCACAGTGTTGGGACCAACAATTCCCCAATCACCTGTCAATAAGATGGTGAAGTTGATGGTGCTTAAAAGTGCATATTTATTTTTATATAATAATTATTTTAAAAACAAAATTAATTTGATTTTATAAATTAGATGTTATATATATATATATATATATATATATATATATATATATATATATAGTCTCATTTTTATAGGTGTATAGATTGTGTTCATATTGTCTATCTTTTAATCATTTCAATGGCATAGTGAGCCCTCAAAATTTATGTTACAAACATTAGTATTAAGATCAACTTATATGATTTTACAAAGTAATTTTCACTAATTATATGATGCTTACAATTTAGAAAAAATATATAGTTAGAAAAAGTAAATTTTAAATCCAAATCATGATAATTCAATTAGCATGTAATATATATATATATTGATAGAAAAAATCATTACTTCAAAAGAAAACTATATTAATTTTTTTCAATTCTTATATATATATATATATATATTCATTCTTAATTTTCTTAATTCGTAATTTTAGCTTTCTTTCTATGATCTCCTAATTTGTGAGAAATTACAAAAAATTGTGGATAAAGATACAGAAATAACTACTACTTTGCAGAAATTCTTCTATCAGAGTGAGGCTTTGTTGTAAATCAACATTTGAATTGAACCTTAAACATATTAATAATATTATCTAAAATTGTTTAGATAATTTTTTTAAAATAAAAAGCCTTAAACATATTAATAATATTATATTATAAAAGTAATTAAAATCATTAAATATATAAAGAGTGACTAAATCATTAAATATATAAAGAGTGGCCTACTAGTTATGGCGAAAATTAATTAGCCAACGGGAGAGTAATGATTGTTATTGTAGGCTCATTACTGACTATTGAATCTCAAGATGATAAGATCTAACGGTCAGCAGGCAACAATCATTGCTCTGCCATAGGCTGACTAATAGCCACCTACTAGTTATATAATAAAGTGTAGATGGACATAAATATATTAGTAAAAATAGAAATAAGATTGAGAGGATTACGTTGAAGTTTGATATCTTAAGTAAGGTTAGAGATAACGAATTCAGTAAAACTGTTCAATCAAATGATATTGAACAATAAGATATAATAAAAGTATTGCTAGACGAAAAAAAATCCATTCCAAAAATAAAGACTAAACTATTCCATTGAAATGAAGTAAGAAAAGGGGGATATTATGTTTATACAATCACTGAAGTTGGGATCATGTTGTCATTGCGTATATCCATACAAAACAAGTATAAACGTCCCATCCCTTATACTGATAGAGAAAATGGAAGTTTCAAAGCCTACGTTATACGAGAAGGAATCAGTAATTGGAGAAACTTAAGGGCCGGGTAGAAGAAGGAAATAACACTTCAAAATTTGAAATTCCAGGATTGGAGGATTAAAAGCAGAAAGAAGATACAATTTTTTCATATTATTAAAACAAAAAATTAAAAAATTGCAAGTGGATAAAGAATAGCATGGATTTCAAATGTCAAAGGAGTTGGAGGATTAAGGAGAAGGAAGGTACAACTTTATCCCAATGAAGATGTTCAAGTGAATATTATATCACATTCCAAAAAAATGTAGAAATGTAAGTGGATAAAAAAGCATGAAAATAAGAGGAAATTTAAATTAAAGATTCACTTATTATTATTATTATGGTTGGCATTTAAGATGAATGTAAGTGAATAAAGAAAAGCATGGAAATGAAAGAAAAATAAATGAAAAATTCACATAAAATTATTAGTATTATTAATATGTTTGACATTTAAGAATTTTTTTTTGTAAGATTAGACACATTGATTAAACATATTTATGTATAAGGAGTTTATTATCAAAAATTTTAAACTTGAATCCTAACTTTAAAAGTATAAAAATAGTGAAATCTATTTATAACATGATTAGAGGTGGCTTCTTTGGGTCAAAATTCACATTTTTTTTAGTAATGGATGGCTTTTAGCTCCTCCAAATTCAATGCATTATGGTTGAAAGAAGTCCTCATAACATTTATCCAACCAATGTTTAGCTTTGGATTTACTGAAAATTATATTTTTGCAATGATATTAACTACTTGTAGAATATGTATAAATTTCAGAGGTTAATTTATAAATATTTAGTATATATAGGTAAAAAATTTAGTTAATATGCAATAAATTATAAAATCATAAAAACATTTAATGAAACAAGTGACGATGTGTAAAATTATAAATATTAGTATGTGAAGCTTTCCATAAGCTCTATTATTTTATTGAGCCCTGAGGGTTAGCTAAAGTGGTCATGACCTAGATGTGAGATCTCTCCCCACAAAGTTGGGGATGTCACAGGTTCGACTATTTTTCTCTTTTGGGGGTTATATGATATAGAGGATAAAACCCTAGTTGGTCGCATAACTGGGCAAAGAATTGGAATTCAATCCCTAAGGGACTGGGATTCCATAAATCTACAACCGGCTCTTGTTTATCTCCCAAAATGCATGATATTTGATGGTTGTTGGATATCTATTCAATTTTAATATGAGTTCAATACCTCAATTGTCACAAAAAAGTGTTGGAAGATGGAACATATCCCACTATTGCTAAGGAAATGACATCCATTATTCCATGTTAGGACTGAATGGGAGGGTACAACTCCAATCTAGATTAGACTCCCCAGTGTCCCACTCATTTTGTGGTTAAATAATATCTTCAGAAGTATAGGAAATACTTTGGATTCCTACTATGAAGAGGATATGTCCTTGACCTCGACGGGATTATATACAGTTTTGAGAATACTAGTAGAAATTGCCCTGAAAGAGTTCCTTCCAGGTTTGACTGTCATTAAAGGTGGTGCACTAGAACATTGATGGACTCTAGACTATGAGAGGGTTCCTTTCCATTGTAGTTGTTTCCATCAATATCATAACATAGATTCCAAATGTGCACTCCCACACAGATGTCAAAAATGAGTTCAAAAATATCCACTACCCAAAAAGGCAAAGTCAATGGTGTTGAATTCTACGAAAGCTCATACAAACTTTGGATGTCCTTATGGAAAGAATCAACCAATGATTTTTATGAATATTCCATCAAACAAGTACAAAACATTCCCTCCAATGGGATTTGGTCTTTCTACATCCTCACAAAGGAAGTTCCAGGAATGGCACGGTTTGAGCCCAATAATAAAGATGGAAATGCCTTACAAGAACAAGGTAAGCAAGAATTTGAAAATCCTCCCATTTCTTGTATTCAATCAAAAAAAAATATTAAAATACAACACCATTGAAAAAGCCCAGTTACATTCCCTATTGAAATTTCCCATTCATACTTAGGATGTACCTTCTTAACAACTTGTCTAGTGTAAATAGTTCTCTTCCTCTTCACTCTCTTTCCCTTTTTAATTTTGAGAAGGACATTGTGATTACCATTGATTCCTCCATTGCAACTATAAATTTTAGCAAACATATAGAAGAGTAGCCACTATACTTTGGGGAAGATACTTATGAAGGTCCTAAATATAACGTTAATTCCTAAACAAAGGGCCCTTCTATAAAGTTGTGTATGGTACAACTTTATGAACAACTTGTGGCCATGCTAGTTGAAATTGAAGCTGAATATGACTCCCTCCTTCGTATATGCATCTGCATGGTGTATATACCCCTAAATTTGGATACAAGCTTCTAAATGTCTCAATGACCCACATGTTTGTTAGATGGGAGTGGAAGAATCTTTGGGGTTTCGACATGGAATATATTACAAAGGAGGTCCTTTGTCAAACCATGTATTTGTAGTCTATGTCAATACAATGAGGAATTTAATTATCATTTGTTTATCTCTTTCCCATTTCTTAGGATGGTGTGGGGTGTGTTGACACTGAGAGGGGGGGTGAATCAGTGTAAAGCCAATTTTAAACCTTTCTTAGCTTCTCATGGTTAGCTACCAATTCATCAAATCAACACTTTACCATAATTATTTCATAAACAATATTCACATAACATAAGCATTTCATTCATAAAGCACCATAACATAGAAGAACACCACACTATATAAATTTGTAATCTTTTTATATTATTTGGGTCCGGCTACAACCGTTAGGCGAAATCAGCACCTACTGATACATAGAGCACCTACTCTGGATCCATGACCCTACCTGGTTTTCTTAGACCCTGTTAAGAAGGGTTTGAGGTATCCTAACCTCAAAAGCAAGACAAGCTTGCATTTACATTAAGGCTTACTGTCACTGTGTCACATCAACCTCATCTGTCTCTTCAATCAGTTCTGTAGCTGGATGTCATAGATCTGCTCGTCACCTGAATCCACTTTCAACTCAATCAAATGCTGTAAATCATCTCTGCTCATCATATAAACTCTGCTGTAACACTAACAACACTGCTGACCATTCATTCTTCACTTCATCACCATCGTGTTATGGATGTGCTGCTGTAGGATGCACTGTTGTAGGTGTATTATGTCATGGATGCACTGCTGTACTACTGCTTGTACACTACTATACACACCCTCAGACTTCATTAGTCATGCAGACCCAGTCAATTCTGAACTTGTGCATACCATGCTTGTCAAGTTCAGCACAGTCAAGCATTCAGCTTTGTGACTGTCAAGCATCAACGCAGACTAGGACTATCATCATACACCATCAATCTCTAATATTGTTCCATCAATCTTCAATAGGAAATAAAGACTTCAGACTGTTTGTCAACATCAAACTCAGACTGGGCATTATCATCAGTCTTTACTTTGCCATCAAATACAGGACCATGCACAAATGCTGAGAAACTTGGACTGTCTAAACACCATAGAAGATTCAGGACTGTCACTTAGCAACAAAAGAACATCAGAATTAACTCACCAATAATGTAACCTTTATCTATTGAGATCATTGGATCTGAGGCTGCCTAGGCATGTACAAGTTCAGAGGTTTGATTTGTCATTATCTTTCTCAAGATGATAAAGAAACCACATATCTCAACCTTAGCAAGTCTGTAAATTCTGGGACATAATCTTGCTCATTCTCAGCAAAAAATCCAGCATAGGAAACTCAAGATTTGAACTTGGCAAGTCTGCAAATTATGGAACATAATCTTGCTCATCTCTGTCATTGTCCGGCTAGGGCATCACCACTGTTGCTTTTGCCTCAGTCTTCCATAGTCAGCAAGCTCATCTTCCTCATCTTCATTGGAAGCCTTCTTAGCTCAGACTTCTAATCTTAAACTGTCTTCAAAAATAGTTCATATGGGTGGAGGAGAAAGTAACCCTGAAACTCAAAAACCCAGTCAAACTTGCAAACAATTTGTTCAATTCGGGATTGGGGATAAGGCCTACAATAGTAGTCACAAATTTTGACTTTCTAGTAGCAGGGGAAAAATATAAAAATAAAAACCAAGAGAGTTATCCTCCAATTGCTGCAACTTTCAAAATTTTGTTACTGCCTCAGTCAAACCAGTGTAGATCCTCAGGCATGCTTCAATAAGGTCTTTTGGATCTGTCCCTAAATTCTGTCTAGAAGTGCATGTTGATTAGATCTGAGATCAACAATAAAAATACTTTAGACTATGGCCTAAGTTCTGCAAATAACCTTCAGATTTCGGCAAAAATGGATGGCTATATGTGATAGAATTTGCGTCAACGAATATCCTTTATCCACAAAAGAAACAGGCCGCAGCCTCAAATCTCAGGTTTGACAGATCTAATTCCTGGCATTTTAAAAAGTGTCTCCATTTCAGCTATAAGAAGGACGCAGCCTTATTAATCATGCACAAGAGTAGCAAAGATACGTCATGCTAAGCATTGCTAATAAGAACCAATCCCAAGGGACCTGTAGGATTGTTGAAATCTCCTTGGAAACAAATCTGAAAACATCTTCATACCGCAGTGCCTTTACTTACAGATTTTCCAAAGCCAAGCTCAGCACTTCTTCAAGATTTTCTAGCTGTAAAACTCCTCACCATCATTCTTGGTACACTAAATCTGCATTTCTAACGGCATTCCCATGCTTTCGATAAGATTTCAAGTTGGCTGGCCATGCACCCTTCAGATCTGGAATAAAAATGAGCCACGCTATCCTTGTGGCTTTATGTCCACCATAGTAGTACCAAAAATCACCCTAGTCAGAAGCAGATGACCCAAGAATATATTGCACTCGTCATTTTGCTCAATTCACTGAAGATAGAGCACACACTGCTCAGACAACAAGCTCGCATTGTACTCAGGCACTACACATGCCAAAAAAAAACTTTCCACGCTAATGAAAAAAATTTCACGCTGCTGAAAAAAAATTTCACGCTGCTGAAAAAAAATTTCCACTGAAATTCCACGCTGCTGAAAAAAAATTTCCACTGAAATTCCACGCTGTTCTTTCCTTCCTTAACTGTTCCCACGCTGTCCAAAATTGCAGAGCTCTTCCAAAAAGAATTTCACGCCTTCAAAAAGTAAAAACGTGATGAGGTATTTATATTTATTTTCTTCCTTAAATTGCTGAGCCGACTTGTAAATTTTTTTTTAAATGGGGCCGACTTGAATTAAAAAATATATAATTTTTGAGGGCCGACTTGTAGATTTTTCAATGGGGCCGACTTTGCAATAAAGATTTGGAGCCGATTGAAGAAGATTTTATTTTTAATTTAATTTAGTTTTGCAACATGCAACTTTCCAAACTTTCTGGACTTCATTGAATAAGAGAAGAGATTGATCGTCTGCCATAATCTCTTGTCTTGCCTCTGAAATTTCCTTTTCTTTTTCATACATCTACATCTCCTAGCGAGCTTCACTTTCCACATCTCTCCATTTCTTTATGGTATCATGATTTTGGAGACTTAGTTCAACATTTCTTGCAGCAAAATTAAGAGATGATATTGTCTCTTGTATTTCTTCCCAGCTGGGACTCACGTTAACAATAATCAAAGTCTTCGAATCACCATTGAGAGAATTTGAGTGAGCCTTGAGTTTTCAAAAGGTACATAGTCCTTCTTTGCTGTCAGAGCTGACACAACATCCCCCAACACATACAGTGATTTATTCACATGCAACAATTCCTTGAGGCGGTCCCCACTAGCTTCCTCCTTGGGCAAACACTCACTACTAGCTAAATCAACTAGTGAAAACTTGCTATATTGGCACTCCTTGGTGAGGCTGCTAGATTTCTTCAAAAACTTCAAGGGCTCCTTCATAATGACTATATATCATTAACAACCTCAAGAGCTTGAAGGACATCTTCTAGGGTTATGTTAACAAATGCAAGAGCATTGCCTTCACCATTTCTTTAGGGTTCCAGGGGCATCTTCATCGGGCAGGAGGCATCATGGGCTTCTCAACATCTACCAGGGCTTAGGGTCTTTAGCATCATCAGTTGGGTCTCTTCAACATCTTCAGAAAAGTGGTGGCATCAATGACATCAAGACCATGTTGGAATCAATGACAATTTCATCAACGAGGTGAGATTGTGGGACTCATTGGGTTGGATGGAATTTGAACTGGAGACCCTATAGGGACATGTCTTAAACATTAGTGTGATTGTGATGGGACTAATCCATTACATGATCTTCCTTTCAATGTTACTTAAGGGATATGGTTGGCACAAAACTCAACATTTTTTTAGGAAAACCAACCCTCCCCATTGGTTCCATTTCATGGTAATAATATTGCTAATGCATGTAATTGGCAGCCCCTCACAAAATGCTCTCAAACTCAAATTAACCTAGCCATTGATTAAAGTAAACATTGGAATTCTTCAATAGAGCTTCACAAAGAGACTCCCTCTTAGCAAGGGCATGATTCATTCTTCATATTTCTTATTCATTCTCTCTTTGGTTTAAGGTGGGATTATGCACTAATAAATTTGTTTAGTGTTAGGTGCTAAAACTTGTTTTATCCCTAGAAAAGGAAAAAGGATTGAATTATATTCATATCTATGGTGATTCTCACTTGGTTGTAAATTAGATCAATGGGAAGTACAGAATGGGGGTTTTTAATCTACAAGCATTAATGGATGAGACTATATCTTTGTTTAAGTCTTTCCAGAATTCCTCAATCGGTTATCTATTCAAAGAAAATAACCAAGAGGTTGATATTCTTTCCAAGGAGGAATTGCATTTTCCAAGCCTCGTGGCATAGTCCATTATAGAACATATCAATGGCATAAGTTCAAGTTATCTTGATGCTCTCTTGATTCTTTCTTGCACAGTCACATAGCTTCTAGATGGCATTCCCAATTCATAGTTTGAATTTTTGTAAACAATTTTTATAAAAGAACATGAAAACAAAAATCTTGGGAGACTATTTTGTATCAAAGGCACATTGCTTCCTTGTTACAAAACCTGGTGAAGGATCTCTATATTGTGTATCTAACATATGTATTTTAGTTTTAGATTTGAATGTACAATTTTTTCTTGGGAATAAATCTCTATTATTTCATTTCTTATGTCAAAACGAAAAAATATATACTTCTTACTTATTTTTATATTTTTTTATTAACATTTAAAAAAATCCCAAAGAAAACCTCCTTTAAAATAACTCCAAAAAAATGTTGTGTAGTTATGAATAGTATCCCTAATAAACATGTCAATGTAAATTGTGTTGATTATATATTTTTCTTGATACGGATTATTTGTGTATGTTTCTAAAATTTGGCCATGTAAATTGTCTTGATAATATATTTTTCTCAATACATATTATTTTGTGTGCTTCGAAAATTTGGCCAATATTTTAACATTTATAACATATTAAACTTTGACCAATATTTCAATATTTGATAAGAATATTATTCCATCATATGCAATTTAGTAAAGGAAAAAATAGTTGCACGATTAGGAACGTATGAAATTTAGTTATTTTTCATATAAGGATTGGACCTTGGGGGAGGAATACAAGTCTACCTACTTATGTCGAGAGAAGAACTTATAGTTGCACCCTTTCGCCCCACCAAAAAAAATTGATGGAATGTGCTATAATTAGGTCGTATCACTAATTGTAATTGGTTATACCTTTGACTTAGAGATTACCTATAAGATCATAGGTTAAGATTTTCAATAACCGGGTAGCAAGTTAAAACAACCCCAACCATTCAAGTTTCTACATTATTGGTTATAATTATGATATTTGACATATTTTTCTAAATGAACACATATAACAACTGTTTCATAAATTTCAAACAAAATCATGAAATTTGGACAAGAGAAATTAGAGCATACCTCCGTCAAATTAGAATTTACCTTTATTTGGTTGAGTGTTAAATTATATTTACACCATATTATATTAGCATGGACTAACCATTGAAATAATTTCAATTAGTTTAATTAATTGTTTTTTAATTAGTTATAATCATAAATTTTTACAATATTATTATCATGAATTATTCAATTTTATTTATAATTGTTGTAATATGTATTCTGTAAATAAGTGCTCTTTTTGTGAAATCATGAATCTGGGTGTTTATTTTGGGGTTATGAGAAAAGCAATGTTGTTTTTTCAAGTTTCTCAACTTCGAGCAAAGAAAAATTAGATTTCTGTTTAGAATTTCATTTTGTAGAAAAAACAAAATTGAAGAGAATTGTGTTAGCTTTCTATCGGTTATTTTTCAGATTTTTTTATTGGCATTTGATATGTCATTTTTGCAAGTGTTTGATAGTATGTTCTTAATTAAAGAAATTATGATAAATAATCATGTTTTTAGAGTACAATTTATTCATTATTAAACCAGTGTTCATTAAAAACAAAATATGTTATGACGATCTAGACAGATTCTATTAATGTATGACTATAAGTTTGTATCCAACATCCGCATACAATAATTATTAGAATTTTTTGAAGTGGACCAATCTGAAAAAACTAGCATAAAACTGACATGTTTATTTAGAAACAACATCTTCCCTAATTTCCAATTCAAAACAAAAAAACTGAAAGTACCCTTTCGAAGACAACACATCAAGGTTTGGTACCATGAGATTTCCAAATTTTTCCATCGTGTCTTTCTGAAGTTATTGAATTTTCATTTCACTGAATTCTATTAAATTTTGAAGCAATCTAGACACCTTCTAAAAAAAATAAGAAATAAAATTAGTGGATCACACCAAATTCAACAAAATTCACATCTATAAAAAGTAGATTGAATTGTGCAACTAATGGTATTGTTTGTGAAGAGAAATTATAAGTATTTCATATGATCTGATCTGTACGAAATTGGAAGCAGACTCATAAATGTGATGGAACGCCATGTTCGAAGATTTCTAGGTTTTCGGCTGAAAAGTATAATAGTTCGACCGAAAGTTAGTTTTAACGGACAAAAAATATTTCGGCCAACCGAAACTTAGTTTTAATAGCAAGAAAATTTTTCGGTCGAATTAATAGTTCGACCAACAAAACTATTTTTTTCCCATCAATCGAAAACTTGACACGCCTTTTTGGAACACCGCATCGTTTAAATTCATATTTATAAGAAACACGTAACACATATTTTCGAATTATTAAAAACATCACAATTTTACAAATACCTTTACAAACAAAGGTTAATTTTTGTGGTAAGTGTTCTTTAGCAATTTTTTTTATGGCAAAAATTCTTTTGGGCAGTTTTTTATAGTAAAGTGTTCTTAGAAATTATCTTCTAAGATGGAGGCTCTTTTCCTTTGATAGTAAATATTCTTTTGGGAAATTTTTTATGGTAAAATGTTCTTAGAAATTAACTTCTAAGATTGATGTTATTTTTCTTCGATAATGAAGAATTTTTCGAGAAATGTTTTATAGTAAAGTGTTCTTAGAAATTATCTTCTAAGGTGGAGACTTTTTTTCTTTGATAGTGATGATTCTTTTGAGAAATTTTTTATAGTAAAGTGTTCTTAGAAATTATCTTCTAAGGTGGAGGTTATTTTTCTTTGATAGTGAAGATTTTTTGGGGAAATATTTTATGGTACAAATTTTCTTAAAGATTCTTCACCAATTTATTCTATGGTGAATTTTTTTTTTTAATTATATTGAGCAATCATTTATGTTACAAGTTGTCCAAGGTGAGTTTTTTTTCTTTGATGATTAAGATTCTCTCTAGGGAAATTTATTCTAAGGTGAATGTATAGATTGAATAATCATGGGTAACAAAAGAGAGTGAAAGAGGAAATCTGATCACACTCGAGATGATGCCTTGCAAAATGAAAAAGCAAAGACTCAAATACCATGAAAAAATGAAACAAAAGAGTACAAATATTGAGGAGATTCCCAATGATGATGTAAATAGAGATTTTGATCATAATGTTGATGATATGAATGTTCAAAATCAAATTCAAGAACAAGAAATTGAACCAAGCATGTACAAATAATGTAAATTTTTTTAAAATCCAGTAATTGTTTTTTTGAAAATGATTGTAATTTTGAAAATAATTTGCAAAAAGAAGACACAAATTTACGTCCTAATGTTGATCAAAATGTTGAAGACATTAATGAAGACGAAAACCATGCAAATGTTCAATCAAGTAGAGGTATATATATATATTGGTTATTAAAATATTTTAAACCATGTAATTTTTCTATAATTATGAGTCATATATTTTTTATGTTTCAAGTTAAGTATATTTGAAATATGCTAAATTAAAATTAAAATTGAAATATATATAGGTGGTTTCATCATTGAAGAAGACATGTTACAGAATGTTGATAGAGAAAAATTCAGAAACACAAAACCTTACCATATTGTACGATATCGTGCTGAAAAGATACATGAACAATTTCAACAAAAAAAAAAAATCAATGGCAACACAAGCTCAAATTTTGAGGTGTTTGTTAGTATCCAAGAAGTTAAGGGAAGCTTGGTCATTATTGGGTATTCAAAAGGAGACAAAAGATTCAAAGGTGAAGCAAAATGTGCTCAAAAATATAGTCGACGCAATAAAAACTATTGGAAAATCTAGAAAGAAAGATACTAGCATTGCACGTGGAATAATACAAACAATGATCATTTCGTCTAGTACGAGACAAAAATGTTTGACAACGCAGATCGCAAGAGTTATTGGAACTTTGCAGAAAACATTGTACAAATATAAAAAACTTTGATTACAAATAGATGCAAATGATGAGCTTGCTTGTTGGGCAATTATTTGTAGACAACCCTATAAAGATAGGCCCGGTGAAAGTGTTAAAGATATGATGCATGAATATTGGGTGGCAAATTCTTGTGTTTCACCAATTGAAATGGATGTGATACGATGAAGAATATCTCGAAATCAGTATGAAATCCATCCAAAAATATATATTGGAGATTACTCAAATATAATTGTTCAATAAATTCAAAGATGAGCACAAAGAAGTGAATTTGTCAATCAATACATTTGTACAACAGAAGCCATGGTATGTTAGGCCTATCACTATTAGTGACACATGTTTTTGTCGCTATCATGTTGAATTTGAATTATATTATGACACATTCCTTCGGTTTGGTAAAACATTTTGGCCGAATTCACTTCCTTCCACAATTAGTGCTTTTATATTTGAAATTCTATGTGAAAGAGATAGTCACGAGATATTTACAACAAAAGATGTGTCGATGGAAAGAAATGTGATCATTGTTGAAATCTAGCTTTATTCCACCATAAATATCCTGTTGATATGAATGATCAATCATTGTCAAATATAATAGTTGATTGGAAGAGATATGAATATGTCACTTATTCCCACAATTGTACAAGTTCTACAAATGATCTTTCCAAAAGGATTGATTTACAAGAAGATAAAATCAGTGTTACAGAGTTTTTGAAGAAGTTTGAAAAACAAATTTATAAATACATCAAATATTCACATAGAGCACGATGGAAAGACATACAGTTCAAAAAATCACATGACGTTTTTCCAGTAGGGACCATTTTCTCTGTGGTTGATTTTGCAAGGAATTGCACATTTGAAGCACAAAAAGAAATACAAAGGGAATATTATCATTCTGACCAAGTTTCTAAATTTTCCCATGTTCTATATAGACATGATCAACACAATGTTTATGATATAGAAAGCATGAATGGAAATCCACATGTGATCAAGGAATATCATTTCTATATCGGTGATGACCGCACACATGATACGCATTATGTACAACATTATTTTGATATTATTTATGGTTCATTGAAAACACGTGGAATTGTAATGAATGAACATTGGATATGGTCAAATGGATGTGAAGGGAAAATTAAATCTTCATGATCATTCTTCTAGCTATGTCACCTTAATAGAAAAACAAATATTAAACATCATTGGAATTTCTTTGAAACTGGTCATGGAAAAGGAGAACATGATGGTGCAGGGGCATGTGAAAAATGAGCACTTCAAAGGCATCAAATGAACCATTCTGACGATCAATTTGTGTATACTAATCAAGTATGGTGTCATGTAAATCTCAACCATGAATGCAATCAACAATCAAAGGATGTGTGCAGGTATGAACTTTTTTTTCAAAACAAATTAATGTAACTTTGAATGACTTTAACATGTACATCTAGTAACATTTTACTCACATGTACATAAATTGATTACGTTGGACAGGTTTTTTTGGCATATTGCAATCCAAGATCTAGACAGATCAATCCCATATGATGCTAGCACCATTAATGGGACTCAATATTTACACTCAATCAAAACAAAAACCTTCCAAAATGTGTTTTCATTTGATAGTAGGAAGCTATCATGCTTTTTTCCTATTTGCATGGAGGAGACAGAATCAATAAACCTATATGAAAACATCAATGAAAATTATGTTAAACCTTGGAAACACAAAAAAATTAATCAAAAAGGGAAAATGCCACTCACAAGCTTTGAGGAGTTGGAATTAGAGGACATTGCAATATCAACTCATGGTGATAGAATTTTGGATCTTGATAGAGAAGGTAACTTTATGTACACTTGAATAAATGCCATTTTTTATTTTAAAGACTGTTTACTTGAATGTCATATATATATCTATATATATGTACATGTGTGTATTATATATATATCTATATATGCACATGTGTGTGTGTGTGTGTATATATATATATATGAAAGTTGTTTGATAATGAATATGAATTTGACAAATTCAATGTTCTTATTTATGTGCAGGAAATGTATTTGTTGTGGTTGCACCCATAGACAACAATGAAAATGTTAGTTTTTATTTGATGCGATGCATAGAGAGAAAGATGAAACTATTGGAGGACTATGATGACAAATGTTTTATATATGAAAGAGGGTCAATTCTATTGAAAGATTGATTTTATCAGGAAGCAAATCAAACTGAAAGTGGCGTTCACTTTAAATACTATCAACCTAATGTCATATGTTTCCAATATAGTCATTTCAACAATGTGATCATTGTTGAAATCTAGCTTTATTCCACCATAAATATCTTGTTGATATGAATGATCAGTCATTTTCAAATATAATAGTTGATTGGAAGAGATATGAATATGTCACTTATTCCCACAATTGTACAAGTTCTACAAATGATCTTTCCAAAAGGATTGATTTACAAGAAGATAAAATCAGTGTTAGAGAGTTTTTGAAGAAGTTTGAAAAACAAATTTATAAATACATCAAACATTCACATAGAGCACGATGGAAAGACATACAGTTCAAAAAATCATGTGACATTTTTCCAGTACGGACCATTTTCTCTGTGGTTGATTTTGTAGAGAATTACACATTTGAAGAAAAAAAATAAATACAAAGGGAATATTATCATTTTGACCAAGTTTCTATATTTTCCCATGTTTTATATAGACATGCTCAACACAATTTTTTTGATATAGAAGCACAAATGGAAATCAACATGTGATCAAGGAATATCATTTCTATATCGGTGATGACCGCACACATGATACGCATTATGTACAACATTATTTTGATATTATTTATGGTTCATTGAAAACACATGGAATTGTAATGAATGAACATTGGATATGGTCAGATGGGTGTGAAGGGAAAATTAAATCTTCATGATCATTCTTCTAGCTATGTCACCTTAATACAAAAAACAAATATTAAACATCATTGGAATTTCTTTGAAACTGGTCATGGAAAAGGAGAGCATGATGGTGCAAGGGCATGTGTAAAATGAGCACTTCGAAGGCATCAAATGAACCATTCTGACGATCAATTTGTGTGTACTAATCAAGTATTGTGTCATGTAAATCTCAGCCATGAATGTAATCAACAATCAAAGGATGTGTGCAGGTATGAACTTTATTTTCACAACAAATTAATGTAACTTTGAATGACTTTAACATGTGCATCTAGTAACATTTTACTCACATGTACATAAATTGCTTATGTTGGACAGGTTTTTTTGGCATATTGCAATCCAAGATGTAGACAGATCAATCCCATATGATGCTAGCACCATTAATGGGACTCGATATTTACACTCAATCAAAACAAAAACCTTCCAAAATGTGTTTTCATTTGATAGTAGGAAGCTATCATGCTTTTGTCCTATTTGCATGGAGGAGACAGAATCAATAAAACTTTATGAAAACATCGATGAAAATTATGTTAAACCTTGGAAACACAAAAAAATTAATCAAAAAAGGGAAAATGCCACTCACAAGCTTTGAGGAGTTGGAATCAGAGGACATTGCAATATCAACTCATGGTGATAGAATTTTGGATCTTGATAGAGAAGGTAACTTTATGTACACTTGAATAAATGCCATTTTTTATTTTAAAGAATTTTTACTTGAATGTCATATATATATTTATATATATGTACATGTGTGTATTATATATATATATATATATATATATCTATATATGCACATGTGTGTGTGTGTGTGTGTGTGTGTGTGAAAGTTGTTTGATAATGAATATGAATTTGACAAATTCAATGTTCTTATTTATGTGCAGGAAATGTATTTGTTGTGGTTGCACCCATAGACAACAATGAAAATGTTGGTTTGTATTTGATGCGATGCATAGAGAGAAAGATGAAATTATTGGAGGACTATGATGAAAAACGTTGTATATATGAAAGAGGGTCGATTCTATTGAAAGGTTGATTTTATCAGGAAGCAAATCAAACTGAAAGTCACGTTCACTTTAAATATTATCAACCTAATGTCATGTGTTTCCAATATAGTCATTTGGTATGCGTAGCTCGCAGAAAATTGACAGAAGTTAAATCAAATAAAAAATTTAAAGCTAGAATATGGAAGATGTAGAGTCCATTTAGCAACCTACAATTTTAATTTCATTACTTAAACTTTTCATACACACATAAAATAAATTAAAATAAGATGTCAATCATTCAACTTAAACATTTGAAACATGTAATTTACAACATAAAATAAATTTAAACAGAATTCCAATTGTTATGTAATCATTTGAAAGGTGAAATTTACCTTGATATCTTGGGAGATACTGGGAATGTCTCCCAAAATTGATGATGACAAGGACCCAATACCCATCGTCCTAGGAGAATGGATCGAAATCTGTGAACACAACCAAAATTTCAATCTTAGAAAAAGGTGTCATGACATTATTGAGAACATATAAATTTATTCATTTCCACATTGAAGGTGACACTTTAAAATTAAATGATAAATTTATAGATATTTATGCAAATGTACCTCTTTCATTGGCCCTAGGTTAACACTAAAGTCGACCATAAAATCATGTTCCTCCAAGATTTGGGTGAACTAGGATTCACATGAGTTTGTTTTAAATATCCATTTCTATATATATCTAGATAAACTATCAAAACATGGTTTAACAATTATGAGGTAAAAATAAAAGTTCTCACATACCTCCCCCCTCCCTTCTCCCTCGTGATGGAGTAACTCAAACCACCCATCTCGACAATGCTTTGCATAAACCTTGGCATCTTCATTGCTCATTTAATATACCTCAATATGTGCTTTATAAGAAAAACATGCATGAGAACTAACACGTTCTCTATGTCGGTTCATTCCCACATCAAACCCGACTAGAGCATATTTTAAGTTGTATCCTATAACAGTTCTCGCCTGTAGACCAATCTGAGAGGTCACCTCTATCTATGGTCATAAAGTAACAAGTTTTTGTGGCTGAGGCATCAAATGAGGTGTATCCTTAGGAAACAATGGATCTCAAAAGGCTCCTTCTCGTTCATATGTTCTACCTTTTCCAATCCCATAAAATTTGGATGGAGCATCTGTGTAATATGGTTTCATGTTTAAAAAAACTTTGCATAAAAAAATATCACAAAATAATGTGGCACTTCATCATTCCATGGAAATATATCATAGGATGCCAAGAATCTATCATAGATTTGGTGTGAAATCTCAGGGTGCTTGAAATATTGCACCTTTAACATCTTTCGCTTCGGTCCTTCTTTAAAATTAAACATTGAAATGGAATTTTATTTTGATACCCTCTTCTCTACATCAACCCACTTGTCAAGACCCATCACCTGAGCCTTCTGTATTCGCATCAAGTGAATAAAACAATCTGTTGTTGGCCCAATACTTCTATAGGAATTAATGAACTTGCCTAAATATTCAAAAAGTATTTGCAAACTTTGTCGACTCTCAGCCGGGAGTTCCAAATTAGCAAGATCATCCCTCAATTTGTTATGGTGGGATGTGGATTTTTCAAGGGTGACGGAAACAATATCATTTTCCCAAGGAAGAGCATTGGGTATATCTGACAGATAAATGGTCATGGGCTTACAGCCATCCGTCTGTTCGAAAGTAACCCTTCGTCGAGTATTTGCATGACCCAACATGGTCCCTTACATCATCCTAAACATCTCCACCTCTTGCATCATCACCCTCTCTTTCTCCAAATGCATCATCACCTTCAAAGACACCCCTTACATCATCACCCTCATCTTCTCTAAATGCATCATTGTAACCCTCAGTAGAACCACGATCCTCTACAAACACACATGATCATGTATAATTTAGTATATAAATACACAAGCATATATATACACACGTGAAAATTTGTAATTTATTTAAATAAATTATGTATATACAACATATTATCGATAAAATGTGGTTGGTCTATCGGTTGTTCTCTCAAATGAAAACCAAAAGAGGGAAACCGATCACAATATGAATCAAACAGACAACCAGATACAAATGATTTCCCACTCTGACGAGACAATCTATTTCGTTGTCTCTCTACAAAGAAAAGTGCTAACAGATAGTAAAATCAATGAACAATATTTAAAACAAATATAAATATGCATGCATACTCAAAATTTTGCATGTGCATAAATTTTAAACACATACCAGTGTCTCAATATAATACACTGGAATCTCTAGATGTTTCAGCCCATCTTAGAGAGTGAGCATTCGAAGGTGTTTCACTAGATGTATGTGTTGCATTAGACATCCTTCTCTCATTATATGTCCTAATATATATTTGACTCAAAGAATGAGTCAACACCTCATCTTGATCCATCTCTAGTGTATCTCCTATAAGCATGAAGACAAGTATTAATAAACTAATGCACATCACAATATTACAAAGTTATTAATATTTCGAAACCATATATACGCATGTGCAAATTTGTAATTTATTTAAATAAATTATATATATACAACATATTACCAATAAAATTTGGTTGGTTTATCGGTTGTTCTCTCAAATGACAACCAAAAGAGGGAATTCGGTCACGAGATGAATCAAACAGACAACCAGATACAGATGCTTTCCCACTCTCATGAGACAATCTATTACGGTGGTCTCTCTACAAATAAAAGTGTTAACAGTTAGTGAAATCAATGAACAAGATTTAAAACAAATATAAATATGCATGCATACTCAAAATTTTGCATGTGCATAAATTTTAAACACGTACCAGTGTATCGATATAATACACTGGAATCTCTAAATGTATTAAACCATCTTCGAGATCGAACATTCAAAGGTGTTTCACTAGACGTATGTGTTGCATTAGAAGTCCTCGTCTCATTAGATGTCCTAATACATATTTGAATAGAAGAATGATTCAACGCCTCATCTTGATCCATATCTAGTATATCTCCTATAAACATGAAGACAAGCATCAATGAACTAATGCATTTTAGCCCATGGAGACTGGAAATAAGATTCCCATGCAATTTATCCCATGGAAATATTTTGAGGACACAAAATACCAATTCAATATATTTATTGTTTGTGCCCCTCTTTCTAATGTGAATTTGTGTTGTTCCCATAGGTTTCCCCCTTTATTTATCCCGAACAAGCCATTCCTCATTTGAAGGATATTCTTTTTAGGGGTATAACATATCTCCCATTTACACACCATATGATATGACACCATGTAATATCCTTTACCTTTATCCGATCATGAAGCCATGTGATCCCTCTCCCATTACCACTATATAAATAAATGGATGAATTATTAACTTAACTTAATAAGTAACGTGTGAAGCTCTTGACCGAAGGGAAAGGGCACCATACCAAATTTGTTAGTACGATATGGTTCGTTAAGATCTTGGTCAACCAGAGACAGAGAGAATTTTGACTTTATGATTCCATTGAGAAGAGAAATGGTCTTTACATGATATTATTTCAATCTAAGTTTGGTTAATTTTTTGAGTGGAGAAAGGATAGGAATCAATGGTTGGTTTGAACCTTCATGGAGTGTTCTCCATATTAAAATTTAATCACAAGAGAGGCAAGGGAAGGTTGTAAATGGATTACCACCAGCCGTCTTTCCAATTAGAGAGAGAATTCTCGGTGCGACAATAACACTAGGCATACACAGGGAGGACAGAGTGCAACAACAATGGGACTGAATAAGTACATTCTATTCATAAAACTAAAATGAAATTGGCACTAGATAATTTTCATTAAAAAAATAATAAAACTTAAAATAAAATGCAGGCTATAATAATGCACAGACAAGATGATACAGGCTATGATAATGCAGAGACGGGCTATGATAATGCATATATAAGCATATACAATCCATGATAATGCAGAGGCGGGCTATGATAATGCAGAGACAAGCAGATACAGACTATGCCATCATTATGTGGGGGAAGAATTTCCTTTCCGAATGGAGAACTGATGATTGACTCATGGTTTATTTAACAAAAAAATCCTTCCTTTCCCACAAAGTGGTAACTAGTAGACTGTTCTTATGCCATTATTATGTTATGCGTATGTATATGACAATCAAATTCAAAGGAACTGCAAGAATTACAAACTTGATGCCAGGTCTCAAAGAGTGTAACTGGAAAGAGGGAACTTCCAACTTAACCCTTGGGAAATGCAGGTTGCGAATGCTAATGGAATAGATTGATCTCTAGAGGATAATTGAAGGGAAGGCTACAGTTCCTACCAATCCCCGATATTTTACTCAGTATAATAAGAAAGGTGCTAAGGCCATGTTCCCACTAGAATGAATCACAATCCAAGCCCACCATACTAGCAGCATCTGACCTACCAAAATCCATCACACCAATATGCATATATAGCATGGCGTCGTTATATACATTGATTCAACTTCGAATTCCATATCTATATGCCCACTATAAATGTAAATTGTTGAAAGGGAATTTTTCAATTGTTTCGTTACACATCATTTCAGTTTTTTTTTAATTTTTTTAACAAAAATTATACTTACTAAATAGTAAAAACTTCATGTACTTTAACTAATCCCACAACCAACAATTATTTCCATACATTACTAACCATCTAAACAAAATCCAAAACACTGCAATAAAAATAAAATTATCTTTGTTTCTTAAAAATAAATGTATTGGACTTACATGTAGAGATGATCGTTGGTTATCTACATGGACAAAGCTCCATAGAACGAGCAGAGCTCCAAAGGCAAACAGACCGAGAAGACACAGCTCCAAAAGGAATACACGACTCCATAGGGAATACACATGTCCACCGCATAGAGATCCATAGACCATACATAGGTCCACAGACTGACCATGGTTCCACAAGGAAGACACGACTCCACCACATAGAGCTCTATATACTAGACATAGGTCGACAAACCAACCACACCTCCACAGGGAAGACACGGATCCACCACATAGAGCTCCACAAACCAGATAGAGGTCCACAAACCAACCACAGATCCACAAGGTAGACACCACTCCACCACAGCAACTCGTCAATGCCTCCACTACACCACCAACAGATCCACCACACCATGAACGGCTCCACCGTTACAATGTGATAGTTTACATTTTGGTGAAGTTTCAATTTTTTTATTATAAAATGGATTAAATTTTTTAATATAATTTAAAATTTTATTTATGTAATTCCAATTCCAGTCATTTCAACTAGATTTTAAAAAAATATACTAAACAAAAGATCCAAAAATATAAAACTTATGGAATTTAAAACATAAATCTAACTGCAATGTTTTTGATAAAACAAAGAACATATTATTGATGTAATTGCGAGGTTACAGAAGCAATTACAAGGTTACAATAGCAAGCTTCCCTTAAGTGTCTTGTGCAAATTGAAGAAGAGGTAGTTCTGGAATTGAATCCTAGTGCCAAGGCAAGAAAACTCCTGTTAGAATAATCAACCCATAGTTAGCTACCTTAGACATTAATTTCATTATTTTTGTCTTATTTGCCTAGTTCATGTGTCCCACCTTGTGCAAGTTGTCATTTACCTATCCATAGTGGTGAAACTTGCCTTATTTGACTCATGTAGCGCTTGGGAAACCTCAAGGAATCAAATCTGCTTTATTCCTGGCCTCCTAAGCGCCCTTCTGTTTTTTCTGCTTTATTCCCTGCTTTTTCAGTGTTTTAAGGCAAATGGAAAAGCTTGACTAGGTGAGGTTGACTAGTTTTTTGTCCTACACATCCTCCTCTCTTTTCTCCTTGTAAAAGCATGTATTAGTTGTCATTCCATCACTCTTTAGCTTGCCTAAGCCTTTTTGCTAATTCGTGAGCTCCATGACTGATTTGGGATCAGCTTTTTGCACCTCTATGGGGGATTTGCTTATTTTTAGTAAGCCTGCTTTATGCTAGATTCGAATTGATCCTCATGCATTCGAATCCCTGATGTATTTTATTTATTCAGCAACCTATTATGTTATAGGGTTGGTTATTGTACACTGAGTTAATACAG
Source organism: Pseudotsuga menziesii (assembly GCA_001517045.1). Classification (NCBI taxonomy): domain Eukaryota; kingdom Viridiplantae; phylum Streptophyta; class Pinopsida; order Pinales; family Pinaceae; genus Pseudotsuga; species Pseudotsuga menziesii. The sequence continues at coordinate 210,731 of LPNX010213416.1, forward strand.
TTTAGTGTTCAGCTCCAATTTCAGTCTCTTTTGTGAGTGATTTTGCATGATCAATTGTTAATTGTTGTGAGTAAAATTAATCTATCACTGGGTTCAATTTCCACATGGTATCAGAGCCATTGTAGATCAATTTCTCTCCTTCAAAATTGTTTTGCAGGTTCGACATCAGTGACTGGGAGCCTTCTACTGACAGCCGAGACAGATTTTCTAAGCTATGGATCAATCACAGAAAACTATCTTGACTCCCTTCAATTTCTTTGAATGGAAAGCAGAGATGGAGATACTGTTGAGAGCGAAAGGCCTCTACAAGGTGACTATGGCAACAGAAGCAGAGCCCAATGCAGCTGCAGAGAAGATAAAATGGCACAACAGGAGGGATGAGGCCTATGGTCTCCTGTGTCTAAGTATTTCCAGAGACCTCCTTTTCCATCTTGATGGATTTACATCACCGAATGAAGTATGGGAGAAGCTTGCTGATCTTTTTGGAAAGACAGATGAGATGAGGGGGCATCAAATCGAAAATGAGCTGATTTCTTTGAGTCCAAATAGCTTTGAATCCCTGCAGCTATATTTCTCCAAGTTCAAAGCACTTTTTTTGCAGCTGAAACAGTGTGGGATCAAAAAGAAGGATGATCAGCTCATCCTGGCCATTCTCTCAAAGCTAGGCCCTGACTATTCAGTTTTTTTTTCGACCTTCTATGCCACAAAACTGACAGCTTGAACCTGGAAGATGCCTAGCCTTACAGATTTCATGGAATCTCTCACACAAGAACAAGATAAGCCGGTGATGATGGGAACCATCAAACCATCCAAAGATCAAGCTCTGATTTTTGGAGATTCGAAGGTGGATTCAAAAATCAAAAAGAAAGCTAAAAAGCCACCTAAGCAAAAGAGAGACAAGAAACAGTCTCCGGAGGAGCCACAAGGTTCCAAGAAGAACTACCAGAAGAAGAAAAACAAAGGTGAAATGAGCAAGTGCGCATATTGCAATAAGGGCAATCACACTGAAAGCTCTTGTATGAAGAAGAAAATAGACATGCTGACCCAACTGCTAGAGAAGAATAGCATCTCCCTTCCAGACAGCTCAAAGAAGAGAGAAGGAGGATCAAGTTCAGATGATAGAGAGAGAGTTCATGCATTGGTTGCTGGCACATCAAGCTCACCCAGTTTTATCATTGATTCTGGAGCTTCAAGACACATGGTTTCGACCAAGGAGGCCTTCTCCTCACTTGACATGTCAAAGGGACCATCTATAGTATTGGGAGATGACTCTCTCACTGAAAGTTTGGGCAAAGGGAGGATTGATCTTGATCATGGTCAGTTCAGCAATGTGTTGTATGTGCCTGGTCTTTCCTCCAACCTCTTGTCAGTGTACCAGATGACCCACACTGGGTCTCCTAAGAAAGTCATATTCTCCCCTGATGAAGTTCAGATCACAGAGATCTCAAGTGGTAGAGTCATTGCAAAAGGAGTTGCAAATCATGCTCAAAAGGTATACATGTTCTCATACTTCCTACCCTACTCAAACCCCTCTGCTCTTCTGATTCATGCTAATGAAGCAAGCAAGATTTGGCATGAAATATTTGGCCACCTAAATTACAAGTATCTTTCTGATCTTAGTGAAAAAGAGATGGTCATAGGGTTTCCCAAGATAAAATTTTCCAAAGGAGTCTGCCAAGGTTGTATCCTAGGAAAACACCTAGAGCACAAATTTGAGAGAGCTAGTCATGAGAGAACCTCTGCACCCCTCGAGCTGATCCACAGTGATGTTGCTAACCCATTCCCTCATATGTCCATGAGTCAGGACAAATATGCATTGACTTTCATAGATGAATTTTCCAAGTATTGTTGGGTTTACTTCCTGAAACAAAAGTCTGAAGTTTTTGGCCTCTTCAAAGTCTTTAAAGCTTTGGTTGAAAACCAATCTGGGAGGAAACTCAAGGTCCTCAGATCTGACAATGGTGGTGAGTATGTCAAGTCTGAGTTTATTAATTATTGTGCAGATGCAAGTATTCAGATGCAGCATTCTATCCCTTACACGCCATAGTAAAATGGTGTTGCTGAGAGGAAGAACAGATCACTGAAGGAGATGGCAACATGCATGATGGAGGCCAAAACTTTGCCACCAAAGTAATGGGCCGAAGCTATCAACTATGCAGCCTATATTTAGAATAGGGTGCCTCATAAACAGCTTGATGGTATGACTCCCTTCGAAGCATGGAGTGGGCACAAGCCAGATGTGACCCATCTCAGGATTTTTGGCTCAAAGGCTTGGGCTAAAATTCCAACAGAAAAGAGAAAGGCTTTGCAGCCCCAAAACCAAGAGTGTCTTTTTGTTGGATACTTTGAAGATTCAAAAGGGTACAAGCTGATAAATTTGAGCACAAACAAAGCCTTCATCGAAAGGTGTGTTCAGTTTGAAGAAGAACCCCTTGCAGCAGTGGAAGTTGGAGAAGCCTCTTCTCCACCTGAACCTCAGGAAGTAAGTAAAGAGTTTGTTGAACATGCTGATTCTGATTTTTCTGATGGAGATGAGTTTATTGCAGCCCCTAACAGCCCTACAAGGCCAAAATGGGCAGCCAAGACACTACATGCAGCAGGAGAGCTAGCTGGGGATCCTAATGACCCAAGGAGGACTAGATCTCAATTTGAGAGTGGTCTGTGCATGAAGGATCCTATGTTTGCTGAAAAATTCTATTTGATGGTGGAGTCTGATCCTCAAACATATGAAGAAGCAACAGTAGATCCAAGATGGAAAACAGCCATGAAGGAGGAGTTCAGCTCACTCCAGAAGAGCAACACATGGACCCCATGGACTATTTTTGTACCTTTGATGTTTCCAAGATCATCACTAAAAACACCTATTATTGGCTGTATGTGACTTTTAATCCATTTCTCACATATATACGTGGATATTACCCTTAAACCCACGTACATCGCACTACAACAAAAACTAGATTTAGCGTCTCTTTTTGCATCCTTTTTTGCGTCTAGACCATCTTTTAGTGTATTTTTCTTCATTTTTTGGACAAAATGGCACAATTTCATGGGTTGGTGCTATTTTAGGCATTTTTTGCGTCCCTTTTCTAAATTTGGTGCAAATTGCGGCGTAATTTGCACCGGGTTTTGCACCTGGTTATGCGTCAGGATTTGCATCAGGTTTTGCGACAAGTTTTCAGCCTAGTTTTGCACCTAATTTTGCGCCTAGTTTGTATATCTACTCTTGTTGCACCCCCTTGTACGCCCATGTTTGCCTCAACTTTTGCGCCCTTGTTTTCATCCACTTTTGCATCCTTTTTTACATCTACTTTTGCATCCACTTCTGCTTCTTTTTTTGCATCCCTTCATGCACCAAGTTTTGCATCAAATTTTACATGCTGTTTTGAGTCTAGTTTTGCATCTCGTTTTGTTTCAGCCATTTTTGCATCCATTTTTTCGTCCACTTTTGCGCCCATGTTTTCATCCCTTTTTGCATCCCATTTTGCATCCATGTTTACGTCTTTTTTTGCATCTACTATTGCATCCACTTTTGTCGCGTCCTAATTCACACCCATTTTTGCGCTTAATTTTACACCCACTTTTGCTTCAACTTTTGCATCCATGTTTGCATCTTTTTTTGCATCCAATTGTACATCAGTTATTGCATCCCTTTATGCATCCATTTTTTCATCCACTTTTGCATCGGGTTTTGCGTTGGGTGTTACGACTACTTTTGCATCTAGTTTTGCATCCACTTTCGCATCCAATTTTGTATCCAATTTTACATCCATGGTTATATCCACTTTTGCGCCAATTTTTTCATCATGTTTTGCTTCCATGATTGCATCATTTTTTCCATCCACTTTTGCATCACCTTTTGCATCCATTTTTGGTGCACCCCATTATGCACCCACTTTTGTGCCTACTTTTGTTGCATCCATGTTTTTATCCACTTTTGCATCCAGTTTTACACCCAGATGTTGAAGATGAAAATGAGGATAATGATTATGATATTGAGGATGGTTATGATGATGATGATAATGTTGTTGATAATGAGGAGAACAATGACAATGATGACGATTATGAGGAGGAGGAGGAGGAGGAGGATAATGGAAATGACGACATTGCCGATGATTATGATGGCAATGAAATGAATGATGATGGTGATGATGATGACAATGACAATGATGATGAATACAATGAGAATGATGATGTTGATCATCTTAAAAAATAAGTTGTTATTTGTCATGCATAAATTGTGTGTGTCCTCCATGACCCTTTTCCACTAATCACATATTTTGGGTAGATGTTATTTCTTATGCCAAAGGTAATGATGAATAACTAATGAAAATGTCAATAATCATGATGATGATGATGTCAAGGAAAATGGTGATGATGATGACATGGATGATGATTATGCCGATGATGATGATTATTGTGATAATCATGACGACAATGACAAATATGACGATGATGATCATCATCATCATCATTTCCATCATCGTCATCATCAAAAACATCATCATTGTCATTGTCATCTAGTTCATCATCGTCATCGTTTAAAGCATATGGAATATGTTTACCATTTAAAGCATGCATAACAAGTGGGATTATTCTAAAACACCCCACCAAAGTACAAAATTCAAACCACAAGGGAAACATAATATTGAAATTGTTCCAATTTTCTTTCTCCCAACAAAACATGCTTCATTTTAGGGAATTATGTTAAAATCCATACATTCATAGTCCATCCATACTATACTTGTAATAAATGTAAATATAATACTTAACCAAATTTATAAAATAGGTAAATATTTTATAAACACCCTTATGATATATAAACTTCTTTCACCTTAATAATGGTAAAATATGTAAATGTAATAATAATATATAATTAATATAAATATGTTACTATAGTTCATATGTTAAAAGATTTAATATAAATAAATATATATAGTTCATATGTTAAAAGATTTAATATAAATAATTATATATAGTTCATATTTTATGTGATTTAATATAATTAAATATATACACATATTATTTTCTTATACATTATACAAATTAAAATATAGATTAAAAACTATGAAGTTTCATAGGGAGGCGAAGCAAAACATGAAGGATTTTTCAAATATAGATCTATATACAACTACCCATTTCCCAAAGGGGATTCTGCTAAATCAATCTATGGATTCAAGGTTATGAGTATCAATTTGGTCCGTCTGGTCCGTCCCCAATTTGTCCATGAGAGGATTTAATATTTTTATGCCCATGAGGACTTCTTAGGGTGCCCAGTTGGCAACGTGGGTGTCTTGATTCTCGGGCCAGGCCGTTCAAAGCCTGGTTTTTTGGGATGGATCAAAGTAAACTAGGATCTCTACCGTTGTTGATACTGCTACTGTCTCTGTCTTAGATGTTGCTCTCTTACATACTATATAATATATACGTATGCTGGTGGTGCTACTGATGCTAAGTCACCAAAATTTAGATCGCTATCTTGCGATTGGATTTTGTATTACTACATATTGGCATTTACAACTGTGTTTTATGAGAGGGATTCACACAGATGGACTAATTAGGAATAACTAGGATAAGACCCAGCCAGGAGACCTAATCTGAGTAGCCATACCTCAAACTCTATGAGGATACATAAATTACAGGGACAAGGGGCCAAATCCATACGATCGTTGGATGCTGAGAACGAACCGGGTGAGCCTGCTCTATTATAGGGACTAACGGATCGGGTGCGCAACACTACCAAGCTTTGGATTTATAACAAGCGGCTCTCGAACCACTTATTACTCAAGTACCAGTCATCATAATTCTTTTTGATGGAGCCTCTGGATGACCTCCCAACTTCTAGCTTCCACATTCCGTTAAAGAAATCAGTGCATTTTCCTTCAATGGGACCATTGAAGATGGAGAGAATTTGGAATTGAATCAAAATAACGAACATGGAAAGAATTGGGTATTGAATCAACTCATGTGGCTTCTTTATAATTTTATGTCAAGTAGCATGATTTCTAAGAACAAATGCAAAGGATTCTCCATCGTTGTTGTA
>LPNX010213416.1:216881-346371 GCA_001517045.1 Pseudotsuga menziesii
CTAGGAAATCACACATGACCCATGAGCCCCTTACCCTTAGACGTTATGCTTTGACTTGATAATATGGCCCAATCAATGATAATTATTCTTGGTCGCACAGAGCTTGAAATGACCATTTCTTGCTTGTAAGCCAAATATTTCCCACATAGAGATGACATTATAGACTAGGATCCATGACAACACATCAGACATGACGTTATGGTGAAAAAATCCATATAGCAATCGATTTCTTTGCTAATTTTCTTAAATCTATTTTGTTAAATTTTTACCTTTTTCTTTTTTTCTCATTAGTTTTAAAAATAAAAGAAAATACAACTTTAAGAAGAAGAGATGAAAGCCTATGTGGTTGGGAGGGAGGGGATTAAACTCCCTATTGGTTATACATAAACATGCCAAAGAAGAAATTATATATCAATGGGAGAGTGGAGATGTTAAATCCTGAGATATAAATGGATTGGGTCGATATATATGGGTTGGGTCGAGATTGAGAGGACTGTCAAAATTGTTAAACTCCATCGCAATCTTCGCTTGCAATCGGTGTTCCATTCTTTATTCTATTGAATGCGGCCAGCTGATTCAATCGTGAGCCCATTCCTCCATTTTCCAAGGAGCCATGAAAATTTTGGGATTGAAATGCACTATATTTGACTTGATTGGATCTGGGATATTTGTGTATAGATTCCACAATATTTACTAAGTTGTTGTATTTGCAATAAAGGTGTGGAAGTTTTTAAAAACAATTTTAGACCTGGTCATAAGAGTGTCTCTAACAATGTTGATGTCTCATGGGAATCTCAAAGAAGAAAACCAGGTAGTTTCATTACTAGGAATTCATAAGAAACGTAATTATGAAATTTACATCACATGGTCACTTATTTAAGCCAACCTGGCTTGCCACCTGTCATAATAACCACGCATATCTAAAATTTATAAATAAATGATATTTTTTAATATGAAACCTATAAAAAAAAAATCTTATTAAATTACCCTTGTAGTTTATTTTATTAAAAGATGTAAAACAGGATAAAAAAAGGGTGGAATGTGATGCTCTTAACAATGTGAAAATCAAATAAATACTACCCATCAAAGAAAACCAATAAAACTTTATATTTTATTCATATAAAGTAAATATATTTACATTATATGGCCCTTTCCATATCATAGAATATCCCTAGGAGGCATGGCCAACATATCCTCCATCGTGAGCCCATTCCTCCATTTTCCAAGGAGCCACGAAAATATTGCAACTGTAAAATATTATTCGACAATTTAACTGGTAACCAATTGTTAGAGGCATTAACACTATTGTGGCGTCTGGGAATTAATGGTGTTATGGAAATTGTGGATGAGGAGGACTGGGAGGGTATAATTCTTATTCAGGGTATGCCAGATAGGAATAATAATAAGGGTTACGTTTGTTGTTTCCATCAGGGTTTTACGACATGGCACCTGCTAAAATATGAGGAGGCAAAACAGCTTCCTATGGACAATGGTGGCTCCTGCTTCCTGCAAACAATGGAGGCTCGGAGATATTGTGCTCACCAAGGTCAAGGGATTTCCGGTATGGCTCGCTAAGGTATGCCAGTCTATTTTTCATCCCCATTTGTTTGTCCTTATTTTATGTATGTAATGCATGTTGTTGTTGTTATTTGCATTTTCCACATCAAATTATATGCTTATTGTGCCCTGTTTTAATACTCGGTTGTCGTCCAATGGTTTGTGTGAGTGTTTACAAATTTTCATACAGTTTCATTTCCATTGTGCCGATTGTAATGGCTATATTTCAATTTGCCAATATGTGTCGATATTTTCTGTTTTAATACCTGATTGTCGTTCAAGGGTTTAACCCCCTCTAAGATCATCCAAATGTTAGTTAAGCATTGTCCAAAGAGCCTTCAACGCTACACCATGGAACCAACTTTTAGGCATGAGTTGCTAATCAATGATCATGGGAAAACAATCGAAGAAACCATCCAGGAGCTTAAGAGGACCATCCAAGGTTTGCAAGAAGAGCTTGAGCATGTGAAGGTTGAGTCTTCTAAGAAGGAGAAGCAACTCACAAACTCCTTTATGTCTCTCAATCTTGAGCACAATATCCAACTAAAGCACAAGAATGACTTCAAAAGCTTTGCCAACGACAACTTATGGGAAACCGAGTTGACCTTGATATGCCTAGTGAAGAACAAATGATTAAGAAGAATGTTTATGTCATAACAAGTGTTGCTACCTCCACAATACCACCTCATAAGATAACGTGGAGATGTAGATCTCCCAATTCAAGAAGAAGCAAAACTAATACAATCCCTAAGAATGTGTTCAATCTACTCTCAATGTCTAATCAATTAGCAAATATGGGAACGAGATATCAATGTTCATATTTAGATTAAATACCTAAAGTTGAATATGAAAAGATCAACTATTTTCACCAAATACCCAAGAGTGGATCTTTTCTCCCTCTCTCCTCTTTACCAAGCACAATTAAAATTATCCCAAAATATCAAATACATAAGTTAGTTCTCAAATTCTACCTTTCACATTGTGGGAATCACTAAAGAAATTTTAAAATAAAACATTTCCACTTCACCACTTTAAAACTACATACTTTTTACACCTTTAACAACCATTACTAGTAATTATACTACATATCCCAATGATCAAGTCTTATTTTGCCTAGGCTAGGGTTGCATATTCACACTGGATTAAATTATCGGGTGTATAATATCTACTAGCACAACCACTTACTTTGTGGTTGGCGAATGTTGATAGACAACAAGTTAAGTACCACAAAATTATAAGTTATCCATGCATCAACTACTAGTGCACCCCAAATCATACATTATTCATACATTCATGCATCCATTCATCAACCATAAGTTATTTTTATTAATTTTTTTAATAATTGTTTAATCCATAAATTAAAAAAACATACATATTAGTCCACTCCAAAATTAGATATTAACACTGTCGGCCTAATAAAATTAACCAGCTAACCATACCAATATGAAACAAAAAAGGGTTTAGTAGGTATGAAGCTTTCAATGCCAAAGTCCTCTGATTGATTGGGTTGTCTGTGACATTTTTAAAATTTGGAAAATATAGTGAAGTGTAGAGTTCAAACTTGACCCGTTAAGAATAAAAAAAAACAAATTCTTTCCTCACCAAAGCCAATAACACACGCCAATGAAAGAATCGAACCCTGATCCACCATATACATCTTGTGAAAAACGTTGAATGAGAGATCCCTTTCTTGCCTTTTGTTGTTGGGGAAAGAATCGGTTCTTCACAACTGCAAAATATGGTGAAGGCATACACATAGGGGCACGTCTATAGGCACCCCTGGGAACGGGTCACCGCAGCAAGCTGGAGAAAATTTGCGGATCCCGAAAACAAATCCACGCTTACCCATATCGTGGAGGTGGACACCATGAATCGAAATCTTAACATGATCTCGGGAAGACTATACAGCACTCGCCTGATAATGGTGAATACCCCCGGCCCGTGGTGGGTGCAGAAGATCATCGGTCAAAATGTGTGCCACTCCATTGAGTCATCTGTGGTGGACGCCAAGAATCGATCGATGGAGTCAGTGACGCGGAATGTTACTCTGAAAAATTTCATCGAAGTGGAGGAGAAGTGCTCGTTCGCTCCACATCCTCAACATCTACACTAGACGCTCTTCAAGCAGGAGACAAGCATACGCTGTGCCACATTCTTGGCTCTGGAATCCATGGCGGAGAAATTTGAGCAGCACTGCGCCGAAAAGTCCCTGCAGAGCAGCGTATAGGGGAGGGAGGTTATGGAGAGGATCTGTCACTACATGGAGGCCGATTCCAATGGTATCACCTTCTAAGATTCAGGTTTTGGTTTTTATTTTTATTTTTTGGGGAAGACTTTCAATTAGGGTTCATAGAACTATTCCATTTTTGCATGCGGCATAGGTATACCTCAGTCTGAAAATAGAAGGAAGAGGGATACTAGAAATTGTGGTTCCCATTTTTTCAGTTTAATGAAAAAAAATGAGAGGGTTTGTAGAATAAAAGAGCTAGGGATCTATACCATGTGCTATCAAGAAACTGTTTTTTTCCTTTCAGAAAATGAAATCATAGAGGATTTGAGGCATACTCATGATGCATACTGAAACTTGAAACTTTACACAGAACATTAAGCTGCACATCTATTATGCCTTTTTATTTTTACGTATATGTATATGCTTCAGTTGCTGTCGTAGAAGGATCTCACAGATTCAGTTTCCATTCAATTATGGGCATTTTTCGCCATTCAGTAATACACATACATTATATGTTCATAAATGGGCATTTTTAATTTTTCTCCTTTCAATGATACATGTATAAATTGTATTTCATAAATCACACAAGTTACATATAGATCACTTCTCAGTTGGAGGCTTATGTTTAAAACCTAAACATAGACGATTCATTGATCTCAATTGTTTTGCATGCAACCTGTACTTATTTAAAGCAGTGATTTAACCATAACTTGTTTTGTTGCTAGATGAATATGGTCAGATGATCTATTTCTATACAGCCTTTGTTAACAGAAAATAATATACAAGTATTTCCATGTAGGAGAGCTCTTGCACTGAACCAATATATGATCTCCCACATTTTTCTTTTGACCTATTTTTACAGAAGGTTCAAACTTTTGATATGTTGATTTTACAACCAGAGATTTATATTCATGCAACATGCGGTGCTATTCCCATAAGCGGGATATTTTTATTTTTGTTATTAATTTGACTATGCATATACACTTGTTCCCTGGGCCATCAGGACTGTACCTTGTTACGTCCATGGCTTATGCAGTCCTCCCAAGGCCATTAGCAGAACATGGGCACCTAACAAGTGTGGAGCTAAGATTGAGTCCCAAGTATAACTAGTTCTAAATAGAAATAATAAATGTTATGTCTACTGCATGATGATCTGTATTGATATGATGTTTTCTTTTGCAAATTCTCCCCGCAATGGCTTTCATTACTTATCTTCCTTTGGGCACCCTGCTCTACATCATCTAGGATTATCAGCAAATGCCTATCTCTATGGTATGCAGAGGTTTGCAAATGGGGCATATTATCATTTCCAACTTTCATAAATCCCAGACAGAAAAGAATACCTGCCACTGAAATAAACAAGGGAAGGCATCAGCCACAAATAAATGAGCAGTCAAAGAGTTCTATGCACATGCAGATTCAGAAACATAAGTTGAAGGAAATTATTATTGTTTACAAATTACTATAACATGTGGTTTCGAAAGCATTAGCTGCAATAATTGGGCTGCATTCTTGGAGTGATAAACAAGTTATTCCCATTCTTGTAAGAGTTTGCAATGCTGATCATTTGATCCTGTTCTTTTTCCTACTATTGTTTACTAAATGCAGCCAAAGATATAACATCTGATGGGAAAGCCAAGAGCTATTGGTAATAAGTTAAAATCAGGTTCATAACAATCATGGAATGTATCTTTTAGTTTTTGGAAAATTTTAATGGGGTATTTTATTAGTATAGAAGCATAACACATTTGGGCCAATGATGTTTAATTCCATGTTTCTGACTGGAGAGATTCTATGTCTGTCTGTCCTATTATCTATACATGTTTTTTTCCCTTTTAATATGCCTTAATGTATGAGGAGATTACAAGCTTTTACTTTGAATGGCCTCTGATGCATTTCACCATAAGGCCTCTACTGTGATGCCATCTCTGTCTTTGTCAAGGGCAACATTCTTGAGGCCTCGGATTTAATGAGACAATAGCTCATCAGCGCGTCATAGTGTTTGAAGGCATATGTAAAGGTCAAGCCTCTAAGGGAGAAGAGGCTCCTAATTGTCTATAATCCATCCCATGTCTCATTACAATCCACTAAATCTTAATCTGCATATGGATGTGGGAAGTTAACAAACCGGCTTGCAAGTTCGATAAAAGTAGCATCCAATTTGAACAAAATGATTCAACTTCCTAGTCTGTTTGTCAAAAGGATGATATGGCTGCAACTGGGAATCGAATATTGAAAGGAAAGCTTTAATTAGGATATTTTCTAGCTACTGTTGGAACGACATCAGTTAGGCTCTGGTTCAATGCTCTAATTTGTCAAAGAAATGATGCGGCTGAAATTGAACATCCAATCTTAAAAGCAAAGATTCAATCCATGAAGTTTCTAGTTCTGCTTGGAATCAAAGCAAAGACCTATAAATGTTGTTAGCCATCTTTGGTCACTTATGAAACTTTCCATATGCTTTGTCACCCATTAGCTTGGATATCCAGTTTGCAAGAATACGATTTAGGTTGCTAAGGCGACTCCTCATCCGCAAAAAAATTACCTGCCCTAATAAATTGCAGCACCTTTAAAGATTGCAACAATCTTACACCTCTTTTTCTTAGGTTCACCAGGATTAAATGAAGATAGCCCCACTCACTTACCCTAGCGAGAGGAAACAACTAGATATTTCAAGGGGGTAACCTATATTGGAAGGGATAAAGTTTGCACTACTTGTTCATTGCAAGTGTCAATTATGTTGTATATTTTTTTTTTCTTATGCAAAATCAACATATATTTATCCTTAGGCAACGTGTACCATTAGGTACCATAGGAAGGAGTGTTATGTGTTTTTTTTTAAATAACTAATGGTAGTTGCATACAATATTAAATATTTAGAACATGGAGCATGAAGGTAGATTAGATGTAGTAGGCGTCATTAGGAAGGAGAGGTATGTGTTTATTTTTAAAGTACTAATGGTATTTCCATTCAAGGGGGTAACCTATATTGGAAGGGATAAATTTTGCACTACTTGTTCATTGCGAGTGCCGATTATGTTGTATATATTAATTTTTCTTGTGCAAAATCAACATATATTTATCCTTAGGCAACGTGTACCATTAGGTACCATAGGAAGGAGTGTTATGTGTTTTTTTTAAAGAACTAATGGTAGTTGCATACAATATTAAAGATTTTAAACATGGAGCATGAAGATAGATTAGATGTAGTAGGCGTCATTAGGAAGGAGAGGTATGTGTTTATTTTTAAAGTGCTAATGGTAGTTGTATTCAATATTAGTTGTAATAGGCATCATTAGGTCCCACTAGAAAGGAGTGTTATATGTTTATTTTCAAAGTATCAATGTTTGTTGCTTATAAGATTGATGATTTAGGACATGGTGAATGAAGCTAGATTAAATTGTAGGCGAAAATATCAAGTAATAATGAACACTATCACTAACCATGACAAATATTGAAGTTCAAGATTAAAGTAGGTGGGTATTCCCTCCTATGAAAAATACATCCCTTATGTGTTTAGTGAGTTAAAATACATAATTATTGCTATGTTATGATTGCATGATGGGATAAATATTACTTTGAGAGAATTCTCCAAAGTTAGTCCATTTGTCATGTGAAGGAAGGTGAGTGCTATTGATTGTTGCTCTTATTCAGAGTGATTTTGATATGATGAGTTTGTTTGTTTGTATACTGCTTCTTTTAACTATTAATAATATCAATGTACATTTTACACATTTATACATAAACAGTGGGTTGTGTAGCTTATGTCACAACCTAATAAAATTTAAAATGTTAATCCAAATTGCTTAAAGTGCATAAAAATAGTTATCAAAATTGGCACCTGGGAATTCACATTTAGTGATTTTCCATAAATGTCACTTAGCACCCAAAATATAGCAACCCTAAAGCTTTGCCATTAAGGCATGAGAGGAGGCAATCACACAAATCCATGAACATCAATTATGTTTTCATTGAAGTGGACTCCTATCCATCATTAGCTATCTTAGCATTCATGACAATGGTTGCCATCCATTGTTCTTGAGCAACTTCTCATTCTTTGAGAAAGCAAGGCAAGAATTTGTCATTTTGACATTTGTGGGTGAGGATGGGCTATGAGAGGCTAATTATGGCATTGTTCATGCATTTCTTGTGCATCACAGTGAATGCTATGCCTTGACCTTTCTTTAGAGTGATGCAACTACTTGGTGCAACACAAATGTTGCAAGAGATTCCATAAGAGGCTCCTTGCTTATGCTACAAAGACTTTTACCATAATACTCAAACAATTAACATAGAGGCACCACATCCAACTCCACTTTTTGTTCTTATATAATAATCTTCATATAGAGATTAACACAAATTAATGAACCATTTTCCCATTAAGAACTTTGTACATGTTGGCCCTGGTTAAACAAGATGTGTTCATTTTTTTTGTATGAGGAATATGATTGCATATCCAACGAGTTGCAACACTTTTTGAAAACTAGTGAACTAAAGCATTTTATCCTCTAAAAGGGTGACCTTCCATGAAATGGGTGTAGGGGGATATTGAATGGTTGCATGTCAATATTGAATGGTTGCATGACAATAAGATTGCGTAATTGTTTAGGATATTTTGTTGCCTGAGCATGGTAGATTTTTTTTGCTTATTAGTGTGTTTGGAAAAATAAATTGGATTTTAAGCATGTTTGTCTTTGGATCTTATTGTATTTTATTAGAATTACAAATGATGAAATCTATGTGTTAATATTGCTCCTCTTCCTGATTCTTAAAGGCTGCTAGCTCAATGGAAGAGCACCTGCTTTACAAGCAGGAGATTGGTGGTTCGATTCCTCCATGCCCTAATGATATTGCAATGTATTTCTAAAGGTAAAAAATGTAGTAGTGCAAGATGGATGCAATATTAGACGCAATACTAAATGCAAAACATGATGTAAAAGTGGACGTCACACCAAACACAAAAGTGGACACAAAATCCGACCTTATGTCAGATGCAAATGTGGACACAAAAATGGATGTCACACTAAACTCAAAATTGGTTGCAAAAAGAGACTCAACACTAGACACAATTAATGACTCAAAACTAGATGTAATAATAGGTCCAAAACTAGACGCAACAATATATGAAAAAATGCATTCCTAACTAGATGTAAAATTGGACATTAAATTGAGCACAAAGTATGGTGTATCGATGGACATAAAACTAGGCGTAACACCAGGTGCAAAACTGGAAGCAACATTTGGCACAAACAAAAACTTAAAACGAGACACAATTTTAGATGCAAGACTTGAAAAAAAATTGGATGTAAAACTAGACGTAATATTGAATGCAAGATGGGATGCAACATTGGACGCACAACTAGATGCAATATTAGATACAAACATGGGCACAAAACTAGGCACAACACTAGGCGCAACACTGGGTGCAAAATTGGGCTCAAACATAGATGCAAAAAAAGACATCAACCGAGATGCAACACTAGGTGCAAACCTAGATGCAAAATATGACGTAAAATGAGATGAAACATTTGGCACAAACATGGATACAAAAAAATATGTAAAACAAGATACAAAATTCGATGAAAATGGGGATGCAACATTATAAGTAAATTTGGATGCAAAACTAGACGCAATATTGGGCCTAAAATTGGATGCAAACCTAGATGCAGAATTGGACACATAATTTTATGTAAAACATGGTGCAAAATTGGGTGCAAGACTCGATGAAAAACTAGGAGAAAAATAAGACACAACATTGGATGCAAAAATGAGCGTGAAACTGGGTGCAAACAAGGATGTAACAAAGGATCCAAAAAAAGATGCAATAGAAGTTGAAAAATTGGGCGCAAATAAAGGCATAACATTAGATGCAACAAATTGGGCACAAAAATGGACACAAAAATTGATGTTAAAAAGGATGGAAAAAAAGATGCAATAGACGGCATTTTACAAAAATGTACAATAGCGCCTGGTTTAGCGCCGGATTGTTCACAACAATTGGGAAAAAATTACACTAAAATCTGGCGCTAAATTCGACGCTAAATCCAGTTTTTGTTGTAGTGTCGAGATGTGTGCAAAAGTCCAAATATTTTTGGAGTTTTCCTTGATGTGGATCCAAGTCACTTGTCTCTTGGCCTTCCATATGCCTCGAGATCACTCGGATTTCACCTTCCATCACCCCATTGAAGCATTATATACGAAACCCTTTGGATACATTAAAGAGGAGGAATTGAAGAGCAAGAAAACTATAGTCCATTGTTGCCATGACTTGCTTGTACTTGAGTCTACATCCCTTTGTCCCTTGGACCACTTTATGTTCTTCCCAAGCTTGCCTCTGCTTGTGAGCTTACTATCGAGAGATGGAGGATTGAGGTGGTGGAGGCCCAAGTGGAGGACTTAGTTTCTCTGGTTCGTAGACGTGCCGACAAAGGTTGTCACTTGTGTAATCTCTGATTTTATTAATAGAAATATCTTTTACTATCCAATAATGTGCATTTAAATGAATATTGAATCCATGGATGTGTTTAATTGCTTATATGTTAATGATTATATATGCTAGTGTATGCCTAACACTATATTATATAGCATGCTTTTCTTGTTTGTTGTTGTTGAGAGCAAATTGCTAACACAAGCAGGATTGGAAAAAGCTCAACGGGGATCTACTTGAACCGTCTAGAATAAGGTATGTTTTGAGATCCTTTAATGTTAGATGTTTTATTTCTCTTGCATATTGGGAAGGGATTGATTTATGTGGTTTCTCTGTCTGTTGTGGTACACCCCAAGCCATAGGAAGTTTTCTCCGCAGCAGAATTGGCGACCATACTAGGGAGGTTCCTAGTTATTTTTGTTTGGGGGTTTTCAGAATTCAATATGCTTGTATTGCTCTGATTTCTCTGTTTCTGAGTTGGGTCTGGGGGCATGTTTTCCCAGTAGTGTCCTGTATGAGTAAATTTTGTCTCAGCTTGTCTGTTTACCTTCTTTTTTCTATTTTTCTTCCTGTACGTTGGTTTTCCTTTTACAGTAGCGTGTACATGCAGGTTTTCCTTGAATAGTCACGTATGTACGCAGGTTTACTGAGAACAGTCGCGTATGCCTTGATTTTTTTCTGTTTTGGGAAGATTAAGTGTTGTTGGGTGAGTTTGGATGATTGTTGAGTCTTCTTTGATGCTTCTGGAGTCTATTAACACCCCCGTTTCTGACCATAGACTTATTTTAGTTTGATTTTTGAAAATGTTCTTGTCATTCCATTTTCAATTTTTTGTTTTGGGATTAGTGCATTAGGTCTCTTTTACCTTAGTGCTTTTTTGGCTATTGTTTGTGAGTGCTTGCAGAGTCTGAGGGTTGTAGAGTCATACTTTTGCTTTTTATCTCATTTAATTCAAAATTACAAAAACATTTTTCTTTTTGCATAGTTATGCATTCTTTGCATTTTGCATTAGCATGGTACTTGCATTAGGTTTGCTTGGTGAATATTAGTCATATTTTCATATAGGAATGATTGCATATTCATTTGAAGGAAAAATTGTGCACTTCACGTAGTAGCATACCCTGTTTTTCATTCAACACGGTGCATTTGTATTGATTGTTAGGTGTGCATTTTACTTCTTGTTGTGCCATAACATCATTACTTGGACGACCATTTACCCTTTGAGTAATAAATCCAATTAAAATCAATGCATAATAAAATGAATTACACTCTTTTCTTTTCTAGGGTGCACCAACAAGACTAGGCTTTAGGGTCTTGGAATAGTTCATTGTGAGTCAATTCTCCATGACCACTAAACAAAACAATTAGGTGTCTGTCCTAGGGAGAGTGTGAAATTCCTTTATATAATTAGTGTTTCTCAGGATCCTCCTCTTACAAGGGAGTTAAGCATGAGGTAGTGTGAGCAGTCATGATTGGGATGACCCCTGGTTGTGATTGATTAGCACCAGATATATTTCCAGGATTGTATTCGTATCTGGGGGCCTTTGAGGTATTGACTAGTGCACCCTAGGGATGCTAGTTGTGCTATCAAGATTTGGGATTTGTTACCCTTCCCATACGGTTAATCTCACATGTGACTGTCTCCATGAGAATTAATTATGTCGAGGTGACCTTGGTTGCCTTACCTAGGTTATCGAGGGGGTATTTGCAGAGGTTATTCTACAGGTGTCCTGGCCAGGTAGGGGTCGGACAGCACAGTCGCTATATGTGTTGAAGCTGAGGGCCACTATAATTGGTTATGAACCTCTGCTTATTGTGTATGGGAGTCTCAAATCTCTCCTAGGCAAGACATACCTGCTTCATTTGGGAGCTCACATATCCTACCCTTTTTTGCTTATGATTTGGCTTTATATTTTATAGGTGTATGCTCTGTGCATGCTAGTTTTCCTAGGGTTTGCATAATTAGATCGAGTATTTTTATTTTTTGAGTCATTGTGGATTCGGGCACGACACCCCACCGTTCTCGTCATTTAGCGGGACTTCCCTCTTCCATGTCTCCTCCTCCTTTGGGAGAGAGAACCAGATAGTCCAGGCGGACTACTTCTCAGTTTGATTCACACACCATGGGAGATCATGAGGATGAGATTCCAGAGATGTATTCTCCAACTCATGAGGTTGGGGAGGAATATCCTTCTATCACATATGATGCTTCACAAGAAAAACCTTCACGATCTAGTTATGATCCATCATTCACAGGTCGTCGATATTGGTTTCCGGGCAATGAGACTCACCATGAACCCGTAAGCACTAGTCATGTTAGATATGACATGTCTAATATCCCTGCACTCGATCCGAAATATCATGTTGAGTCATGATTTGATCCTAGCACTATGCCTGGGGGCACTCCCATTCCTTTCCATGTGGAGATATTTGGGGGCACTAGTCACATTGCACCCTCCATCCCTGTGGTGGAGGAAACTTCACATGTTCATCCTAGACCAAGTGTTAGTAATCTTATGCGGATACCAGAATCGAGACGAGTGAACATTGGGAACACCACTTACATTCCTTCACATGTCCCTTCATCCTCGAACCTCGTTCCTTCGAATGCGTTTTTAATGACTCGTCCTACCCCTAGTTCACATGGGACTTTGGGCCAGAATGTTGCTACTAGCCATGTTCATTATGTGACTGCTCACACGGTAGTATCTCAGAGTCATGTACCTCATGCTGTGTCAGCGGGTCATGTACCTGTTTCTGGATCATCTCATGTTCCAGCTTATGGAGCTTCCCATATCCCTAAATATGGACATTCTCATGGTACATCCCATGGAACACCTTATGGAGCTTCTCATGGAAATTATTATGGACTGTAGTATGGACAAAACTATCAACCGTTTGGGTACGGGTATCAACAACCCGCTTACTCTTCCAATTATGGATTTTTAGCGCCTCATAATCAAGGTACCCCACATCGCAATGCTTCCATGCATCCCTACATGGGGCAAATGGGAGGAGGTTATTATGGCCAAGGCCATGATATTTATAGCAATCAACTTTACATGAATCAAAACTACCAGGGAGCATGGCATAGACCGGCTCAACCTAGGTCCCTTTCCTTGCAACTTTGAACTTACCTGACTTGTCGAGATTGATGAACGATCCTGTGTCTCATAACCCATCATGGCCGACAATCCCTAAAAAAATTTCTTTGGACATTCCCAAGTTCAAAGGTAAGGCTGGTGAAGATACTAGTGAGCATGTCACCACTTTCCACCTTTGGTGCTCTTCCAATTCCTTACATGATGATTCTATCTATTTGAGTATATTTCAACGCACCCTCACGGGTCCTGCGGAAAAATGGTATATAGAGTTACTAGGAGGCTTATGCTACATTTGATGACCTTGCCATGACTTTCCTTAATCATTTCCAGCTACCCATATGTTACGACATCGGTACCGAACTCTTATCGACCTTTCGGCAAGACAAAGCCACACACATTTTGGATCATATTCAAGAGTGGCACAAATAGAAACGGTTAATCAAAGCCTTTATACCACTAGAGTTTATTCTTGAGTGGTTCCTCAAATCGTTGTTACCTTACATCGCGAAGGATTTTTCTACATCTGGAGTCCAAAACGAGGAACAAGCTATATTTAGGGCACAAGAGTTGGATTTGATCTATGCTCAATCCGGACTTTTGTATGAGATTATACCTAATGCTCCTAGATCCAATTTCAACCCCAAGGTCAATCCTAGGCCACATGCTGATGGTATCATGGGCTCTACAAGTACCAAACCTATAGACTCAGTTTTGAAATAAGTGAACCAATTGTCAATTAACCAGTCTACCTTGGGACAAGCTACGGCTTCGTATCAACCTACCCAATCGGCGAGTGTAATTTCTATGCAATTGTCGAACCCAAAAGGAAACCAGTAGCCTGGAAGGAATAAGAAAAAAGGAAAACTTTAATCGTAAGGGTGGGAATAAGAACGAAAAAATGCTAATAATAATGACAAGAACACTAATGCTGGGGGGAAAAGCAGTCTAAACGTAAGGTGAAGTTTCCTTGCAAGTTGTGTAAGGACAACCATCTCACTCACTTGTGCCCTCGTATGGAAGATGCCTCAAGGTTCATAGAACAGATCCCAACTTTGTTAACTAATCCTTTACCCAACAACAAAAATATGAACTCGAGGTCCATTGATCCTATTCGCGCATCGGATGGAAATCAAAATCCACTGGAGGCCAATAGTAGTCATGGTTGCATCAATATGGTGCATGCTGATAAGGTTGTGAATCGTGCGAAATATTATGGTTTGTCACAACCAAACCTTGGGAAAGAACCTTCCCCACCCGAGAGCCCTTTACGAATTGAAAAGCCTACAGATAAACCTGAAGCTCCACCTCGCATTCATAAGGGAGTCTTAAAGTGTTTGGGGCACAATCCTAATGCCCGAGCCGCCCAAAACTATTAAATTGTCGAGGATTTGGGCCAGACTCCTTGTGTGATGTCTACATTAGAAGTGCTTCAGACTTGTCCTCCACAGAGGAAAGCCTTGTTATCTACTCTTGGGGTTAGTGACGATAGCTCTTCTTCCATTATCAAATTTGAAACCATGGGAGTACAGCCTTGCTTGCCTTACTATGTGTCTCTTTTTATTCATGTAGAGTTTCTTAACAACACCGTCAAGCGTACTGTCATTGATGAAGGCGCTGCTGCTGCCGTGATGTCTTTGTCTTGTTGGAAGGGCTCGGGTTCTCCCATGTTGTCTCAATCCGCTACTATGTTGACAGCTTTAGATGGTAGATCATTTCAATCGCACAAGATTCTTCCCTCTATAGAGGTCCAATTGGGAGGGAAGACCATCGCAATCGAGGTCGATGTGGTTGATGCGCCCCTTGACTACAATCTTTTACTGGGTAGGAATTGGATGTATAGTATGCAAGTTGTAGCTTATTTCCTCTTTCGAGTGATATGATTTCCGTTTAATGGGAAGATTGTTATAGTCGATCAAAATTCATTCCATAATCTGAGTGTTAATGCATCATAGGGAGCTTCTATCCTGATTATCGATCATTCGCAGTCGGCAACTGGGAGTGTGGGCGTAGGTATGTATCATTATCTTATGGAAACCTTTAGTGGTCCTGCGCTCAGTCTTATGATTGGGTCTAGTTTTGGTGGGGCTTCATCCTCGTTGAATTCCGTGTCTTTCTACACTACCCATATGGAAGATCCTTGGATTCTTCCTTCACCGAATACTTTGAGTGTTCCCGTTGAGACAGACGTGTCGTTTCCTGCAACAATGGTGGTGTATCAAGCGAATCTTGATCAGGTTGCAAAGTCTAGTCCTTCCTCTTCGTGGACAGAGGAGGAGGACTCGTATGTGCTGTCTGCATGGGAAGTAGAGTCATCTCATTCACATGATTTCCTCGATGATGTTTTTCCATCGGATGAATCTATTCTTGAGGCCATGTCTGGGGTTGAGCAACCTTGGGAAGAATTGCATCATCGATCATATTTTTTTCCTAAGCTTAATCGTATGGAGTGTGATCACTTTAGGGAGATTCTTAGCGAGAAGATTGGTAGCCCTGTGGTTCCATTAAGCTCTCTTAGTCAAATGGCTGATGGAAACATGGCTAATTTGTTACCAACAATTCCTATCAATATTTCTCGTGATCCTGGCAAGGTTGATAATGTCTACATTGGGGTGGGTTGTTCCCCCGATGAGATCAAGGAGTATACTGAGTTATTTAAAGAGTTTCGTGACATTTTTTCTTGGTCATACGAAGAATTTCCAGGTATCGACCCTCGTATTGTCGAACATGAGATCAAAACCTATTCGGTTGCAAATCCGGTTGGACAACGTTTGCATGCAGTGAATCCTAGAAAAGCACCCGCCATTGAAGCTGAGATAGAGAAACTATTGAAAGTTGGTTTTATCTATTCCATTCCCTTGACGAAGTGGGTTTCAAATCCCATTCTGATGGATAAGAATCAGGGAGTGATCTGTATATGCACTGATTTCCATGACTTAAATCGTGCCTGTCCTAAGGATAATTTCCCCACACCATTTATTGATCAGATTTTGGATGAGTGTGCCGAAAGTGAGGTATTTTCCTTTATGGATGGTTTTTTTGGATATAATCGGATTCAGATTAAGCCCAAGGATCAACATAAGACCGCATTTATTTGTCCTTGGGGTACTTTTACATATTAGAAGATGCTCTTCGGCCTTAAAAACGTTGGAGCCACATTTCAGCGGGCCATGACCTTAATATTTCATGATCTTAAAAATATTATCGAATTATATTTGGATGATCTCACTGCTCACTCTCGTTTGAGAGTGCATCATCCATATCATTTGAGATTAGTGTTCGAAAGATGTCGTCATTACCAGGTTCGTTTAAATCCTCATAAGTGCATATTCTGCATGACTGTTGGTCGTTTACTAGGATTCATCATATCCAAGGAGGGTATAAGAGTCAATCCCTTAAAGGTTGACTTGCAATACTTCAAATGTCTCCCACGCGTAATATTAGACACCTTCAGTGTCTGCAAGGCATGGCAAACTTCTTGCAAAGATTCATGGTTAATTTTGCTAATTTGACTAAAGGATTTATGCATCTTTTGAAGAAGGACATCCCTTTTTACTGGGATGAGCGAGCCTAGGATTCTTTCGATGCTCTTAAGCAAGCCTTAGCAACAGCCCACGTGCTTATTCCACCAAACTATGGCCGTGATTTCTTGATTTATGTGATCGCGTCAATGGATACGGTTGGTATGGTTTTGGTTCAGGAGGATGAGGAGCTCCATGAGCATGTCATATATTATTTGAGCCAAAACCTTATAGATGTGGAATTTCACTATTCCCATGTGGAGAAGCTAGCCTTGGCTATCGTTCATGCGGTTCAACGTTTGAGACATTACATTATCCTTCGCCAAACCTTGATCTTAGCTCATATCAATCCATTTCAGTTCATCCTCACTATAAGGATGATTGGGGGAAAATACAATAAATGGATTGTCATTTTGCAAGAGTTTGATCTTGAATTCGTGTCGGCAAAATCGAACAAATCATTGATCTTTGCAGAGCTTATATCCGATTTTCCAAGTTTGGAGGAGGAGAAGTTTTATGAGGATACTTTTGTTGATGAGCATATTTTCCGTATCTCAACTTTGGACCCTTGGTACGGCGATATCATCGTGTATTTGCAAATGTTGAAGGTCCATACTCACCTTTCATGGGAGGAGCGACGACGGTTACTTCATGTAGCTAAAAACTACCTTATAGTGGATAACACTTTGTACCTCTGTGGGGTAGATTCCATTTTGCATCGTTGTTTAACCCATGATAAGGCTAAGGTTATTTGAATGATTGTCATGGAGGGCCGTGTGGTGGTAATTTATCCGGGCTTTCAACATCCCAAAAAATCTTGAGAGAGGGCTATTTTTGGTCGTCCATCTTCAAATATTGCATTAATGCGGTCAAGAATTTCCACCATTTCCAGGTGTTTGCACGCAATATGCGCTCGCGTCCATCCCCATTACATTTTATTATCACCGTCGGTCCCTTCACTAAGTGGGGGATTGATTTTATGGATTGCAACCCATCTTCAGCTGGGGTGTTGTTGATTACTTCACGAAATGGGCAAAGGCTATGCCCACAGTTAAATCCAATAGTGAGACAGCCATGCATTTCGTTTTCAACCAGACTATCACCCGGATTGGCATTCCGAAAGATCTTGTCACTGACCATGGTAGGTGTTAGATTTTTATCATTCAAGCTAGCATTATGATCTTAGGATCTTTAACTGAGAGAATAAAATGCATAGCAATAAAAACAAGAGACAAGAGACACAAAGAATTTTCCTCGGGGAAACCATAAAGGAGAAAACCCTGCAACTTCCTCAGAGATAGAATCAGCACCAAAAGTAAAACCCGAAAACATAAAGATGATCTCCTGATAGCAGTAGTCTCTCTCTTGTCCCAGCAACTTCTCTCTCACTCATGTGCCCTAATGAGTGAGTGTGTGTGTGATAAATATAGAGGCTCACTCTTTATTTATATTCTTTTGTTCACTTAATGTCCACTCTAACATTTCGGCCTCACTTAACAATTACTTACTAGATCCAACATCTCTCTGAGAGTCTAATAACCCTAGTGCCCCACAACTTGTGTGGACTTTTCCCTCTGATCAACAAGGAGGGTTAACCTTGACTTAGATGGTGGGGACTATTGCCCCAACTTACAATAACTCACCTAGGGCTGACTTCTCTAGGATAGTCTAATAACCCTAGGGGCCCACAACTATGGGACTTTAACCCTTGAACAATAGGAAGGTTACCCACAATGACTTGACATGACTTGTTTACATTATAGAAACTCCCGATAGGAACATCGGGGCATGACATGACTCAAATACATTACAAACACTTCTCAAAATAAACATCGGGGTACAATACATAAGAAATACAAGTGAATACATTTTGCAGTTACAATTACATCAACACTCCCTCTTAACTAGGAAGGTATTCTCTCGACACAATTTATCAGCACAAGTCTTCTTCTCTGTATCATCTAGATCATCATTGAGTTCTTGTCATCTTCATCTGGATCTGGATCATCACTCGATCTGGATCATCATCACTGGATCTAGATCATCACTCGATCTAGATCATCATCACTGGATCTGGATCATCACTCGATCTGGATCATCATCACTACTCGATCATCATCATGGGTGCTATCTCATGATTCTTCTCGTCATAGGAAGTTCTACAGAGCCAACCCTTTTTCATGTTGGTTGTAGGCCTAGACTCCATGTAGGTCTTTTCCAGCACTTATATATTACCCTAAGTTAGAATGGCCCGCCCAGCACTTACATCCGATCATGTAGGAACCAATCCTATAGTCATATCAGAAAGGCATGCCCAGCACTCACATCTGACAATGTGGGAACACATCCCACAACCCTGTCAGAAAGGCCCAGCACTCACATCTGACAACCAAAGTTAGAAAGGCTTGGCACTTACATTCGACCATGTGAGGAACCAATCCTCCATGCCGAAAGGGATCTACTCTTACATCTGACAACCAATGTCAGAAAGGCTCAGCACTTACATTTGACCATGTGAGGAACCAATCCTCCATGCCGAAAGGGTTCTGCACTTACAACTGATCATTGTAGGAACCAATCCTACAATCACCTCAGAATGGCTCTATACTCACATCTGATCATGTAGGAACCAATCCTACAATCACATCAGAATGGCCCTCAGTCCCAGACTGAGCTTTCTTGGTAATTGACCAAGTGCCTCCATTCCAAGAATGGCATTCAACGCTTATATCTTATCATGTAGGAACCAATCCTATAGTCACATTAGAATGGCTCAGCACTCATATCTGACATGCGAGGAACCAATCCTATCATCATGACAGAATGGCTCAGCCCTTATATCTGACCATGGAAGGAACCAATCCTCTCACCATGTCAGAATGGCTCACGGACTCGTCACTTCCCCTTGGAGGGAACCTCGATCTGGAGAACACCAAGCTTATCCTTGAAGTACTCAAACTTCACTCTAGTCAATGGATTTGTCAACACATCAGCTATCTGTTCGTCCGTCGCAACATACTGGAGCTTCACTACTCCCCTCTGTACCATATCCCTGATATAGTGATACTTGATCTCGATATGCTTCGACTTGTCATGGAACATCGGGTTCTCCGATATCTTCACACAACTCTAGTTGTCACAATATATACAAGTAGCATCCAACTAGAGATCAAATAAATCAGACAGTAGCTTCCTCAGCCATACTACCTCACAACTAGTTGAACAAGCTGTGACATACTCTGCTTCAGCTGTACTCAGTGCCACACAAGATTGCTTCCTGATAAAACAAGAGATCACACCTGATCCCATACTGAAGAAACACCATGAAGTGCTTTTCCTATCGATGGCATTGCTTGCCCAATATAAATCAACATAACCTTCCAGGTTAATCTTTTTATTTGCCTCATACTTGAGGCCATAATCAACTGTACCCCTCAGGTATCTCAGAATATGCTTTGCAGCAATCAAGTGAATATGTCTCGGATCTATCAAGAACTGGCTCAAGCTGTTCACAGTAAAGCAAATATCTGGTCTCATGTTCATCAGGTACATCAAGAACCCAATCATCTGACGATACATCGTAGCATCAACCGTATCTGATGAAGCATCACTCAATAGCTTCATGTTCGATGCCATAGGTGTGGTCATGGCCTTGCAGTCCATCATCCTGAATCTCTTCAGGATCTCTTATGCATACTTCCTTTATCTGAAGAATATTCCATCCACATTCTGCACACCACCATGCCTAGAAAATAGTGCATCGACACATAACAGGAGCATCACTAGTCTTCTGCCTTCAACCCTGAAGCAAAGGTTGGAATCCGCTTTACTCTCAGTAAAGCCTAGAGTCATTAGTAAGCTATCCATCCTATTGTACCATGTCAAACCTTGGGATCTTCTGCAGTCACTCCCTTTGAAGCGGAGCATCATACTCCCTTTGTCTTTGGTACTCTATGCACTGAAACATTATGTACTAGAGTGACAAGTAGCTTCCTCTGCTACTAATATTCTATGTGTCCATCTAGGGTCATTGGATACCAAAATCCTCTATCTTTTAAAGCATTATTCTCACACCCATCTGTGAGCTTGTTATCCTTTATCAACCTTGTAGCAAAGGTTCAGATCTTCATCAAGCTCCTCATGTATGTGTTATCCCATGAGTGTCTTCTGAGCTCGTACAAGGCCTTCTTTCATTTGAACACATGATTCTACCTGTCATGTGACTTTACTTCCAGTGGATGCAAATGTCTCTTCATAGTTTATGCCTTCTTTTCGTGCTACGAATCCTGCCTTGTATCCCACGATGTTTCCATCTACTGCATGATGGAACTACGAACTTCCCTTCACGTATCGATACAGCATCCTAGACATCATTCTTCTAGTTTTCCTTTTTTCTTTTCTTAGTTACTTCTTCATAGCTTGAAGGTCCTGCATCAATGATGTCGCTGCATTCATCATATTATTCTTCATCTTGAACTATCGTCACTTGTTCTTCGGAACAAGTCTCATCCTTCTTTGCTTGTTGGTGATTATGTATGTGATCTTTCCTACAAGTCAAATGCATTTGCATGGTTATAAACATTTCATAAGGAATATTCATAATAAAAAATTCTTATGCATAAATATATGATTATGCAACTATTTTAGCCAATACAGCATTCATCCATAACTCACGGAAACTTTTCTAGATGCCTTCCATCTCCACCAGGACAACATGAGATTGTGCACTAATCCAATATGTCAACAAAGAGGTTTCATTCTAGATAAGTAGCAATGGAGAGTTGTATAGCACCATGATCTACTTACCCATCACATGCATATTAGTAGTATATTGTCATTAATGAAAACATTCTATCATGCATAATACATCAACTGAATATAAACAAATGCATAACAAAACAATCACATGAAATGACAATTGAATACTTATCTTTATTTGTTTCGTGGGTAGACTCCTTCTTGAGCCATCAGCTTTATCATCTTCTTCATTCATAATAGCATCGTTTCTTATCCAAATGCTAAGATGGATAGTAGGTTCTTCAAGAGTTGAGTCCTTCATATTCCTTATCGCTTGAGGCATCTTCTTTGGATGGTGAGAGCTTGATCTTTAGTTGCTCCCATCTTCTCTTCTCTTATTATGAGTCGAGCTTCTTCTTCTTCCCAGAGTCTGCTGAAAGTAATCACTTCCTTCTGGCACACATTCCCTGCATGAATGAATCCCATGATCCTGGGAGGCCTTTCAAGGTGGCTATCACTACTTTTGCATTCTCCACTTCTTCTTCTACTGCTACAAGTTGTTCTTTTATTTGAGAGACCCTCGTGAAGTATGACTGTATGGTCTCTACATTCTGGATCTTCACATTATTCAACTAGTTTCTTAAGGTCATCTTCTGATTTGTGTTCTTCCCTTCAAATAGCTTGGGCAAGGAATAAAACATCTCTTTCGATGTCTTTATGGAAGACACTTGTGGTACAAAGTGATCCATGATTGAATCAACAATGATCTTCTTGGCCTTGACCAAGTTCTTCTCATGTAAGGCTTTTAGCCTCATCTCCCTCTGGAACTGGAACCTCTCTACTTATGTAGGTGTCCAATTCATTTCTTTAGAGAGATCATATACTTCCATGCTTGGAAGTTGTCAACTTTACCAAGCTTATCATCAAGCTAATGTTATAGATCACTTTGAAATGACAACCTCAAATGAAAATAGAAAAAGATTAGATCTTACCGATTTGAGGTGTCCGTCCTGGTTCCAGAGCTGGCTGTTCCAGGGTTTGTTAGAGAAAACCTTATTTTCAAAACTTGGAATACTTCATATCTGATTGGATATAAAGATAGACCTTTTCAAGGTAAGCTGTCCAATGTACTCATTTTTTGAAAACAGTGGAGGGAAACTCCCGGAACAGGAAGCCCTAGTTTTCCAATTTCTTCTATAGAAATGCCTGATATTGTTTCTACAGTATCTCTAAACTTATTGCTCATATGTGTCTAAAAATTATCAATAAGGTAGCCTCACTTTTCCCTATTCCAACACCATAGGTTTCATCAGAATTGGTTTCACCAATTGGGACTTATGAGTGTTTTCCCAAGGTGACCTGTTTCAGGACTGTTCAATGTAGTGAAGTTGTATGGACTTCCACGTGTCATTGTTTCATATTCCAAGTCTAAAACTTCTAACACAGAAAGTACAGTCCGTTCCCTTTCTGGAACTTCTTCATAAATTTCATTTGGACCTTTGTAGCCAAGATATAGCAATTCTCCCCAGGTGTCCTGTTTAGGGATGAATCCTAGAAGAGGCTAGAACCCTAACTTGGAGGAATCATATCTCCTATAATATAGTGAATTTGAAGCTGAATTTTGGATAAAATGTAAATCATAATTTTATATATGGCCTTTGAAAGTTTCAGCTCTTGAGCCTTCTCCAATCCTAAGATATAGTAAATGAACCAAAATGTATCAGTTTTAGTATTTTAGGGTTTTTCAAACTCAGGGTCAAACTAGGGTTTGACTTTCCTGGAGTTTCACCCAACCAAAAATATTGACCCAGGTCTCTAAAATTTGATTTTGATGAGGGGAGAAATCCTATTCTGGGCTCACTCAAAAATTCCTCTTCTGTAAGAATCCCTAATTTCTCGCACCAAAAACTGAAAATGCTCGGAATCGAATTCTGCTTCGACAGAAAGATGAGCCCTTCAATGGAGAGTTAGCCTAGCATACTTTTGCTAATGGATTGTGGAGAAAGATCCAAAAAGTAAGAAGCCCTAGCTTTTGCAGCTGCACAATCTCTTCTTCTCAGGTTAGCTCTAATACCATGTTAGATTTTTATCATTCAAGCTAGCATTATGATCTTAGGATCTTTAACTGAGAGAATAACATGCACAGCAATAAACACAAGAGACAAGAGACACAAAGAATTTTCCTCGGGGAAACCATAAAGGAGAAAACCCCGCAACTTCCTCAGAGATAGAATCAGCACCAAAAGTAAAACCCGAAAACATAAAGATGATCTCCCGACAGCAGTAGTCTCTCTCTTGTCCTAGCAACTTCTCTCTCACTCATGCGCCCTAATGAGTAAGTGTGTGTGTGATAAATAGAGAGGCTCACTCTCTATTTATATTCTTTCATTCATTTAATGTCCACTCCAACATGTCGGCCTCACTTAACAATTACTTACTAGATCCAACATCTCTAGGAGAGTCTAATAACCCTAGTGCCCCACAACCTGTGGGGACTTTGCCCTCTAATCAACAAGGAGGGTTAACCTTGACTTAGATGGTGGGGACTATTGCCCCCACTTACAATAACTCACCTAGGGCCGAATTCTCTAGGATAGTCTATTAACCCTAGGGCCCCACAACTGTGGGGACTTTAACCCTTGAACAATAGGAGGGTTACCCACAATGACTTGACATGACTTCTTTACATTATAGAAACTCCTGATAGGAACATCGGGGCATGACATGACTCAAATACATTACAGACACTTCCCGAAATAAACATCAAGGTACAATACATAAGAAATACAAGTGAATACATTCCGCAGTTACAATTATGTCAACAGTAGGCACTTTCAAAATAAAATGATGGAAGATTTGGCTTCCAAGTTAGGATATAAGCAAGAGCACTCCTCTTCTTATTACCCTCAAGCGAATGGACAAGTTGAAGTAGTGAATAAATCACTTAAGTCTATTCTCCAATGAAGCATAGCACAAAGCAAGACTAATTGGCATATCATGTTGTATCCTGCTTTGTGGGCCTATAGAATCGTGACTAAGACTGCCACCAGTTTCTCTCCATATCAGCTTGTACATGGGGTGGATTCAGTTTTGCCGGTTGAATGCGAAATCCCTTCTCTGAAGCTAGCTATAGAGATTTTACCAAACACTTCCGCATTGGAAGAATGTTTGGTCCATTTAGAGCAGCTTGATGAGCAGCGCTGAGATGCCTTAGTTGCTCTAGAGGTTAACAAGCGTCGCATCAAGGTCCAATATGATAATTCTGTCCGTTCGAGGAAGTTTTGTGAAGGTGACTTGGTCCTTTTGTGGGATCAAGCTAAAGAACCCTTGGGGGCAGGAAAATTTAATCCCATGTGGCATGGTCCTTATGTGCTTAAATGAGTATTAGAGAAAGGTGCCTATGAGTTGGTTGATTATGAAGGGACAGCCTTGGCGGAGCCTAGAAATGGGATCTATCTTAAAAAATACTATGCATGATTTTCAGCCAGGGCTGATTGTTGTATATTATTGTACAGTTTTGCATTACATAGTTAGGTTTTCTTATGGTGATCGGGTTTGTTGATTATCTTTCATTTCTTATGGCATATATTGATAGAGTCTTTCGCTTACATAGGATTTTCTGATGGTGCTACCTGCAACACTCAAAACTCAGATTCGGTTGCTTGGTGTGATTTATACTCCTACGGGTCAAGTATTGTCTTCAGAAGGCGTATGTTTACGGCCCTCTTCAAACAATGTTGTTGAATATAGTGCCATCATTGAGTTATTGTGTGATTCCATTTCACATGGTGTTCATTCTCTTGAGGTACGTCTTGATTCGCAGTTAGTGGTTTCACAGCTTAATGGCTTGTTTCGCATTAGGGATCCAACCTTATTATGAATATTCTTACGTGTTAGATTGCTAGAACAAAATTTTGAGAGTATAACATACATTCATGTTCCAAGAATTTTTAATCAATTTGCTAACTCATATGCTAACTATGTGTTAGATTGGCATTTGTTTCATAGACCATAAGCATATCACAAACACACATTTTACATACATGTAAATATAAATAAAATCGATCATCATAATAAAAAAATTCATTAACATCCAAAAAGTGACATCATAATACATAAGTGTCAATACAAAATTGGGGCTCACCAAGACATAATACATGGTCATACAAAAATGAATACACTCAGGTCTCCAAGCCTGAGGTGGAGTGGGGTTCTGATCATGATAGAGCACTATGGCTCTAGCTATCCATTGAAAGATTCAAACCCATGCTCGTGGTACACCAACCACCTGGCGCTGCATGGCCTCAGGCAAGTCCTCGACTTGTGCCATGGGTACCCTGTGTGTCAAACAAACAAAGTTCATGTGGATGCTCTGTAGTGTCCGCTCCGCATCTGCACCCATAATGTCATCTCCTCTTCCCCTTCGTTGATGACAAGGGAAACCATCTGGTCGTCGTGGTCCTACATCTACAACACATGACAGATTGTCACTATGTGTCATCACACCAAAAACATGTCTTTTGAGTCAATATATCAAAAAACATAAAAAAAATCAAATAATTCAAAACTTAAAAAGTTGGTTTGGGATTCTTTACCTATGTCACCATAAGTTGCTCCTGGTGGTAGGGGCGTATCCAAGTCTCTGTGGAAGTCTATCCCTGCATAGGGGTAGTCATCTATGGTGACAATCTGTCTCTGCCACCATGGAAAGAAGTGTGCTAGGTAGGGGTTAGCCACCCTACCTCCGCCCAGTCCATGCATGACATTCGCCCAACGTCGTTGGGCTGGATCCTGAACTCCATGTGGATAAATTTATACCCTGGGGCTTAGCCCTGGTACCTGCTCAAAGAAAAACGTGCTCAGTATACTATCGAACCCAAAGTTCTGCACCTTGCCCATCTTGCAGCCACTGAGTTGTTATTTCATGTTGCTCTACAGTGTTGTACTCCAGTCATACACTGTAGGTCGCATGCACTCTACCACATAGAACATCATTGGTCGTGAGGCCTGGTGGAGTGAATCCAACCCTGCAATCCTGCATAGTGCAAAAAGTATTTCTTTCAGCCCCAGAATATGAATAGAGTTTGTCGGGATTTGACTCCCAACCTTTTCCATCTCCGAAAAGCAGTATACAAATATGTACTCATCTATGGTCAGCCCGCCTCCTTGCCCACGAAATCGAAGGTTCACCATATCTCCTCGTCGGGACAAACCAGTGATGAAATATATGTCCTCAACCTCAATGTTGAGCGACATCCCATCTATCTGAAATGTTTCAAACTCTAGATCCCAATATTCTACCAATAGATGGAGTAGTCTTGGTTTGGCCCTCAGGCTACCAAGACACCAAAACTTGTACAATCCACATGCCCGCAATGCTTGTTGGTCCATGAGATCACCTTGCACAGCTTCCTCAACATCACCATGCTCTCTTTCTCTCCACTCTAGCACCATCCTGCACAAAAACCAAGTTTTTTTATCAGTCTTTTCCCTTTAAAACCTTATTTGCGGCCCTGTACGCGACTATTCTCAAAATAGCCACGTATGTACACGGATTTCAATGCATTTTCCATGTATGGCGAGCCCTATACATGGAAAAACACCGAATTTCCACGTGGGCCGAAACACACAAGTTTGGATGGCTCAAAAAATAAAATAGACCATGAAATTTCAAAAAAATTGCATGAAAATGAAAGAGATGAGCATGAGAATCTACCTGGATCAAACGGGGAGAGATTCTGCTAGACGATGCTCCTGGAATTCGCTTCTGAAGTTCTTAGCTCAAATGCACTATGTTGGGTAAAAATTTCAAATGGTATGAAAAATTTTTAATTTTCACTATTTATAGAAAAAATTTGAAATTTTTACCCATTTTCTATAGTTTTTTACCATTTTGGATCATTTGAACTAATTTGATGTTGTAGGAATCCATTTTGAGTGTGGTTTTAACCGTGGCTTTGACCCGTTTGTGCTTATCACAGGTATTATGTCTAAACTGGCATATAGGTTAGGTTTCACATCCGTTTTCATTTTGCATAACCTTTATGACCGTTTCATTTTTACCTTAGGTATGAACCCATTCCATCTTGTCACGGAACCTTCTTGCTGCTTTTAGAAGTGACATTTTGTGAATGGTAGAGATTTACCATACATGGGTACCCTAGTTAGATCTGATTTTGCATTTGGTACCCATGCCGACATTTCTCCTTTAAGGTGTGGGAGTCCTTTGTATAGTACCACCATGACTTTGAGCAAGAGCTTCAAACTCCTCTTGAACTTTATGTTGGCCATTTCCCCGTGACTCCCTTGTATATGTCAAGTTGTAATTGCATTATCATGAGTTTTGCTTGCCTTATTGAGCCTTATGCCGGCTTCCCTAACTTTGATTATCAACCATATAGCCTAAGCTTGTCTCGTGTCTAGCCAAGCAGAGCCTTTTTATATATCTTTTGCAGCTTGATTCCCCATTTTTTTACTGGGAGGGGACATTCCCCCGAGTGTCATGATCCTACACATGTTTCCTTACATTGATCATAGGTATGTTCCACTACTTGGAACTAGTTTGTTTGCCACTTGACACTCGTATCCTCCTAGATTTGTAACTATAAAGCACTTTTATTCTTTTTCAAGCTTTTCAAAATATCTGAAAAAGTCCAAAAAAAATCAAAAAACTAAAAATCCGGACAGGAAAAGATGTTATCTTTGGCAGCAGTCAAGTCGTGTCCGAACAGAGCATTGTATATCACATCCGTTGGTTGGGTTAATAGTTTGACTTTAGGAGCTGTACTCATTTCTCTGATTTTACCTCCACCGACAGGTTAAGCTTCCAGTCCCTATTGAGCCTTTGTTGATTCCTCCTGCATCGCAGAGATGTCCCAGTTTGTATGTCGAGTCTATGCTGCCTATATTCAGTCACCATTCGCCTTTATGCTCTTATTCAAAGGAAGTTGAAGCCTGAGTCGGCCATTCCTCATTTTTCTTAACTTTGCATGTCGACCATTCCCAGTGCTATTACTGGTTTGTGCACACCTTTTCCTTGCACATTATACAGCATTGCTGAGTACCTCGTGTTGGTTGATGGAGGATGCCTTAATTCCCTCCTTCCAGCAGATTCCATCCCATCGAATTCAGATCATTTATTCTGGGATAGGAGTCTAGAGTCATTTGAGTGCCTTGAGACTTATAGTCATCAGTGGTAGGTTCTCTCGCTATCGACGGTTTTTGGGAATACATCAATGTCCCCTGACCGATGGATTCTTTCAAGTGTTTGACCTCAACACATCTATTCGCACTTGTTATATTGCACTCTAGTACCTTGATTCTCATTTTCATTATCAGTGGGTGATCTTGCGTCTGTTAACAGTATACATCAATGACCGGTAATCAGACGATGGACTACTCTGTTCAACCTCGACACCTATATTCACATAGTAGGACATGTACTTGTAGTGGTTTGTGTAGAAGACTTTCCAGATTTGTGGCATTGCATATATGCTACCTCCTTGATTGTGCCAGTGTTCATGAGATTTCATCTCTCGTGACTTGATTCCAATGTATGTCAGATATCTTCAGCCATTATGGAGATATTGATCCATGGTATATCTCCAGCTTTCATGGAGATATTGATCCTTTGTATATCTTCATCATGGAGATTCTGATCTATTATATATTGTACGTGACGATGACCAAACATGTCATATTTTGTATCATGCCTATTCATGGCCATTGTACTCTTATGTATCTGAGACTGCTATATGTATTTACAGTCATATGTAGAGTTTGATTATCGTACTATACTATTGGATGGTTGGTTCTTCCACCTAGTTCTTCATCACTCCACTTCTGGGATGGATTTATAATGTATTTTGGCCATCATGTTACCCCTCTGACCTCACACATTAGGGGGCATCTGTTACAGCTGATTTTACCACACATGGTTGATCACACATTTATGGCCTTCCCTATCCCTCTGCAGACTCTTTGAACCCCATGGACTATTTTTGTACCTTTGATGTTTCCAAGATCATCCCTAAAAACTCCTATTATTGGATGTACGCGACTTTTAATCCCTTTCTTGCGTATATATGTGGATATTACCCTTAAACATGCGTACATCGAGATGTGTGCAAAAGGCCAAAGATTTTTGGAGTTTTCCTTGATGTGGATCCGAGTCACTTGTCTCTTGGCCTTCCATATTCCTAGAGATCGCTCAGATTTGACCTTCCATTATTCCATTGAAGCACTATATAAGGAACCCTTTGGATACATTAAAGAGGAGGAATTGAAGAGCAAGAAAACTATAGTCAATTGTTGCCCTGACTTGCTTGTACTTGAGTCTGCATCCCTTTGTCCCTTGGAGCACTTTGTGTTCTTCCCAAGCTTGTCTTTGGTTGTGAGCTTGCTATCGAGAGATGGAGGATTGAGGTGGTGGAGGCCCAGGTGGAGGACTCAGTTTCTCTGGTTCACAGACGTGCCGACAGAGGTTGTCACTTGTGTAATCTCTAATTTTATTAATATAAATATCTTTTCCTGTCCAATAATGTGCATTTAAATGAATATTGAATCCATGGATATGTTTAATTGCTTATACGTTATTGATTATATATGCTAGAGTAGGCCTAACACTATATTATATAGTATGCTTGTCTTGTTTGCTGTTGTTGAGAGCAAATTTCTAACACAAACGGGATTGGAAAAAGCTCAACGGGAATCTACTTCAACCGTCCGGAATAAGGTATGTTTCGAGATCCTTTAGTGTTAGATGTTTTATTTCTCTTGCATATTGGGAAGGGATTGATTTCTGTGATTTCTCTGTCTATTGTGGTACACCCCAAGCCATAGGAAGTTTTCTCCGTAACAAGTGCATAGCACTGAACCTTTCGCGTGACTCTCCATCCATTTGATGCAACCTAAGACTTATTCAGCATTTACGTTCTACCTGAGATTGCTAAATAGAAGAGCCAGATGGATAACTAGCTTCCCTTTCCTGGTAACATGAAAACTGGATGTCCCATTTCCATATGTGGCAGCAACAAAATAAGGAGAAAATAAAGATACATGCAAAATGCCACGGTTCAAGTGAATCAGCCTGAATCATTTCCAGAGATTGTTAGGACTACATCCAAAATGGCACTTGATACACTTACCACGCTCCTTGCATGCATGGCATTGATTGCACGGTTGCATTGATTGTAGGGTTGTAGAGATGTCAGGTAGGTTGTCGGTGGGTGTCAGATCCCCCTAAAAATAAAAAGGTAATCAGACAATAAGAGGATAAAAGACAAAAACATAGAAAAACAATTTGATTTAATAAAGAAACTATAGCTTAAAAATATCAATTTTATATGGCTCGCATGTCAAAGCGATTACATAATTCCCTGCTTGCAGGGAATAATAATAACTAATATTAACCAAGATTTGATTTTTTTAAGAGATATCTCATAAAACACAAAGGCATATGAAAGATAAATGACTTACATGTTTGAATATCTAAAATTATATTGAAGATGTCACTGAACAATGTTATATCCTTTCTTTTGGACCACAAGAAGACCTTCTTCCAACTCTTCAAGTAGTGGATTCTTTTGAAAACTTACTTCAACAAAATAAAGTAGATCATAATATATCATGTGTGGATGAAGGCCACTTGAAGTTCTTTTTTACGGAACAATCATAATATATCATCTGTGGATCTCGTATTTGTTGTTAATGTACAATAAGATATTTTTTAACCTGTTTTAGATTATTCTATCATATGTTCCGTGTATCTCTTGGTTTTTTTTTGTCGTAAAAATCGATATTAAGATAGAATCCTATTTTGTATCTAAATATAGATGGTTATTTGTTATGATTCAACAAAGTTGTTATTTTATTCTTTTACTATTTCTTCGACCTCGTGGAATGAATTAATGGTTGATTTTATACTTATATTTCTTTAACTCATTCACTCTTACATAATTCCATTTTATATTCTTATTTATTTAGGGTTGCATATTTAGATATTTTCTTAATTTTATCTTTTTCAAAAAAAACATTAAAACAAAATTTATGGCTCATCGAAAATTTGTTGGGCCATTAATTTGGAGGCTTTCTCCATTCTACAAGAAAGAATATAATTTTAGAGTTGTCTAAACAGTGGACGATTTTCCTCCTAGCTGGTTTTTACCAAATTCTGGCCATGAATCTTCACGGAATTTTCAAAACGAGCAAAAACACTGCTACATCTTGCAAAGTGTGGGTGTAGGGAGGTTTTTGTGTCATGTGATTTCACTTTTGTGTTTAAAATCGCCCAACAAACAACAAAAATTACAGATTTTGTGGGTTAACTTCACCGGATTCCAGCAAAAAAATGAGCCTGGAAGTCAAAATCGTCCCCTAGTTAGACAACTCCTATAATTTCCCGCATATATTATGGGTTTAATCCTTACTATGTTGGTCACTTTGTCTCATCAACAACTAGATAAATAATAATGCACAATAGTTAGGCATTGTGTTGAATATTGAATGCTTCATGAATTAATACAATGGTTTCTAAACATATGAACTTGTATATATGCTTATTTGTTTACATGTATATCATTTCATCCATGTACGAATGGGTGAGCCTCCCATCCACACCCTTAACCAATTACTCCTCCTTGGATCAATAGGTTGCACAGGGACAATGTGTTTGAAGACTTTGACTTTATAAAATTACTTTGTAATTATGTTATTATGAAACATTTTATTTGGATACTTACTCTCGAGCTCGGCCTCAACAACATAAACAACCTTTTGAAACAAAGTATTTTTGTATTTTTGTATTTTTGTAATAAGGGATTACACAATAAATAGTTACCAGCAATACACATAATCAACGAGATTATTCAACAAGGTAATATAGAAGCAAGAAAATATAGACAAACAGAGAGAAAAAGAAAGTAGTAGTGGAACCAATAAGAAATAGTCTTCATTATATGATCATAATTCTCTTATTGTTACATCACATATTCATGCATTTCTACATACAATGTAGTTATAACTTTATTAACTACCTTGCTTGATCAATTAGGTCGACTAAGCCACTTTAACATCTCCCCGGCCTCAAACTCTTCTTCACCCAGAAGAATGGAGGAGATGAAATATATTCAAAAGAAAATTTTGTCAAAATTGTTTGGTCATTTTACTATGGTTTATCCATCTGCATGTTCTTGGTATCTCTTCGCTCGGGTGCAATTAACTTTTCCCTTGTCGATCCATTTGTTGGATGAATTTCATGCATGATTTGTAAATCTAGGGCATTATCTATTGGAGTTGGTTCTCAAAGTCCATCCAATCATCAACCACTTGTTCCATTGTGATGTTCATGCTCCTCATTTCAAATGAATGTAGCATTTAATCTTTAATTTATGCATCATGTACTTTGTCTAGGTAAAGGTTGCAGTTCACTTGTATTTTAATTACCTACATGTGCACATATGATATTTGAATTTTTACTTTTTTTATTCGTGCTATCCATTTCTTCTTTCCTAAAACCATCGATGCTCTAAATCTTGTAAAATATGTTTTTTTTCTTCTTCATTTATGATCTATGTTCCCAAGGTGTCCCAACTTTCGACATCTACTTTAATTATATAATGAGTTCATCGATTACCTTTAGTTGAATGCAAATATTTACATAATAAGTTGGCAAATTAATCAATACAGTGTTGACCCTTTAGGCCACATTTCTTGCTTCTATTTATTTCTCTTTCCTCAAATTTATCATGTTCATCTTTTAGTATGGCCTTAGTTTGATCAATTTTCATCTTTTAATTCTCCTCCTTCAACACTTTTTTATTATCAACTAGATTAATCATCAAAATATTTTTACATTCGACTTGGTCACTTAGAGGGGTATTGACTGTAATACCAAATGTTTGGTCGACATGCCAGTCTGATAAGTTTCCCAAGCATTGTATTCCTTCTCTTTTCTTTCCTTAATTTTTTAAGGGAAGTGCTCGATCTTCAACTTGTCTCTATACTTAATGTTTTATAGATCTTTTGGATTTCAAAATTAGAGACATCCTCCAAGACAAATTCAACTAATGTCTTTGTTAGATTTTCAACATTTAAGCTAGCATAACATTAGGATGTTTACACTAAGAGAACAACAAGCACAGCAATCAAACACAAGAGACAATGAACACAGTGTTTTTCCTCGGGGAAACCATAAATGGAGAAAACCCCGAAACTTCCTCAGAGATAGAATCAGCACCAAAGTGAAACCCAAAAATAGTAAGACAATCTCCCAACAGCAGTAAGCTCTTTCCTCTTTCCCCAGTGTCTTTCTCTTCCTCAACTATGCGCTACAAGTAAGTGTGGATGAGAGTGTGATAAATAGAGAGGTCACCTCTCTATTTATACTAATTCCTGACATGTCTAAAACCCTACTAGGGCCAACTTCACAAGGTGAGTCTAATAACCCTAGTGCCCCGGAACTGCAGGGACTTTAACCCTTAGACTATATGAGGGTTACCCACAATGACTTGACATGACTTGTTTACATTGTAGATCCTCCCGATAGGAACATCTGGGCATGACATGACACAAGAAAATCCCGGAATAAACATCGGGTTACAATAGATAAGAAATACAAGTGAATACATTCCGAAGTTACAATTACATTAACACTCCCTATTAACTAGGAAGGTATTCTCTCGACACAATTTTCATCACTGGTATTCTTCTCTAGATCATCTTGTCATCTGTATCTTCAAGTCATCTTCGTCTTCAAGTCATCTTCATCTTCACGTCATCTTCATCTTCAGATCTGGATCATCACTCAATCTGGATCATCATCACTCGATCTGGATCATCTTTGGAGCATCATCTCTAGATCTAGATCATCCCTTGATCTGGATCATCAACACTGAATCTTCACGGGTGTTATCTTGTGATTCTTCTAGTCATAGGATGTTCTACAGAGCCAACCCTTTTTCATGTTGGATGTAGGCCTAGCCTCCATGTAGTTCTTCTTCAGCGCTTATATCTGACACTTAAGTCAGAATGGCCCGCCCAGCACTTACATCTGACCTACTCGTCAGAAAGGCATGCCCAACACTCACATCTGATCATATAGGAACCAATCCTATAATCACATCAAAAAGGCCTAGCACTCACATTTGACACATGTGAGGAACCAATCCAACATGCATGTTCAAAAAGGATCAGCACTTATATTTGACACATGCGAGGAACCAATCCAACATACATGTTCAAAAAGGTTCTGCACTTACATCTGACACATGCAAGGAACCAATCCAACATGCATGTTCAGAAGGGCTCTGCACTTACATCCAACACATGCAAGGAACCAATCCAACATGCATGTTCGAAAAGGCTCTGTACTTACATCTGACACATGCAAGGAACCAATCCAACATGCATGTTTGAAAGGGCGTGCACTCACATCTGATCAAGTAGGAACCAATCCTACAATCATATCAGAATGGCCCCCAGCCCCAGACTAAGCTACCTGGTAACTGACCAGGTGCCTCCATTCCTAGAATGGCATTAAGCACTTACTTCTGATCATGTAGGAACCAATCCTACAGTCACCTCAAAATGGCTCAGCACTCATATCTAACATGGGAGGAACCAATCCTCACCATGACAGAATGGCTCAGCCCTTACATCTGACCTACTCTTCAGAATGGTTCACGGATTCGGCACTCATATCTGACATGGAAGGAACCAATCCTCTCACCATGACAGAATGGCTCAGCCCTTACATCTGACCATGGAAGGAACCAATCCTCTCACCATGACAGAATGGCTCAGCCCTTACATCTGACCATGGAAGGAACCAATCCTCTCACCATGTCAGAATGGCTATGGGTCTCATCACTTACCCTTGGAGGAAACCTCGATCTGGAGAACACCAAGCTTCTCCCTAAAGTACTCAAACTTCACCCTAGCCAATGGCTTCATTAACACATCAGCTATCTGTTCCTCCGTCGCAACATACTGGAGCTTCACTACTCCCCTCTGCACCATATCCCTGATATAGTGATACTTGATCTCGATATGCTTCGACTTGTCATGGAACACTAGATTCTCTGACAACTTCATGCAACTCTGGTTGTCACAATGTATACAAGTAACATCCATCCGGAGATCAAATAAATCAGAGAGTAGCTTTCGTAGCCATACTGCCTCACAACTAGTTGAACAAGCTGTGACATACTCTGCTTCAGCTGTACTCAGTGCCACACAAGATTGCTTTCTGCTAAACCAAGAGATCACACCTGATCCCATACTAAAGCAGCAACCTGAGGTGCTCTTACTATCGATGGCACTGCCTACCCAATCTGAATCAACATAACCCTCCAGGTTAATCTTCTGATTTGCCTCATACTTGAGTCCATAATCAATTGTACCCTTCAGGTACCTCAGAATATGCTTTGCAGCAATCAAGTGAACATGTCTTGGATCTGTCAAGAACTGGTTCAAGGTGTTCACAGCAAAGCAAATATCTGGTCTAGTGTTCGTCAGATACATCAAGGACCCAATCATCTGACAATACATCGTAG
This sequence comes from Pseudotsuga menziesii, assembly GCA_001517045.1. NCBI lineage: Eukaryota > Viridiplantae > Streptophyta > Pinopsida > Pinales > Pinaceae > Pseudotsuga > Pseudotsuga menziesii. The sequence continues at coordinate 253,007 of LPNX010213416.1, forward strand.
CATCAACCATCTCTGATGAAGCATCACTCAATAGCTTCAAGTTCAATGCCATAGGTGTGGCCATATCCTTGCATTCCATCATCCCAAACCTCTTCAAGATATCTACTACATACTTCCCTTGTCCGAGGGATATTCCATCCGCATTCTGCCACACCTCCATGCCTAGAAAATAATGCATCATACCCAAGTCCTTCATTTCGAACTTGGCAGCAAGCTTTCTCTTCGTATCAGCAATTAACCCATCCATACCAATTACAAATAGATAATATACGTATAGTAGAAGCATCACTGGGTTGCCATCTTCAACCTTGTAGTAAAGGTTGGAATCTGCTTTACTCTTGGTAAAACGCAAACTGGATAGAAAGCTGTCAATTCTGCTATACCATGTCCTAGGTGCCTGTTTCAAACCGTACAGGGCTTTCTTTAGCCTACATACATGAGACTCCCTGTCATGTGTCTCAAAACCAAGTGGCTATTCTACATACACTTCCTCTTCCACTACACCATTCAAGAAAGCAGTCTTGACATCCATTTGGTGTATCTTCCATTTCATTACTGCAGCCAAAGCAAGTACCAATCTGATGGAAGTGTATCTGGCTACAGGAGCAAAGGTTTCTTCATAATCTATTCCTTCCTTCTATGAGAAGCCACGAGCCACAAATATTGCCTTATATTTCTCTATGCTACCATCTGCGGCATGCTTGACCTTGTAGATCCATTTGGAGGTTACAACTGACTTCCCTTCTGGTCTTGGGACAACATCCCAAACATCATTCTTCATGATCGATTGATACTTTTCAATCATAGCATCCTTCCATTCTTTTCGTTCTGCCACTTCTTCATAGTTGGAAGGTTCTTTATTGATAACATCACATAGTAAGGCTACATATCTGGAGCAGGATCTGGTTCTCTTTCTTTCTCTATGATTCTCTTCTAGAGCCCCATATCTTTCTGCACCTTGGATAATTTATCATACCCAAGCAGGTTTCCTCTTGTGAGGATTCTTCTCCTGAGGTGGATATACAGGTCTTTGTGGTTCTTCAAATTCTCAATCTTCTTCTTGAATTTCCTCATTCATGGATGTATCATGAATTATGGGAGCTTCTGATTCTTCAGGTTCTTCAGCAGGTCTCTTCCTGGATTTGTTGTAAGTTGTGTCTTCGTCAAATGTTACATCCCTGCTGATGTCGATCTTCTTGTATCCTAGGAAGTATATTCTATAAGCCTTCGAGCTTTCAGAGTATCCCACAAATATACTCTTATTTCCTGAAGGATTTAGTTTTGTTCTCTTTTCTTTTGGTATATGTATGTACACTGGACAATAGAATATTCTGACATGGTTGACTTCTGGTTTCTTGCCGGAGAAGACTTCTTTAGGAGTCTTGTTCTCGAGTACTCTATGTGTAGTACGGTTCTGTACATACACTGTTGTTCTAGCTGCTTCTACCCATAGATGCTTAGGAAGATCCTGATCATGAAGCATTGCTCTTGTAGCTTCCATGATAGTTCTATTCTTCCTTTCTGTAACCCCATTCTATTGTGGATTGTAAGGAGTGGACAACTCCCTCTTAATCCTTGATTCTTTGCATAAGTCTTTGAATTCATTTGATGTGAATTCTCTGCCATTATCTGATCGAAAGGTCTTGATCTTCTTTTCTGTGTGGTTCTCGATCAAGGCTTTGAATTCCTTGAACTTGATGAACACTTCATCTTTGTTCTTCATGAAGTAAATCCATGTCTTCCTAGAAAAGTCATCAATGAAAGATACATAGTATACATACCCACTTAGTGAACTTGATGACATTGGTCCGCATACATTGGAGTGGATGATTTCCAAGATTCCTTTTTCCTTTCTCTTGCTACTTGGAAATGTCTTCTTTGTATTCTTTCCTTTCGCACATCCTTTGCAAGCCCCTTCATGTTTTGCTTGAATTTATGGAATACCTTCAACAGCTTTGCTTGCAAGTGGTAGTGCTCTGTAATGCATATGTGCAAGCCTTCTATGCCATAGTTCATTTGGATCTACTGTGTCATGGACCATAGCTTGTTCTGGATGGCCCTTCAGCTTGTATTAGCCTCCTTCTTATTCTCCAATCACTAATGCATCATCAATAGTCTTTCCTCTTGGCCACATGATGACTTGGCCATCTACAAATGCAACCCTCATACATTTTGCATTCAATGCTGATATGGATAGAATATTCTTCTTCAATCCTGGTACAAACAAGACATCCTTCATTTTTATAGACTTTCCAGAGTCTAGCTTGTAGGAGGATTCACCACTACCTTTTATGGGATATTGGTAGTCATCCCCAAGTTTCACCTTATTGGGTGAATTATGTTTGGATAGTTTCTCAAAGGATTCCTTGAAACCTGTCATGTGTTTGGAAGCCCCACTGTCAATAATCCAATCTTTGCTTCCATGAGTGATACTTCCCATGAGTGCGGATATCAAAACATATTCATCTTCACTTGAAGAGTCTTCACTTTCTTGTTTTACTCTCTTCCTTGGAGGATCATCATCCTCAGCAGTGTGAGCATGATGTTTTCTTTTGGAGTTCCTTTTCTTCTTGGATCCATTCTTATTCATGGGACATTTTCTAGCAAAGTGTCCTATTTCATCGCATGTATAACATCTGAGTTTAGATGAACCTTTCTGATGAGAATGCTTACCTTGGTGATGATGCTTTTCCCTTCTTCCTCTCTTGGAGTGTACTATGAGAGCTTGATCTTCATTTCCAATATTTTCTTCTCGAGCTGCTATCCGAGCTTCTTCTTGAGAGCATTCTTCCCACAGTCTCCTGAACTTGACCAGCTTCTTCCTAGCATAGATTCCTTGGATGAAAGAATCCCATGACCTAGGGAAGCTATTCAATGTTGTCATCACAATTTCTGCATTCTCCACTTCTTCATCTATAGCTTCTAATTGTTCTTTGATCTGGGAGACCCTTGCGAAGTATGACTGGATGGTCTCCTCATTCTGGATCTTGACATTCTTCAGCTGGTTCCTTAGAGTCATCTTCTGATTGATGTTCTTCCCTTCAAATAGTTTGGTTAGGGCATCAAACATGGCTTCAAGTGTCTTGAGGGAGGACACCTGTGGAATGAGGTGATCCTTGATAGAATCTGCAATGATCCTGTTTTCCATAACCAACTTCTTCTTATGTAAGGCCTTGGCCTCATCTCCCTCTTGGACTAGAACCTCCTCATGGATATAGGAGTCCAACTCATTTTCTTCCAGGACCAGGGAGATCCTATACTTCCAGGCTCGAAAGTTATCAGCTCCTTCAATATTTTCATCAAGCTTGGTATGATGAGACATCTTAACTGAGAACCTCAAATGGAAATACAAAAGATTTAGATCTTACCAAGTGAAGATGTCGGATTTGGACTTTGGAGCTGAAATCCTACAGTGTTGGTTCAGGAGCAGATTATGGTTTTGCTTTTCCGGAGTTCTGTCCAACCAAATGCTTTGAATTTGATCCCTAACTTCGATTTTGGGGAGGATATCAATCCAAGCCAGGGCTCACTAAAAAATTCCTCTTCTATGAAAAGCCCTAATTTTCGGTAGAAGTGTCGGGTCCAAAACTGAAAAACCTCTGAATTGGATTCTTCTTCGACAGAAAGATGCGCCCTAGGGAGGAGAGTTATTCCACCCTACTTTTGCTGAAAATATGTGGAGAGACATCCACAAAATAGGAATCCCTAGTTCCCACAGCTGCACAATGTCTTCTTCTCAGATTAGCTCTGCTACCATGTTAGATTTTCAACATTTAAGCTAGCATAACATTAGGATCTTTAAACTAAGAGAACAACAAGCACAGCAATCAAACACAAGAGACAATGAACACAGTGTTTTTCCTCGGGGAAACCATAAATGGAGAAAACCCCGCAACTTCCTCAGAGATAGAATTAGCACCAAAGTGAAACCCAAAAACAGTAAGACAATCTCCCAACAGTAGTAAGCTCTTTCCTCTTTCCCTAGTGTCTTTCTCTTCCTCAGTTATGCACTACAACTGAGTGTGGATGAGTGTGTGATAAATAGAGAGGTCGCCTCTCTATTTATACTAATTCCCGACATGACTAAAACCCTACTAGTGTCAACTTCACTAGGTGAGTCTAATAACCCTAGTGCCACGGAACTGCGAGGACTTTATCCCTTAGACAATAGGAGGGTTACCCACAATGACTTGCCATGACTGGTTTACATTATAGATCCTTCCGATAGGAACATCGGGGCATGACATGACACAAGAACATCCCGGAATAAACATCGGGTTACAATAGATAAGAAATAAAAGTGAATACATTCTGAAGTTACAATTACATTAACAGTATTCTCTTGTTGATCTCCCTGTAGATTAAAGCTAGTAAATGTTATATTTGTATCCCTCTCCTCATATTCTTTGTGTTTATGTTCTTTAACTGTTTTGGTTTGTTTTGATTCAGTTGAAGTTGATCCTATGGAATTGCTTGTTTTTGGTGCCCGAGTTTATTTTCCCTTTGTCTATTTTCTTTTTCACTTATTTGTCTAATGTGTTGATCTCCTTGTAGTTTAATGCTAGTAAATGTTATATTTTTATCCCTATCCTTGTATTCTTTGTGTCTCTGTTCTTTTTACTTTTTTGGTTTGCTTTGATTCAATTGGAGTTGATCCTATGGACTTGCTTCTTTTTGGTGTCTGAGCTTATTTTCCCTTTCGTTGTTTTATTTTTCACTTATTTGTCTACTTTGTTGTTTCAGTCTGTTGATGCTCTATATTTATTGTTTCATTATATGTACTTAGTTTATGTATACAGAACGATGTGGTTTGTTGTTGTTTCATTCTAATGTGGTGTTGTATGATGTGATTTGATATTTGCTTGTCTATTTGTGTTGCTCGTTGGCTCAATTGATCTATAGGAAAAGAATTTTCTAGATGTTCCTTGGTGTCTTTCTCTTTTGTCTTTTGCCCCTTGTCATATTTCCTTCGACTATTCTTGTGATTGATGTTCCTCAATCAATGGTGGTTCTTCAGTCATGATATGTTGTTCAGTTGATAGGGGTTTTATATGTTTCTACTTCTGCTTGATTATCTTGGGTTTCTTATCTTTCTTTTTCTTAAATAATTGTTATATTTTTTATGGTGACAGCGGTTTTAGTCAAGTTAATCGAATCTTGTGTGATTCCTGGGCCCTTTTTTCTTGGTTGAGTAGATGAAACACTTTTAGGGTGATATTTGGTCCCTCTAACTTATTCTATTTGTTCTTATGTCCTACTCCTATTATTCTTTTGTCATTTATTGTCTTACTACTTGCATTTGTTTCTCAATTGTAATTTTTTTCTTCCATGCTTCCACTTTGGATCTTTCTAATGCTTTAGCATACTCAAGTCTAACAACGAATTTTAATAATTTCTTCTTTTTTTTGTCTTGTTCTTGTGTAAGTTTTCTTTGTTCTTCTCTTGTTGATAACACTTGTTGTAAGACTTCTTCTAACTTTTTCTTTATCCATGGATTGTCAAAGTTTATTTATTTTGTCCCCTAGACCAAATTTTCTTGGCCATCTTCATACAATGGTGTAAGCAAGTCAGGGTCAACTTGATCCATTTTATTTTTTGTTTCCTCCCAACTAATTCCTTTGGCTCAAGGTTGGTCGATGCTCTTAAGTTTGCTACAAATGGAATGGTGAAATTTTTAGCCTCTCTCTCTTATTTGAATTCTCCATTTGTTAAAGGTGTGAATATTTGTGTGGTCAATTGTCACACTAAAGGGATAACTTGATACCATATTTTCTACCTTGATACTTCTTCAAAAACTTAATCGATTATAGAGAAATAATATAGGACCATAGGCTCATAGCCTCTTCCTTTTCCATACCATTTTTTTTGTAAAATCAATCCCAACATGAACATGGAATAAGGGGAGGTAAGTTTCTTCCAATACAATGGGAAACTCTCCATTTATTATTGTACGATTTCATTGACTTGAACCACTCTTCATACATATACTATGGAGTAATACCTTTTATAAAACTCTTCCAATTCGATGAAAAACATTGAAAGTTCCACATAGTCATTGTGTTGGGAAGGGTAAAAGTTGTTTCTCTGATTAGACATATGTGTGACATTGTTGTCCAAATTAGTAAAGATGAATATGGGATTCCTTTAATTTTCTCCTTGAATTATTCACAAGTATTTTTTAGATTTTTTTCTAAATGCTCTATCTAGATGTAAACCTTGTCATCTTCGACTATCTGTCCAATATCCTATAGCATGTTAAGTCTCACATCCAACACCTAACCAAAACTTATGAAGCATATCCTGAAACTATGACATAGGTCCATTTGATGCACTCTTCTTTAACTTGAATGATAACCAAGCCCTTTGATTTCTTTTCATTCATGCCCCCTATGCATATCTTGATCCATTTTAATGTATCGGTCATCTTAGGTATGGATTCACCCATATTAGGGATTCCAGTGATATGGTGAATTAGATCAAGTGTGATGGCGACCAATTCATTTAACCATATATGTCCTTGATGATATTGACTCGTTATTAATTTTGTAGTGTCCTATGTCCAACCTTGAAATCCTCTGACTAAGGGGACGTTCAGGTATGAATGGATCTAATTTTTTTCCAATTTTAATATTTCACTTCTCCGTCTTCCTCCAACAACAACCCAACTCCTATAATTTTTTCAATGCTTATCCCAACCAATTTCTTATGTATTTTCTTGTTGAATTCTATCCATTTGGGATTCCATATCTATCATTGGTTATTTGTCATGATTATGTTTTGTTCTAGGTTCTACTATCTTCAAATTTAGTGTAGCACCAAGTGAAATAACACCTATCATTCTGGGTGTCATATTTTAAGTTGAATTGTTGTTTAACTCGGGAAGACTATTCTCTAGTTTCTCTATTTTGAAAGTCATTCTCTCGTTGGAAATTATTTTATCGAATGTCCATTGAAGTGATGTGTATTTATAGGTGAGTTCAAATTTTCGACATGAAGATCGCTCTTGCGATGGTTGTTTTGATGGAACAGCTCATTGAAGTCATGTATTAAATGTATATTTTGACTTAGTATGTGAACCAATGGACTCCCATTTACCAAATTTTTGCACTCGGTCAATTTAACTCCAATGGACTAACGTGTCCAATTTGATTTACCATTCGTGTCCATTTCTACCTTCATACCTTTTTTTCATCTGTTATTCTTACGGGTATTGCCTCATTTCTATGCATCCATCACATATCTTCTCTCTTTCCTCAATGCTTTGGAATCCAACTAGGTAAATTTTATGTTTCCACTTGTTTTCTTTCATCTAGATGTTCTTCTTGTTGATCTACTTGCTCGCTTTCTTAACACTCCTCTCACCACAAGTTCTATGTACTATCTACAAATTCTTTCTCCCAGTCGACCATCATGATCGTTATTTGATACTCCCTATGTTGTTTCACAATGGATAAGGTTTTTATCATTTGTATTAACAATTATTAATCCAATTTTCCCCTAACTAACTACTATATTTTATTTTCTAAAATAGTAATTTTATTTATTCTCTTATATTCATTTATTTTTCAATATCTTCGTTTGTTCATTCATTGTACCTTTTTAGTATGCCACCATTGACTACCTCATTTAGTAATTTACCTTGTCATGTTCTCAATTGTACAACCCCTTTAGGTTTAATACCTTCTATTACCAATGGACATAGCTATGTTATTTATGTTTTCTTGGTTTTCCTTTGATCTTGATTTCATATAGGAGGACAAGGTTTCCTATAGAAAATTCTTTATTTCTAAGGTTTATGTCATTCCATTCCTTCTATTGTTGTTTTTTCACTTCTTGATGGTGGAAGGAAACTATCATTTCTTCTTATAGTTTATTAAGTTGATATAATCTATCCTCCTTAGAATCTTCATATTTAAATTTTAAAACACTAACTATTTCATATATATTTGTTGTAAAGTGCAAGGAAATCAATGCCTCTGATCCATATACCAATTTAAAAGAAGTATTCCCAGTCGATCTTGTATAGGTTTTCCTATATTCCCATAATAAAACAGTGACCTTATCATCCCAATCATCCATGTTGATGTTACATATCTTAGTAATCCCATTAGATAATATTTTATTGAAATATTCCACCACTCCATTTTCCTAAGGATGATGTGGGGAACTTTTATGATGGTCAATCAAAAACTCCTCCATCAATACTTTAATTATATTATTGATAAAGTGTGTTCCTTTGTCATTTATTAGTGTTATAGGGAATCCAAATCTTGTGATTATGTTTTTATAGATGAACTTGGATACTGCCTCTTTAGTGCAACTATCAAATGGTTCTTATCCAACCCACTTGGTCAAGTACTCCATTATTGTGATGTTGTACCTCGCTCATGTTCTTTTTCCTCTCTTGGGGAAATGATCCCACCAAGTTAATTAAAAAAAATTCAAAGGAGAGGCTAGGATTTACTTGTACCAAGGGAAGCTCATCTCTCTTTGTAGGTCAACCTAGCCATTGCCATTGTTCAAATTGATACACCTTATGTCTATAGTCTTTGTATAATCTTGGCCACCATATCCCTACTTGCAATATTTTCCTAATTGTAGTATCTAAATGAAAGTGTCCTCCTACACGACCAGCATGTTATTCTTTAATGATTTTTTCCTTCTCATGTTACATATCCTTAAAATATCGTCAGAGTCTAATATTGTGTAAACATCCGTTAATTAATGGAAAAGAAGTAGCATTCATTGAAAGGATTTTCTTTACTTTTCTGTGAGACCTTGTGGAGCCTTTCCTTCTTGTAGAAATTGTACAATTTTAGCTGGTTCTTGAGGAGAAGCTTCGAGTTTAAACAAGTGAGCATCTAGGAAGTTGTCATCAATGTCAGTTGGTTCTTCCCTTGTTTTGACTCTATATAAGTCATTTGGTATGACATTCATTTTACCTAGTCAAAGTATGACTTCAAATTCAAAATCCTTAAATAAAAGAAGTCATTTGCATAATCTTCCCTAGTGAACTAATTGGAACTAATTTGTAAAACACAAATGGATCTACAAGTAAGTAATGTCAAAATTTATGTAGTGGAAATATAATTTATAGGCCTTCCCTTTATATAGTCGTGTAGTTCCTTTATTCTTTGTTTAAATTTTGACTCCTTCATCCATGAGTTGCATAAACATGACCTTGACTACTATGCTGGAAGCATCAACATGTAAATTATATTCTTTTACCAATCTAGAAATATTAAGATGGGTGCTTTTACCAATTTCTTTTTCAAGGATTCGAATGACTCATTACATTATGCGTCCTACTTGAATTTAACATCCACTAACAATAACTCTTGCGTTGGAAATATTATGTCTAAATAATTTCTTATGAATTTTCTATAATATCTTACATATCCCAAAAAAAATCTTACTTGTTTTGGGTTCATTGGAGGTTTCAAGTCAAGTAACACCTTGATTCTTGTTAAGTCAACTTTAATTCTCTCTGTGTAGACTACATGGCCAAATATAATTCCAACCGATGGGAGGAATATACATTTCATGATATTTAAGGATAGTTGGATTTTTCAACAGTGCTCAACATTATGTTGAAGCAATTATATGTGGTTCTTCAGTAGAGTGTAAATCATACAATTGTTGAAATACACATCCATTATTTTATAAATGTATTATTGAAATTCTTTGACAACAAATATGGATAAGATTATTGGGGTTTTCTTCAAAATAAAAGGCATAACTTTATAATAAAATGTCTCAAACTCTGTCAGGAATGTGGTTTTTTCTTGATATTCTTTGTGATTGACTTGTTCATATCAAGAAAATCCATATATGAATGAATGGCATTCATGTCCAATTACTTCCTTAACGATTTCATCTACAAATGACAAACGAGGTCAGAAAGGGTCATGTAAGTGTTACTTTATTTAATCCTATTAAGTCGACACATATTTTAAGTCTTTTGGTATCATGCTTTTTCAATTGGATGACCATTGGGCTAATCCATCCTAAATTGTTGATTGGATAAATAATGCATGAACTAACATGTTCTAAATATCCTTTTGCACTATTTATTTGTATTTGTGGTTGCTTATAAGGCCTCTTTTTTACTGATTTTGTGTTCAATATCAATTCAATATTCATTTCTTTTGTTTCCTATACTAATTATCAATCCATGATAAGTCCCCCCTGTCAAGTACAAGGTGAGCAGCAGAAAAACTTTATGCTGCAAGATGTGTCATTACTCAACATTGAATTATTTTGTATAATTGAAATATCTTCGTGGGTGATCATGACCATCGCAAAATACCAGATATGTCATTACTCAACACTGAAATTGTAATTTCCCTTTTTCAAAATTTTATAAAAATGACCAATTTTTCACTTTTTTCCCAATTTTTACCTTTAACTAGTTTTGATGTCTAGGTATCCAAATTGGTCCAAATGCTCCCAAATATTCACGGAAGGTATATGACTGATATTAAGGTTTGAATATGATTTTCAGGGAAGCTTTATAACCCTATAAATGCTTCTGCAAACTTTTATAAGATTATGGTCGAGGTAGGAGTTTTGACTAGTAATTTGGGGTTCTAATTCCCCCACAATGAATACTGAAAATGGCTTCCCAAATGCACTCAAGCCAACTTGAATTTATGAATGGAAGTAGGGGACATGTAAATGACATCAATATGAACTCATATTCATCACCTTCAACTTTTAATGTCTAATATAACTCCATTAAATCATATGCAAAAAGTCTAGTTTCAACCTTGGGGGAAGTGATAGGCAAACTTCTCCGAATGCTATGAAACTCAAAAAATAACTTCAAATGCTTATGTAATGAACATTAAAATAATTTAATCCATTAATAACAGTCCATTCATCCATAAACCATCAGTATTTTACTTATCCATTCGAATCTATCAACATTATATTCACAACAAGGTAGCGGGGAAATGGCACCGTTTCTTCATTGTTTAACATTTATACATGAAATATTTTGGGTATTTCAACCTAAGAGTCTTCTAAAATTTTAAATACATAAATAATAGTCCATTCATCCATAAACCATCAGTAGTTTACTTATCCATTCGAATCCATCAACATTACATTGGTTCACAACAAGATAGTGGGGAAATGGCATTATTTCTTCATTGATTGACATTTTTACATGAAATTTTTCAGTATTTCGACCTGTGAGTATTCTGAACTTGAATTGCAGAGCATTTACATTAGAAAGAGAGTGCTCTCCAAGACATATCATTAGGAAAGAGAATTCTGGAATCCCATTTTCTTGTATGCATTCTTCCAAACATCATGAGTACATAATATATATCATCAAAGTACATAAAAACATAATAAAAATGTACATCAAGGAGGTGCCTCATAAAAAAATCATGAAAGTGCTTATACCTCCAAGTAAGTAGACCACCATTTTCCAAGTGCATACAAGCTTCAAGTGACCAATCAAATCTACTCCAATGACATAGGTGAGGATCCCATGTCCTATAATGCTGCTCCAAAAGGCTTTTATATGCATCAAAATATTCAGTCATGTATTCTTTCATCCAAGAAGTGAATGAAGAATCTCCACTAAAATCTGAACCAAATAATGAGCGAAAAAAACAAGGAGACTTCAAATGACTCAAATAAGTCTCACACATACATCCATGAATGAGAGAATCATAAAGATATAATAAAGTATGTGGATGGAAACAAAAATGTTCTCCAATCATAAATCTATTCACCCCAGTGTTGGATGAAGTTCCTCCAACATCAAATGAACCAAGTGTTGAGCAAGAAAAACCATGAGTCTTCAAGTGACTCAAATGCATATCATAGGTGCATCCATGTAGATGTGCATCATCATAAAGTAACAAAGGATGATTCTGCAAATGTGAATAATAATGTGCCCCAACCATGTCATCATAAGAAGTAAATCTAGGAGTTCCATACTCTTCAAGTGGCACCATCAAAAAGAACCCTTTCACCCATACTTCATTGAGACTAATGTTGCAAAACATGGAATTGTAGGTTGTAGGAGAATGAACTAACTCACCCAAATGATCAAAAAGTGCAGAAGTTCCATCATGTGAAGGATCCATATGGGTAGTATCATGCATCTCCTTCAAAAGTGTGAAACCTTTGTCATAGATTGGTCCCAATGTAGAGGAATCATGCTCTTCTTTAAAAATTGCATAACCTTCATCAAGAGACAATTCAAGTTCCTCTTCCATTACATCAAGTGTTTGGATCTCTTCAAGTTCATATTCAAACGCATCAAGCACAGAGTCAAATTTCCACATTTCTCATGATCCGCCATGTCATGAGAATCCTCCAAGCAATCTACCATATGACAATTTGAAACATGGGAGGAAGAACAAGTTTCTTCCAGCCTCTCTAGAAGTTGCTCATTTTGAATTTGGATATTATGAATATCCTTGTTATTATTCAAGTATGCTTCATGTGAACATTCATTAAGCTCAACCAAATTGTTTCTATCAAAAATCAAAGATATCAAATTACCTTCAATGTTGCACATTGCTCTTTGAATCTTCTTTGTGTCTTCAAGGAAGGATCGATCCTCCAATGAAGAAATTTTCCAACAAGAATTTGACACCAATGCTTTAGTGTCGTGTAGTATGCTAAGGGACTCTTGTATCTTATTTTCATTCATCTTTAAGGACCCTTCAAGAAAATGAGGCTCTTGCAAATGAACCTCCTCATCTTCTTCCTTCATGCTTGGACCAACTTCATGAAGCTCAAGTGGTGATGGGGAAGTTGATCTTGTTTCTTCTTCAACTGCTACAAGGTCTTCATTTTCATATTTAATGGAATTTCGGCTTGCAGAAACACTTTCAAAATTTATCTCTATGTCACCAACATAGAGGTGTGAGCACCCATCAGTAGGTACTCCTTCATAGTTCAAGCATCCATCAGGAGATGCTCTTTGTTTCATTTCCAAGGTAGGATGTGTCTCGAAATGATCTTCAATATTTTTAGTAGAAACTTCTTCATACTCATGTGATGTATCTTCAGATTTTTCAGAGTCACTTGGGAGTGAATTTTTATCATCTTCATGTACTACTTCTTCTACTTCACCTATTTCGGAACTAGGTGGTTCATGGGTCTCCTCTTTTTGCTCCTTCAAGCAAGCTGATGCATTTTTCCACTTGGTTTTCTTAAAATCAATATATTTTCTCCAACATTAGATAGCCAACAATTAAAATCCTTTAATAATATTCTTTTTCATGTCTTCAACGATAGGGTCCATGATTTTTATATGCTCCTCACCATCATATGAGGTTCCCTTTTCATCCCTAGTCATAGTTTCCTCTTCAACAAAAGCACTTTTGGGTTTCAATATCTAATGGTGGTACCTCACTTCTTGTCCTCATAAATATCAGACCACATCAAGTTCCAATATTATGTTCTGATGCCATTGTAATGTCCCTTTTTTGAAATTTTATAAAAATGACCAATTTTTCACTTTTTTCCCTATTTCAACCTTTGACTAGTTTTGATGTCTAGGTCTCCAAATTGGTCCAAACACTCCAAAATATTCACAGAAGGTATATGAATGATATTAAGGTTTGAATATGGCGTTCAGGGAAACTTTATGAACCTATAAATGCTTCTGCAAACTTGTTTAAAATTCCGGTCAAGGTAGGAGTTTTGACTAGTAATTTGGGGTTCTAATTCCCCCACAATGAATACTGAAAATGGCTTCCCAAATGCACTCAAGCCAAATCGAAAATATGAATGGAAGTAGGGGACATGTAAAGGACATTAATATGAACTCATATGCATCACCTTTCAACTTTCAATGGCTGTCATAACTCCCTTAAATCAGATGCAAAAAGAATAGTTTCAACCTTGGGGGAAATGATAGGCAAACTTCTCCAAATGCTATGAAACTAAAAAAAATAACTCCAAATGCTTATGTAATTAAAATTAAACTCATATAATCCATAAATAATATTCAATTCATCCATAAACCATCAGTATTTTACTTATCCATTCGAATCTATCAACATTATATTGGTTCACAACAAGGTAGTGGGGAAATGGCACCGTTTATTCATTGTTTAACATTTATACATAAAATATTTTAGGTATTTAGACCTAAGAGTCTTATGAAATTTTAAATACATAAATAAAAATCCATCCATCCATAAAACATCATTATTTTACTTATCCATTCAAATCCATCAACATTACATTGGTTCACAACAAGATAGTGGGGAAATGACATTATTTCTTCATTGATTGACATTTTTACATGAAATATTTCAGTATTTCGACCCGAGAGTCTTATGAAATTGAAATACATATCATTTATATCATAACATAAAATAATGGGGCATTATAATCTTCCCCAAAGAGATCAATAGCTCACCCAAAGGGCAATCCCTCCATGAACAAGAATATGCAATAAAAACTGGAAATGGTTGAGAGAAAGTGCTGCAATAGAAGAAACCAAGAGCTTACATGTATCTTACACCTGCAAATAAAACTCCATTAAAGCTCCATGAAATACCTGAGTGGCCTCTCCAAACACCAACTTGGATGGGAATCTTTCACCATCGAAATTGGCTAAGGCAAGAAAACTAGTCATCCACTAGCTCTCACAATTCACATATGACAATTTCTCAAATGAACAAAACTATATTTTCTTGGTTGATTTCTGTATTTTATAAACATCCTTAACCTTATAAGGTTACCAATCCATCCACAAACTCAATCCAATTCGAATTTGGGTGTGGACTCAAGATTTGCCATGTGTCCTCCCTTTCCTAGCCTTCCATCTTCCCCCAATTTGAGTAGGAACCCATTGAGATTCCCCAAATCACATGAGTGCCCTCTTGGATGATCTATTTCGACCTGACATGTCATATATGTCAGATGTCAGCCTTCAGATCTGATTTGTGTCATACGTGTCATAGCATCTTCATCATTGTTGTCATAGAGATAGGGAATCTAGTCCAAGTGTCTCACTAGCTCCAAAGTGACTCTTCCTCTCCCATGTAAGTTACATTTCCTTCCAAATTCAACCTATGATGTATATGGCCAAGTGTATTATCCTTATAACTCATCCAAGAACATTTAAGCTTCCCAAGGATTCAAAATTGCAAGAGGAGGATGTCATGTGGCACATAAATTCTAGCTTGTGTGGGCCCCATAGTCTCCATCTGTCTCCATGCTCCATTGCCACTTCAATTTTCTCTTGTATTTATTTATTTAGATCCTTTATTAAATATTTATGTCATTATAATGTTCAAACATCGTTCATTGTCCCCCTTATTCCAAATCCCAAAGCTTCCACCCCCAACCTAGGAAACTAGTAATTTTCCTCCTCGGCAATTATTTGACCTTTAGCATCAATTTGACAAACTCTAATGAATATGGAAAATGTGATTAGTTCATTGTGACCCAATACAAAATTTAGGACATGACATAATTATTTTGTATGATTGAAATATCTTCATGGGTGATGATGACCGTCGCAAAGAATTGAGCCATCCGTAGTGAATATTTAATATTGTAGGTTTCTCCCGTTTTGAACATCTATCTAGAGAATTATTATGCTCCCCGCAATCATGACAATGATGAATATCAAAACATTGATCCTACATGTGGCCTATTCGATGACAATGTTGACACTAATGTTGAATTGAAATAAGTGAAGATGAATCTTCTTGAAGGAATCCAAAACTTTGAAACTTGAATGGCCTTGAATAATATGGAGTATGAAAGTTCACTCCCTAGTCATATATGATACATGTGTTTTTGTTGTTCTTGATTTCTTCACAGGGTCTAATGATGGTCTTCAAAATATTACACTGAACATGTTCATGATAAGATTTATCTTTTGGACCTGACTTTGCTTCAATGAGTTGGTCATCTGCTGACATCTAATAGGAATCATTTATTAAACTAAAAAGAGAGTTGTTCTGAACAAGAACTAGTTAAGAACGTTGATTATTTTGTTGTATTTTATCTTGTTGGAGTTGTGATTGAGATTGGAGGAGGTCCAATTTGGATTGTGAATATTGCAAACAAGGTAGCACAGATTGGAGATATTTTTTTTTATTGTGATTGTATCATCAATGCCAATGATACTAGAATTTTTAGTGCCTCTAATATTTCTTCAGTTCAAGTCATTTGAAAGATTGACTGAGACCTTAAACGGATTCTTGCAATTCCACCTTTTAACAATAAAACTCAATAATTGGAATTTCAACTCTAAAAATGAAGGGTGTTGGTTCTTACTGAAAATGAACCTGAGACAATTCAATTTAATTTTATTTGACACTCACAATAAACAATTGCAAGCAACAAAATACAAGAAAACTTACAAAAATAATCATTTGCAAGTTACAATTTGTTGTTGAATCTAAATTTGAATTGGTCTCAAAATGAATTCAAATTTTGAGACTTTATTTCTCTACAGTTCTTTGATGATAATTGTGGTGCCAAGGCCACTGAAAAGCATGAATATTTGCACTATGAAATTGTTGTTGAAGTATTTTCCATGAGTGAGTGTTTTAACTAAAAAGACAAAACTTTCCCTAGAAGCAGTTCCAAATCCACAATCTTCAATTCAAACAACAAAAATGTAACCCAACCTTAATTATATGATCATCCTCCACAATATTATTGATGATTCACCATCAAGGTTCAAAGACTAAAAAATTATAGCATTGCCTCTTAAGCGACTAACTTCAAAAGCATGGCCCATTTTTAATACCTCATACTTTTCCTTTGGTTTTTTGGCCTATGAATTTTAATAAATTACAATGCTTTTACAAGTGAAGCACCATCCCATCATATGGAGCTTCAAAGAGCTAATAAATTAAACCATTGCCATTTTTTCCCATTTAAACCCTAGTAAAAGTGTCATAATTGCTATATGGATTTAATAACTCTCATAATAGCAACTTCTAAATGTCTCACTAGAGAATGAACTCCTACCACAATAAACTACTTTCTAACGGCTTAAATGTTGTAACAAGATCAAGATCAAGCCAATTGACATGAAAATATATACTTCTTTCAACTTATATCATTTAACAAAAAAAAGTTCAAATTGTTTGAACTTCAAATATCCTACCCTTGAATAAACACATAATCAATGCAAAATTTCATAGAATTCCTTACCATAGTAGTCAAGAAATAGCACTTGCTACTCCTATGAAATCCATTCTCTATTTTTGGAAGTTGCTTTAAAAAAACAAACCACAGGGTTGGGGGAAACACTACATAACGCTGCCTTCCCTCGCCTTCGGTGCAGAAAACTCTCTTTAAATAGAGTTATCATTCATGGTAAAATAGCAACACATCATACGGGTGGCCTATTATTATTTTCTGTGTGTTTCCACATGGAACACATAAAATTTTGGCAAAAACTGACAGCTATAAACCAATGGCCTTTCTCCTTCAAAACACAATGATGACAACGCTAGTACAGCTTCTATCGACTTCATTTTCTCTTCAACAGTGACTTCAGTCCACATATAAATGATGTTTATACTTAACATTCTACAATGATGGCTACATATTTTAATGAAAACTCTACTATTCAAACCTGATGACTAGCGGCATCATCATTCTGAACCTGAATATCCTCTACAACCAGACAAGTACTCAAATACCACAAACGGTACTCAGGGTTTTCCATTAAATAATTTATGAGTTTGTTGAGAATCGAAACTGTGACATGTAGACATCAGCATCGTTTACAACCCTTCTACAGTAAACCTCGGGTAGCAAAAACCAGCGATAAAATTGGTCAATTACGCAAGATGAAGCTAAAGTGCCTCTTCAAAACGCGCAAGGGTGATGGCTCCATGCTCGAGATGTGATCCCACCACCAAATCTTAAGTTGATCCATCTCGTTTTATCTTCTTTATTCTGGTCTTTCAACCATGGTCAGCTATCAATCGATAAAACACATGAAAAATAATGTGCAAGTCTTAGGTCTAAGATACCTCAGGTCTGGTAAAACCAGATAATCAAGGAGTTCAAAACTATAGCTTCCTACATGCCTTATAATTTATAGGATTTTAATACCAATGTTAGGTAATGAAGAATAAACATGAATTGCATTTTTTATTAAAATGGTATATATATAGATACATTTGTCCATTGGTTGTAGCTTGGGTGGTTCGGAGGAATGAATGTTCTGTTTTTTTTGGTAAGGCTGCAAATTCTATTAATCTAGGAGAACAAAAATGACCTTGGCCAGAGGAGGTCTCAAGTGGAGCTATTACAGAAGATGTTCAAAATATTAAGGAACCCAAAGTAGCTGGTAGGGATCATAATTACAAAAAAAATTCTTCCAAATAAATAGAGATACAACCAAACTAAACACAAAAAGCAAAAAAAACTGAAATAACAGTCTCACTCCTGAGAGGCATGCGGCTCTGCAGATGGCTTGAGCATGGATCAAGAAGAGGGGGGGGTTGGGGGTTTCTTTGAGGATTGGGCATCCCCATCCTCCTTCCTCCGAGTTGTTGGTGGCATTAGCATTGGTTGCTAACGCGGACTGACGGGGCTCATTGCTCGGCCCTTCGTCTTCCCACACCCTCTTGAACAGTGGTTCAATGGTGGTCGGGATAGGATAAGGTGAAGCATGAAACATCTGGGGCATCGGTACCAAGTTGGCGTCCCTTGATCTGCCACCTGTTACGCTTCCGCTTCCTCCATCCACATGTCCAACCTGCCCAGCAGTACCAGCCATGCATTTCCATGCAAAAGTTGCATCCAGACTACTAAGTTTCCCATCCATTTCTGTCATTTTTTCCTTCATTATGCAGGTGCATTAGGCAGGCACTTAAACAAAAGGCTTAGCAATGTGATGGATTGGTCACATGCTGAAGCTAAGGCAAAGATTTTGGACATCTAGTTAGGAGGTGGTTATATTTTAAATAAAGACTTAAACTAAAACAAAAACAGTTGTGGTAGTTTTTCTTGTTTTTGGAAATGGAAGTTTTGGTTTTAATGTGGGGAATTTCATTTTTGGAGAGTTAGTTTTTGGGGAAAAAGAAGAAGGAAGAAAATCTTCTCGTGGATACTGGTGTAAACGTACTCTATGCAAAATAAAAACTGAATATACTCAAAATTACATATGTAAGTGGTTTTAATGTTTTGAAAACAATGATTTGTGTTGGGGAATTTAATGTAATGAGCAAATTGCTGCAAATACTGGAAGTAGTAAGTGATTTCGAATTGTTCCATTTACTTCATTATTGACAACCAGTTAAATTGGATGAGATTGAATCTTGAATTAACTATGTGTTGAATTCAATCTGAAAACTGAAGTTTTTCAACTACATTTCATTTCCAGCCTCGGTTAGCAGAGTTGTGAAAAATATTTATTTCCTTATTGTCCATATGAATTGTCTGAGCAAATTCCTGTGAAATCTCTGCGGAGAACATTAAGAAGTATACGCTGCCTAAAAAAAAACTAAGTGCCCATTAATTGAATTAAGTGTAGTCCCAATCTGATAGAAATCGCCAGGGAAAGAGAAATTAGTGCTTTTTTATTGTTGTGTCTGGTTCGTACAACTTTTAAAATCCTCTGGAAATCATTTAAGCTAGAATTCCTCCGTGTTTTGGGTGAAAGCATGAGTGCTTCAACTAGCTTGTCTGCGATTGGGTGAGAGTGGGAATGTATTACGTTTTTTTTAACCTATTATCTTGTATTTGCTCTGAACAACTTTAAAAAAAATCCAGTGAAGAATGACAGAGACAAACTGGGTCCGGTTCTAAGTGAAGTATTTTGTTTTGAATGAACATCAAATTATTATCAAAATAACCAAGCACAATGTTGAGAGAAAAATAATTGCAGCTCAGGATATGTGTGTGTCAGGGATCTTGTGTTATATTGTTTTGGGTTTAATTCTCAGCCATATTTCCATCAATTTGTGGTATCAGAGCAATAAAGTTGTTGTTTCCTACAAGTGCCAGAAGGATGAATAGACTAGTAGGAAGAGGACGAGGTCAAAGAGGCAAAACTAGGGAAAATACAGAACTCCGAGAAGAGATAAGGAGGTCGCAAGCGTGATTAGAAGCTATGGAAGTGGGAAGACAGCGGGATCCTGAAGGTGGATATATTAGTGAGCCCGACGAGGTACTTGAAGAAGAAGAAGCAATGTCCGCTGAATTTAGATTGTTGAGGAAAGTATTGGGCTCAAGTTTCAGGCCAAAGCCTGAACTCTCCATTTACGATGGTAGTTTGAAGGCTAAGAACCTAATAGATTGGATCCGTGAGATGGACAAGTATTTTGAGTACGAGGAGATTGACGAAAATAAAAGAGTTAAATTTGCAGTGAAAAGGTAGAAAGGTCACGTTGCACTATGGTGGGATAATGTGCAGGCTGAACGAAGAAAGAAGGACAAACCATTGATCAAGAGCTAGGATAGGATGGTGGAGAAAATGAAGGGTAAATTCTTACCAAAGGATTGCCAACTAACTCTCTACAAACATGTGCAAAATCTCAAGCAAAAGATGATGGCAATGAGGGAGTATATCGAAGAGTCTTACCAGGTGAACTTGAGAGTAGATCATGTAGAAGATGCCCCAGAAAAGACAACTAGGCATATCAATGGTTTGAGGTTGGATATCCAAGATAAATCATCATACTTTCCCAAGAACAATAGAGGAGGCATACCAGTGTGCTTTGAAAGCGAAAGAAAAGATAACAAGGAAGCAAACTTCTAGCAGAGGACGTGGATTTGTTAGATGGAAAGGACAGTCAACTGGAAAAGGAAAGTTTCCAGCACACAAAAAATGATGAAGGCAGTTCAAATCAGCAAGGACAGTCAGAGAAAGAAGGTGGCAGCAGAGGAGGAAGACCTTACCAAAGAGGTAGAGGTAGAGGAAGAGGCAGAGAGACTGCCTACATATGTTAGAGATGTAACACTTTGGGTCAACGATCTTTTGAATGCCTTGAGAATGAAAATACGGGACATTGAGGTGCATACATAGCTCAACCTGAAACAGTAGAGGAACAACCACAAGAAGCAGAGAATGTGCCAGAGACTGGAGAGGTGTTGATTATGCACAAAGTCCTGTTGAAACTGGCAAAGGAGACTGTTGAACCAGTTCAAAGAAAATCCCTATTCAAGACAATGTGTAAGGAAAAAGGTAAGTGTTGCAAATTGGTTATTGATAGTGGAAGTACATAATTTAGTTTCCCGGGAAATTGTAGATAAATTGGGTTTGAAAAAGGTTAAGCATCCTACACCTTATAAAGTGTCATGGTTACAAAAAGGACACCAATTATTGGTACAGGAGCAAAGTGAAGTTGAGTTTCAAATTGGTAAGTATAAGGACAAGGTACTTTGTGACATAATACAAATGGATGCTTGTCACATCCTTTTGGGTCGCCCATGGCAGTTTGACAGGAAAGTGATACATGATGGAGAAAGCAATTGTTATAAATTCGAAAATGATGGTATCAAGCACACTCTTGTACCGTTGAAAGAGGAAATCACAACTGAAACAAGCAGCCCAAAAGTACTGCTGCTAGGTGGAAAGGAATTTCTACAACATATGAAAGAGGAAGAGGTAAGTTATGCAGTGTTTTGCAAGCCAAAGGTAGTAATTCTGCATACTAGAATTGTAGATTTACCTATTGAAATTCAAGAGTTGTTACATGAGTATCATGATATTGTAGTTGATTATTTTCCAAATGAGTTATCGCCCAAAAGAAGCATTAGTCATCACGTAGACTTGATACCGGGAGCAAGTCTTCCAAACAAGGTTGTGTATCGAATGACACCCAAAGAGAATGAAGAAGTGAGGAATCAAGTCCAAGAACTGTTGGACAAAGGATTGATAAGAAAAAGTTTGAGTCCATATGTTGTGCCTACAGTACTAACTCCAAAGAAGGGTGGAGAATGGAGAATGTGTACGGATTCCAGAGCAATCAACAAGATTACTATTCGCTACAGGTTTACATTGCCATGGATGGATGACATGATGGACTACTTCAATGGAGCCGTTTACTTTTCAAAACTTGATTTGAAAAGTGGCTATCATCAAATCCAGATTAGAGAAGGGGACGAGTAGAAAACAACTTTCAAGACCAATGATGGATTGTACAAGTGGCTGGTCATGCCATTTGGTCTGTCAAATGCACCTAGCACTTTCATGTGATTGATGAACGAAGTCTTTAAGGAGTTCATTGGTAAGTTCATCATTGTTTATTTGGATGATATTTTAATTTAAATCCAAACTAGAGAAGAGCACTTGAGACATTTGAAGTATGTTTTAGAAACGTTGCAGTAAGAAAAGTCACTGATTAACATGAAAAGTGTTCATTTATGAAGAATGAGCTTGTATATCTAGGCTTCGTTATTTCTAAGGATGGTTTAAGAATGGATCCAGAAAAGATAGAAGCAATTGTAAATTGGTCTTCACCTGAAAATATTTTTGAAGTGAGAATTTTTCATGGTTTAGCTAGCTTCTACAAAAAATTTATCAGAAATTTCAGTGGTATTTGTGCACCAATCATTGACACTATTAAGAAGGATAGGCAACCATTTTATTGGACAACAACAGCAGAAAGGAAAAAAAAACTTTCAATTATTGAAGAAGAAGATTACTGAGAAGCCAGTGTTGAAGTTGCCAGACTTCAATCAGCCCTTTTAAGTAAGATGCGATGTGAGTGGGACAGCCATTGGAGCTATACTGAGTCAAGAAGATAAGCCCATTGCATATTTCAGTGAGAAGTTAAATGAGTCAAAACAGAAATACTCTTCTTATGACAAAGAATTTTATGCGATGATTCAAGCTTTGAAGCATTGGAGGCATTACTTGATTCCTACAAAGTTTGTTTTGTTTTCCAATAATTCTACCTCACCATATATTATGCAGCAGCACAAATTAAATCATAAACATGCAAAGTGGGTGGAGTTCCTTCAAAGTTTTACTTTTGTTTTGAAGCACATTAGTGGGAAGGCAAATAAGGTTGTTGATGCTTTAAGTAGGAAATGTTTAGTCATGCAGGAGATTCAAATACATATTTTGGGCTTTGATTATTTTTTTAGACTTATATGACGTTGATGCAGATTTTAAAGAAGCTTTTACAGCATGTAAAAATTTAGTCAATAGGGATAGCAGTCCATGGAAAGAGTTCTTATTGCAGGATGGACTATTGTTCAAGAACAATCAGTTATGTATTCCAAATTGTTCAATGAGGAAAAATTTGGTTCAAGAAAAACATAATGGCGGGACGGTTGAACACTTCGGTATTGATAAAACACTTGGAAAAGGTAATGATTCAATCCTTGTAGTAGTGGATAGATTTACAAAGATGGCTCATTCCATTCCGTGTTACAAAACTAGTGATGCTACCCATGTGGCTAATTTGTTTTTTAATGAGATTGTTCAGTTGCATGGGTTACCAAAGAGTATAATTTATGATAGGGACACAAGATTCATAAGGCATTTCTGGAGGACTTTGTGGAAGAAGCTTGGCACTAAGATAAATTTTAGCTCAGCTTATCATCCACAGTCTGATGGACAGACAGAGGTTGTAAACAGGAGTTTGGGTAACTTGTTGAGGAGTTTGGTAGGCGACCGACCCAAGCAATGGGATCATTCCTTAGCCCAAGCTGTGTTTTCCTATAATGACTCACCAAATAAAAGTACATGAAAGAGTCCATTTCAAATTGTGTATGGCATGCATCCGAGAGGAATTTGTGAACTAAGAGACTTGGCAAATCGTGAATGTCGAAGTGTTGATGGAGAGGATTTTGCAACAGCCATCAGTGAATTGCATGAGCAAGAAAAGAAAAGATTACAAGACACAAGCTATAGGTATAATCAGCAAGCATATTTGCACAAGAAACAGGTGAAATTTGAAGTGGGAGACATGGTCCTAGCCCATCTCAGAAAGGAGAGGTTTCCAAAGGGAGAGTACAATAAGTTGAAAATGAAGAAGATAGGACCTTTTAAGGTTCTTCACAAGTTTCCAACGAATGCTTATGAGCTGGAGCTACCTCCAGGCATTGGCATTTCACCCATTTTTAATGTAGCATATTTGTATTCCTACACAGCTGATGATTCAATTCAAACTTCTGGAAATCTTGACCACAATGAAGACAAAGAACAACAGTGGATGAAACAAATGCCTCTAACAACTAGTTTAGAAGCTGAACATATTCTAGATACACGTGTTATCAAGAAGACCAGGAAGAAAGAATATTTAGAATATCTGGTAAAGTGGAAAGATCGTCCGACGGAGGATTCAAGTTGGATGGATGAAGTAGCGCTACAGCAAGCCGGTCATTCTATGGAATATCTTATGAGCAGGAGCTCATAAAATTTTTCTCTCTTGGGGAGCCCGATGCAGGTGCATTAGGTAGGCACTTTAACAAAAGGCTTAGCAATGTGATGGATTGGTCACATGCTGAAGCTGAGGCAAAGATTTTGGACATTTAGTTAGGAGGTGGTTATATTTTAAATAAAGACGTAAACTAAAACTAAAACAGTTAGGGTGGTTTTTCTTGTTTCTAGAAATGGAATTTTTGGTTTTAATGTGGGGGATTTCATTTTTGGAGAGTTATTTTTGGGGGAAAAAGAAGAAGGAAGAAAATTTTCTTGTGGATACTGGTGTAATAGTACTCTATGCAAAATAAAAACTGAAAATACTTAAAATTACATCTGTAAGTGGTTTTAATGTTTTGAAATCAATGATTTGTGTTGGGGAATTTAATGTAATGAGCAAACTACTGCAAATACTGGAAGTAGTAAATGATTTCGAATTGTTCCATTTACTTCATTATTGACAACCAGTTAAATTGGATGAGATTGAATCTTGAATTAACTGTGTATTGAATTCAATCTGAAAACTTGAGTTTTCCAACTACATTTCATTTCCAACCTGGGTTAGTAGAGTTGTGAAAAATATTTATTTCCTTATTGTCCATACAAATTGTATGAGCAAATTCCTGTGAAATCTCTGTAGAAAATGTTGAGAAGTATACACTGCCTAAAAAAACAGAGTGCCCATTAATTGAATTGAGTGTAGTCTCAATCTGATAGAAATCACATGGAAAAGAGAAATTAACGTTTTTTTATTGTTGTGTGTGGTTCGTACAACTTTTAAAATCCTCTGGAAATCATTTAAGCCAGAATTCCTTCGTGTTTTGGGTGCAAGCAGGAGCATTTCAACCAGCTTATCTGTGATTGGGTGAGAGTGGGAACGTATTACG
Source organism: Pseudotsuga menziesii (assembly GCA_001517045.1). Taxonomy (NCBI): domain Eukaryota; kingdom Viridiplantae; phylum Streptophyta; class Pinopsida; order Pinales; family Pinaceae; genus Pseudotsuga; species Pseudotsuga menziesii. Next base: position 278,234 of record LPNX010213416.1, read on the forward strand.
TTTTTTTTAACTTATTGTCTTGTATTTTCTTTGAACAAATTTAAAAAATAATCCTGTGAAGAATGACAGAGATATACTAGGTCTGGTTCTGAGTGAAGTATTTTTTTTTAATGAATTTCGAATTATTATCAAAATAACCCAGCACGATGTTGAGAGAAAAATAATTGCAGCTCTGAGGATCAGTGCGTGCCAAGGATCTTGTGTTATATTGTTTTGGGTTTGATTCGTAGCCATATTGCCATCACTTCACGGAAAGGACTGTATCATGAGTTGTGCTCCAATTACTCAACATGTCCTCTATTAGATTGCCTAGCATGTTTTTTACCATCTAGTAGTGGTTAATCCTACTACCGCCATGCCATGTAGATAAACTTTCGTTCACCACCCTGCCTTCCCAATCATCAATGAGGATACGTACCAGCATTGAAACTTTTTCCTCGTACCCCACCTCCACCTCAACATTGATCCCCCTTTGGGCCTCCCCTCTCTCGCTGTTGGCACGCTTGGGCATACCTCATTTCATGAACATGGTGTTATAGCTGATTTTACCACTCCAGGTGAATCACACTTGTATGGCCTTTCCCTGTCCCTATGCAAACTCCTTAGACCCCTTGGACCATTTTTTGTGCTTTGATGTTTCCTATACCATCCCTATAAACATGTGAAAATGATACACGTGACTTTTAAACCCCTAATCGCGTATATACACGGGTTTGACGCCTAAAACCGCGTACATCGGGATGTGTACAAAATCCAAATCCTTTTGGATTTTTCCTTGACATGGATCCGACTCACTTGACTCCTGGCCTTCCATATGCCTTGAGATCGCTCGAATTCGACCTTTCATTACCCCTTTGAAAATATATATAAGGAAATCTTTGGATACATTGAAGGCATAAGAGAATTGAGACCAAAGAAACTATAGTCCATTGTTGCCGAAACTTGTGCTTGAGTCTGCATCCCTTTGTCCCTTGGAGCACTTTTGTGTTCTTCCCAAGCTTGCATTTTTCTTGTGAGCTTGCTATCGAGAGATGGAGGATTGAGGTGGTGGAGGCCCAAGTGGGGGATTCAGTTTCTCCGATTCACAGACGTGCCGACAGAGGTTGTATCCATTGTAATCTCTGATTTTATATTAATAGAAATATCTTTTCCTGTCCAATAATGTATGTTTGAATGAATATTTTATCCATGGATGATTTCAAATGCTTATACATTGTTGATTATATATGCTAGAATAGATCTAACACCAATATATATAGTATGCTTGTCTTGTTTACTTGTTGAGGAATTGATTAATCAATTCAAGCTGAAGTTGGAAAGCTCAATGGGGATCTACTTCAACCGTCCGGAATAAGGTACGAGGTTTGATCCTTTAGTGTTAAATATTTGATTTCTATTGCATATTGGAAAGGATTGATTTCTGGAGTCAAGATGTCTGTTGTGGTACCCCAAGCCATAGGAATCTCTCCGTAACAGAATTGGCGACTCTGCTAGGGAGTTCCTAGTAGTTGTCCTTTGGGGGTTTTCTATCAGCATTCAATGACTTTGAATTGCTCTTTTTCTCTTGTTTCTGTATCGGTTCTGGGGGCATGTTTGCCTAGTAGTGTCTGATTGGTGTGAAGTTTGTCTCAACTTGTCTGTTTGCCTTTATTTTTATGCACCTTTCTTCCTGTATGCGAGTTTTTAACTCACAATCGCATATATACACGGGTTTCACTGCTATTTCTGCGTATATACGCGGGTTTAATGCGAACAGTCGCATATGCCCTTAGTTTTTCCTTCTAGAGGAAGATGGATTGTCGCTGGGTGAATTTTGATGATTGTTGAGTCTCCTTTGATACTGCTAGAGTCTGTATACACCTCTATTTCTGACCAGAGATGTTTTTTTTAGGGTAAAATTTCTCTTTTGAAGAATGTTCTTGTCATTGCATTTTCGATTTTTTGTTTTGGGATTAGTGCATTAGATTTATTTTACCTTAGTACTTTTCTTAAGTGTTGCTTGAGTGTGCTTGCAGAGTCTAGGGGTTGTAGAGCCATTCTTTTGCTTTTATATCTCATTTTTATTTCAAAAAATCCAAAAATATTTGCTTATCATCATGCATTGCATTTTGCATTTTGCATAGTACTTGCACTAGATTTGCTTTGGAGTATTAGTCAGGATTTCATATAGGAAAGATTCCACCTATCATTCAAAGAAAATTGTGCATTTCACGTAGTAGCATACCCTGTTTTTCATGGACACAATGCATTTGCATTGATTGTTAGGTGTGCATTTTGCTTCATGTTGTGTCATAACGCCATTAGTTGCACGGCCATATACCTCTTTTGAGTAATAAATCCAATTAAAATCAACGCTTAATTAAAATGAACTACACTATTTTATGTGATAGGGTTCACCAACAAGATTAGGTTTTAGGGTCTTGGAATAGTTCATTGTGAGTAAATTCTCCAAGACCACTAAACAACATGTATGTGTCTGTCCAGGTGAGTGTGTAAAATTCCTTGGTATAAATAGTGTTTCTCAGGATCCTCCTCTCAAAAGGGAGTTAAGCACGAGGCAATGTGAGCGGTTATTGATTGGGATGACCCCTAGTCATAACTGAGTAGCACCGAAGATATTTCCAGGATTGTATTCGTATCTGGGGGCTCTTTCGAGAGTTTCGGGCTTTTCTACCCTGCCCATACGGTCAACCCCACCTACGATTGTCCACCTGAGCATTGATTATATTGAGGTGACCTTAGTGGCCTTACCTAGGATATCGAGGGGGTACTCTGCAGGGGTTATTCTGCGGGTGTCCAGGCCAGGTTGGGGTCGGACAGCACAGTCGTTTTACACATTGAAGCTGAGGGCCACAATAATTGGTTACGTACCTCCGCTTGTTGTGTATGGTAGTCTCAAGCCTCTCCTAGGCGAGACATACCTGCTTCATTCGGGAGCTCACTTATCCTACCCTTTATTGCTTGTGTTTGGCTTTAGATTTTCTTGGTGATTGCTCTGTGCACGTTAGCTTGCCTAGGGTTTACGTAGATAGAGAGTCTTTTATATTTTTTGAGTCATTGTGGATTCGGGTGCGGCGCCTCATCGTTCTTGTCGTTTAGCAAGACTTCCACCTTCTACATCTCCTCCACCTTTGGGACAGAGAAATAAACAGTCCAGGCGGACTACTTCGCACATTGATTCACACACGATGGGAGACCATGTAGAAGGTATTCCTGAACCACCTTCTCCCATTCAAGTGGAAGATGGGGAGTTTACTCCTAACTATGATCCTTCACCTAATTTGACTGAGTTAGGTCCTGTAATTTCTTAGATAGGTACTTTTAATGATAGACCTACTTACTCTAGTGTTGATCCCCCATTGATGCATCGCCGGTATGGAATGTCGGAAGATGATGAGACTCATTTTGAACCCGCGAGCCCCAGTTATGGTAGTTATGGTATGTCTGGTTTTCCCACACATGATTTGGCATTCCATGTCGAGTCTGAGTTTGAGCCTAACACTATGCCCGAGGTCACTCTCATTCCTTATCATGCGGAGAGGTTTTGGAGCACAAGGCACATTGCACCTTCCATCCTGGCAGTGGAAGCTACATCACATATTCCTCCTAGGTCTAGGGTTAGTGATCCTATTAGGATACCAGATCCGAGATGAGTGACTATAGGGAATAACACGTACATAATTACACATGTCCCTTCGTCCTCTGTCCCTAGTTCTTCGAATATTCACCATGCACCTCATTCACGTGGTCCTTCGGGCCAGAACGTTGCTACGAGTCATGTTTGTACTGCGGTTACTCGACCAGTTGTGTCTCAGGTTCAAGTACCGCCCATGGTTTCAGGAGGTCATGTTCATACTTCTAGAGGTCATATTACTACTTCTGGAGCGTATATTCCTACTTCTGGAGCATATATTCCTACTTCGAAGTGTCTCATGGGACATCTCATGCGATGACTTATGGACCCTATAATGGGGCGCAGTATGGACAAGGTTCTTCACCTTATGGGTACGGGTATCAACAACCCACTTACTCTCCAAATTATGGCTTTGTAGCTCCGAATAGTCAAGGTACACCACACTATGGTGCTTCCATGCCACCCTATACGAGTCAAACGGGAGGAGGGAACTATGGCCAAGGCCATGGTGGTTATGGTAATCAGACCTATGCGAATCATAACTATCAGGGAGCGTTCCATCGACCTAATCATCCTAGGCTCCCTTTCCTCGCAATGAAGAATCTTCCTGACTTGTTGAGATTGAAGAACGATCCTATAGCTCATGACCTAGCTTGGCCGACTGTCCCTACTAAGCTTCCCTCGGACATACCCAAATTCGAGGACAAACCGGGAGAGGATCCGAGCGAACATGTTATTACCTTTCACCTATGGTGCTCTTCGAATTCCTTACACCAAGACTCAATCCGTTTAAGGCTATTTCAACGCACCCTTACAGGGCCTGCCGCAAAATGGTATATAGAGCTACCTAGGGGGGCATTCGCTTTGTTCGATGACCTAGCGATGAATTTTCTTAACCACTTCCAGCTACCAGTGCATTATGACATTGGTACAGAACTCTTGTCGACATTTCGGCAGGATAAAGCCACACATATCTCAAATCATATCCAAGAGTGGCGTAGACGGAAGAGGTTGATTAAAGCCTTTATACCGCAGGAATTCCTCCTCGAATGGTTCCTTAAGTCGTTATTGCCTTATATAGCGAAGGATGTTTTTGCATCCGGAGTGCAAAATGAGGAACAAGCCATTTTTAGGGCGCAGGAACTGGATTTGATTTATGCTCAATCCAGTTTGTTATATGAGATCATTCCCAATGCTCCGTGTTCTAGTTTTGACCCCAAATTTAAACCTGGACCACATGTTGATGGCATTGTTGGTTGTGCGAGTGCTAAACCTGTGGATTCGGTTGCAAAACAAGTCATTCAATTGTCAATCAACCAATATGCTTTGGGACAAGCCACGGCTTCGTCTCAACCCACCCAAACGGCGAGTGTGATTTCGGTGCAATCGTCAGACCAGAAGGGTAACCAGCAGCCCAGACGGAATAAAAAGAAGGGTAAGAACAATCGTAAGGGTGGGAATAGGAATGAAAATGCTAATAATAATGACAAGAACGCCCATAATGCTGGGGGACAAGCAAGCTAAACGTAAGGTTAAATTTCCTTGCAAGTTGTGTAAAGAAGATCACCTCACTTACTTGTGCCCTCGTATCGATGAAGCCTCGAGATTCTTAGCACAGGGCCCAGTTGTGCTGACTAACCCTTTACCTCACAATCAAAATATGAACTCGAGGACCCATGATCAGTCTAGTGGTGATCAAGATCCGTCGGAGGGTAGTGGTCATGGATGTATTAACATGGTACGTGCTGCAAAAATTGTGACCCGTGTGAAGGACTATGGTTTGTCACAACCCAACCCAGGAAAGGAACCTGATCCACGAGGGACTCCTTTGCGTATTGAAAAATCTATGGATAAACCTAAAGCTACACCTTGCATTCCTAAGGGAGTCCTTAAATGTTCGGGGCACAATCCTAATGCCCAAGCTGCCCATAACTATTCTGTTGTCGAGGATTTGGGCCACACTCCTTGTGCGATTTCTGCACTGGAAGTACTTCAGAGTTGTCCTTCGCAAAGGAAGGCTTTGCTTTCTACCCTTGGTGTGAATGATGATAATTCTTCCTCCATGATTAAATTTGAAACCGCAGGACTTCAGCCTCGCTTGCCTTACTACATGTCTCTTTTGATTCACGTAGAATGTCTTAACATGACCGTCAAGCGCACTATGATTGACGAAGGCGTTGCTGCTTCTATGATGTCTTTATCGTGTTGGAAGGGTTTAGGTTCCCCTGAGTTGTCTAAATCTGCGACCATGTTAACTGCGTTTGATGGGAGATCGTTTAGGCCGCACGGGATCCTTCCTTCCCTTAAGGTCCATTTGGGAGGGAAGACCATTGCAATAGAGGTCAAGGTGGTTGATGCGCCCCTTAACTACAATCTCTTATTGGGTAGGAATTGGATGTACAGTATGCAAGCCGTAGATTCTTCCCTATTTCACATTGTATGATTTCCATTTAACGGGAAGATAGTTACGATTGATCAAACATCATTCAAGAATCCGTCAGTTACTGCATCTTCAGGAGCTTTGATCCTGATTGTCGAGCACTCTCAGCCGGAAACTGGGAGTGTGGGTGTGGGCATGTATCCATCCCTTATGGGAAGTTTTAGTTGCCTTGCACCTATCCTTGTGATAGGGTCTAGTTCCAGTGAGGCTTCGACATCTGTGAGATCGGTGTCTTTTCGCACGAGTCATATGGAAGATCCTTGGATTCTTCCTACACTGAATACTTCCAGTGAGCCCATCATAATGGACGTGCTGTTTCCTACAACTATGGTAGCTTATCAAGTTAATCTTGAGTGTGTTGCAGAGCCTAGCCTTCCTCTTCACGAAAGGAGGAGGAGGACCCATATGTGCTGCTTGCATGGGCAGTATAGTCTTCTCACGCACACGACTGCCTTGATAGTGTTTTTCCTTCAGACGAAGCAATTATTGAGGCCATGTCAGGAGTTGAGCCACCATGGGAAGAGCTCCATCATAGATCTTACTTTCTTCCCGAGCTTAACTGCTTGGAGAATAAGGACTTTAGGGAGGTTCTTAGCGAGATAATTGGTATTCCCATGGTTCCATTAAGCTCTCCTGGTCCGATGGCTTATGGAAACATGGCAAATATATCTCCAACGATTCCTGTCAATATCTCTCGCGATCTTGGCAGGACAGAGAATGTCTATATTGGGGCAAAATATTCCCAAGCTGAGATTCAAGAATACACCGAGCTGTTTAAATAATTTCGTGATATCTTTGCTTGGTCTTACGATGAAATGCCAGGTATCAACCCTTGCATTGTTGAACACGAGATTAAGACTTATCCCAACGCTAATCCTATTCAGCAACGCTTGCGTGCGGTGAATCCTAGGAAATCACCCGCAATTAAGGCAAAGATAGAGAAACTATTGAAAGCCGATTTTATCTATCCCGTTCCCTTGACGGAGTGGGTTTCAAACCCCGTTCCGGTTGACAAGAAGCAGGAAGAAATCCGTATATGTACTGATTTCTGTGATTTGAATCGTGCCTGTCTTAAGGACAATTTCCCCACACCATTTATTGATCATATTTTGGATGAGTGTGCGGGTAGCGAGGTTTTTTCCTTTATGGACGGCTTTTCCGAATACAATCATATACAAATTAAACCTGAGGACTAACATAAGACTGCATTTATTTGTCCTTGGGGAACTTTTGCATATCGAAAAATGCCTTTTGGCTTTAAGAACACTGGAGCTACTTTTCAGTGGGCCATGACCTTGATCTTCCATGATCTCAAATCGATTATCGAAGTATTTTTGGATGACCTTGCTTCTCATTCTCGTATGAGATGCGTCATTCCTATCATTTGAGATTGGTATTCGAAAGGTGTCGCCATTATTTGGTCAGGTTAAATCCTCACAAGTGCATCTTTTGTGTGAAGTCTGGTCGCTTATTAGGATTCATCATTTCTAAAGAGGGTATAAGAGTCGACCCTTTGAAGGTTGAGGCAATACTTCAGTTGTCTCCCCTGAAAAATATTCGTCATCTTCAATGTTTGCAGGGCATGGCAAACTTCTTACGAAGATTCGTTTTCAATTTTGCCAATTTGACTAGAGGCTTCATGCATATTTTGAAGAAGGACACCACCTTTTGTTGGGATGAGTGAGCCAAGGAGTCCTTTGATGCGCTCAAACGAGCCCTAGCATTGGCCCCGGTGATTAGTCTCCCAGACTGTAGCCGTGATTTCCTACTTTAGTAGCCGCGTCCATGGATACGATTGATATGGTTTTGGTTCAAGATGATGAGGAGCTCCAAGAGCACGTCATATACTATCTGAGCCGAAATCTTATTGATGCAGAGATCCGTTATTCCCATGTTGAGAAGCTTTCCTTAGCTACCGTACATGCGGTTCAACGGTCGAGACATTATATTCTCCTTCGCCAGACCTTGGTTGTAGCCCATGTCAGACCATTTCAATTCATCCTCACTCGAAGGATGATTGGGGGGGGAATATAATAAATGGATTGTCATCTTGCAAGAATTTGATCTCGAGTTTGTTTCGGCAAAATCAAAGAAATCGTTAATTTTTGCAGAGCTTATATCGGATTTCCCAAGCGAAGCCGAGGAGTTGGTTTGTGAAGATACGTTTATCGATGAGCACATCTTCTTAATCTCAAATTTAGACCCATGGTATGGGGATATCATTATATATTTACAAACATTGAAGGTACCTACTCACCTGTCATGGGATGAATGACGACGGTTACGTCACGTGTCTAAGAATTACCTCATAGTATATAACACTTTGTACCGCCGTGGGGTAGATTCCATTTTACGACATTGTTTAACTCATGAAGAGGCTGAGGTAATGCTGAATGATTGCCATGGAGGGGCATGTGGTGCTCATTTAACTGGGCTTTCTACAGCCCAAAAAATCTTAAGAGAGGTTTATTTATGATTGTCGATCTTTAAGGATTGTGTAGATGCGGTCAAGAGGTGCCATCCTTACCAGGTGTTTGCACGTAATATGCGCTCAAAACCTGCCCCGTTACATCCCATCATCACCGCTAGTCCCTTCACTAAGTGGGGGCTAGATTTAATGGATTGCAACCCAGCTTCAGCTAGGGGGCATCATCATATCATAGTGGTTGTTGACTACTTCATGAAATGGGCTGAGGCTATGCCTACAGTTAAATCCGACGGTGAGACATCCACGCACTTCGTATTCAACCAGATTATTAATCAGTTTGGGATTTCGAAAGAGCTTGTCACTGACCATGGCTTGCACTTTCAGAATCGTATGATGGAAGAGTTAGCATCAAAGTTAGGGTATAAACAAGAGCATTCCTCCTCTTACTACCCTCAAGCAAATGGACAAGTAGAAGCAGTGAACAAATCACTCAAATCCATTCTCCAACGAACCATTGCACAAAGCAAGAATAATTGGCACATTATGTTATATCCTGCTTTGTGGGTGTATAGAACCACTGTTAAGACTGCCACGGGTTTTTCTCCATATCAACTTGTACATGGAGTGGAGTCAGTATTTCCAGTTGAGCGTGAAATTCATTCTTTGAAGCTAGCCATAGAGCTCTTACCAGACACTTCCCCGTTGGAGGAGCATTTGGTCCAACTTAAGCAACTTGATGAGCAGCGTCGAGATGCCTTGGTGGCTCTAGAAGTAAATAAGTGTCGCGTAAAGGTCCAGTACGATAAGTATGTCCGTCGAAGGAGGTTTAGTGAGGAAGACTTGGTCCTTTTGTGGGACCAACCGAAAGAACCCTTGGGGGCAGGAAAGTTTAACCCCGTGTGGTGTGGTCCTTACGTCATCAAACGTGTGTTAGAGAAGGGCGCTTATGAGTTAGTGGATTATGAGGGAACGGCCTTGGAGGAGCCTAGAAATGGGCTCTATCTCAAAAAGTACTATGCATGATTTTCAGCCAAGGCTGGTCATTGTATATTATTGTACAGCTTTGCATAGGTAGGTCTTTTTCTTATGGTGATCGGGTTTGTGATTAGTTTCCGTTTCTTTTGGCAGATTTCAATGGAATCTTCCACCTTCATAGGATTCGCGGATGGTGCGAACCGTCACACTCAACACTCAACCTCTGCTGCTTGGGTGATTTATAATCCTATGGGTCAGGTATTGTCTTCAGGAGGCATATGTTTACGGCCATCTTCAAACAATGTTGTTGAATATAGTGTTGTTATTGAGCTTCTACGGGATGCCATTTTACATGGTGTTCTCTCTCTTGAGGTACGTCTTGATTCGGAGTTAGTAGTGTCACAGCTTAATGGTTTGTACCATGTTAGAGATCCAACATTATTAAGAAGATTCTTACATGTGAGATTATTAGAACGAAAATTTGACAATATAACATACATACATGTGGCAAGAATTAATAATCAAGTTCCTGACTCATATGCTAACTACGTGTTAGATTGGCATTTGTTTCATACACAATAAGCTCATCACAAACATAAATTTTTACACATGTAAATAAATAAACCGATCATCATAAAAGTTTTTATAAACATCCAAAATGTGGTAATACATAGTGTCATAATACAAAAATGGGGCTCTCGAGCCACCAAGATATAAGACACGGTAATACAAAATGTATCACTCCCAGGTATCTAAGCCTGTGGAGGAGGAGGGGGGTTGTGATTGTGGAATGTCACTACGGCTCTAGCTAGCCATCGAAATAGTCGCACCCATGCTCGTGGTACACCCACCACCTGGAGCCGCATGGCCTCAGGCAAGTCCTCGACTTGCACCATGGGTACTTTGTGTGTCAGCCTCACGAAGTTGGTATGAATGCTTTGGAGCGTCCGCTCTGCATCCACACCCGTGATATCGTCTCCCCTTCCCCTCCATCTATGACGAGGGAAGCCTTCAGGCCGCTGTGGTCCCACATCTGCATGCATATGGTAGATGTCACTATGTGTTGTCACCCAAAAACATGTCTTTTGATTCCACATAATCAGAAAACATAAAAAAATTAAATAACTCAAAAAAATTTAAAAGAGGGTTGAGATTCATTACCTATGTCACCGTATGCCGATCCTGGTGGCAGCGGCATGTCCGGGTCTCCCCGGAAATCTATCCCCGCATAGGGGTAGTCATCAATGGAAACTATCTGTCATCGCCACCACGGGAAGAAATCAGCTGGATAGGTGTTGGACACCCTACCTCCACCTAGTGTGCACATCGCATCTTCCCAACGCCGTTGGGCCGGATCTCGAACCCCGTGTAGAGGAACGTTAACTCTAGGGCTCAATCCTGGAACACGCTCGAAGAAAAATGTGCTCAGTATGCTACTGAAACTGAAGTTTCGCACTCTGCCCATCATGCACTCACTGAGCTGGTGTTTCATGTTGCCCAGTAGTGCAATGCTCCAATCGTATACCATGGGTCTCATGCACTCCACTGCATAGAACATTAGATGCCGCAAGGCCTAGTGGAGTGAAGCCAAGCCTGCTATTCTTCTTCGTGTCAGTAGGATGGCCTTTAGGCCCAGCACCTGTATGGAGTTAGTTGGGATCTGATTCCCCACCTTCTCCATGTCCAGACAGTAGTACACTGCAATGTACTCATCTATAGTCAGGCCACCTCTGGGCCCGCGAGAACATAGGTTCACCACTTCCCCCCGTCGGGAAAGTCCAGTAATAAAGTATATGTCCTCCACTTCTATGGTGAGGGACATCCCGTCTATCTGGAATGACTCTGATTCTGGATCCCAGTAGTCAACTAACATCTGCAATAGTCCTGGTTTGGCCCTTAAGCCACCAAGACACCAAAATTTGGAAAGCCCACATGCACGTAACGCTTGTTGAGCCATTAGATCTGCCCTTACTGCCTCTTCTACATCACCATGTTCACGTTCTCTCCATTCTAGGACCATCCTACACAAAAAATTTGAAGTTTGTCCATTATAACACTTAAAAAATCTTAAGCGCGGCCACATATGCGATTGTTTTCCAAACAGCCGTGTATGTACGCGGCTTTGGGGGCATTTTCCGAGTATACCTAGCCCTATATGCGGAAAAACCCTCGATTTTCGCGTGGGCCATAGCACCTATTTTAGAATGGCCTAGAAAATCAAATACACCATGGAATTTGACAAAATTTGCATCAAAATGAAAGAGTAGAGCATGGGTAACTACCTGGAAAAAACGGTAGTGGATTCCGTCGGTTGGTTCTCGTGGAATTCGCTGTTGAAGTTCTGAGCTCAAATGGGTAAAAATTTCAAATGTTTTATAATGTTTTGAATTTTTTACTATTTATAGAAATTTTTCAAATTTTTGAAAATTTTTACCCCCTTTCCTATAGTTTGGACCGTTTCTAATCCTTTTGGACCGTTTTTTGACTAATTTATGATGTAGGAGACCTTTTTGAGTGTTGTTTCAGCCGTTGGATTGACCCGTTCATGCCGATTTCAAGTATCATGTCTAAACTGGCATATAGGTTATGTTTTATCACCATTTGCATTTTGCATGACCTTATGACCGTTTCATTATAGCCTTAGGTACGAACCCACTCGATTATGCCACGGAACCTTTTTGTTGTTTTAGAAGTGGCATGATAGGAGTTGTAGAGCTTGACCTTACATGGGTACCCTAGTTAGCGCCTTATTTTCATTCGGTGCCCATGCTCACATTTTGTCTCTTAGGGTGTGGGAGTCCATTGTATAGTATTGCCATGACATTTCTCAAGAGCCTCATACTCCTCTTGATCTTTTGCTGGCCTATTTCCCTCAGGACTCCCTTATGTCAAGTTGTAATTGCATTATCATGAGCTTTGCCTGCCTTATTGAGCCTTACGCCGGCTTCCCTGACATTGAGATTCAGCCATATAACCCGAGCTTGTCTCATGTCTAGCCATGCAGAGCCATTTTATATATCATTTACAACTTGATTCCCTATTTTTACCAGGGGGGGATTTTCCCTCGAGTGTTGCTATCCTACACATGTATCCTTGCATTGAGCATAGGTATGTTCCACTGCTTGGAACTAGTTTGTTTGTCCATATGACACTCGTCTCCTCCTAGTGTGTAACTATAAAGTAGTTTTATTCTTTTTCAAGCTTTTTAAATATTTGAAAAAGTCCAAAAAAATCAAAAAACCAAAAAGCCGGACAAGGAAAGATGTTATCTTTTGGCAGCTATCGAGTCGTGTCACCTTCGAACAGAGCACTGTATATCACATCCGTTGGTTGGGTTTATAGTTTGACTTTAGGAGTTGTACTCATTTATCTGAGTTTATCTCCACCGACTAGTTAAGCTTCCAGTCCCCATGGAGCCTCTGTCGATGCCTCCTATGTCGCAAAGATGTCCCAGTTTTATATATCGAGTCAATGCTGCCTTTATTCATTCACCATTCATCGTTATGCTCTTGTTCAAAGGAAGTTGAAACCTGAGTCGGCCATTCCTCAGTTATCTTGACTTTGCATGTCGGCTATTCCCGATACAGTTACTGGTTCGTGCATATTATGATCGAGTCCTTCCACATTATATAGCTTCGCTGAGTACCTCATGTTGGATGATGAGGGATGCCTTAATGCCCTCCTTCCAGCAGATTTCATCCCATCGACTTCAGATCATTTATTCTGGGATTGGAATCTAGAGTCATTTTTTAGTGCCTTGAGACTTGCAGTCACCAGTGGCAGGTTCTCTCACCATCGACAGTTTTTGGGAATACATTAATGTCCCCTGATCGATGGATCCTCTCAAGTGTTCGACCTCAACACATCTATTCGCACTTGTTAGTTTGCACTCTAGTACCTTGATTCCCATTATCATTATCGGTGGGTGATCTCGCGTCTGTTAACGGTATACATCAATGACTGGTAATCAGATGATGGACTACTATGTTCAACCTCGACACCTCTATTCACATAGTAGGGCATGTACTCGTAGGGGTTTGTGTAGAAGACCTTCCAGATTGGTGGCATCTCTTATATGCTACCTCCTTGATCGTGCCAATGTTCATGAGATTTCAGCTCTCGTGACTTGATTCCAGTATATGTCAGACATTTTCAACAATTATGGAGATCATGATCCTTTGTATATATTCATCATGGAGATTCTGATCTATGTATATTGTACGTGGCAATGACCACTTATGTGATATTTTGTATCGTGCCTATTCATGGCCATTGTACTCTTATGTATCCAAGACTGCTATATGTATTTGCAGTTATGTGCAGAGTTGTATCATTGTACTATGTTGATTGGGTGGTTGGTCTTCCATTTGGGATCCTTCATCACTCCACTTCAGGGATGGACTTATAATGTATTTCAGCCATCGTATGACCCCTTTGACCTCACACATTAGGGGGCATCTGTTATAGCTGATTTTACCACTCCAGGTGAATCACACTTGTATGGCCTTCCCCTGTCCCTCTGCAGACTCCTTAGACCTCTTAGACCATTTTTTGTCCTTTGATGTTTCCTAGACCATCCCTATAAACATGTGAAAAATGATACACGCGACTTTTAAACCCCTAATCGCGTATATACGCGGGTTTGACCCCTAAAACCGCGTACATCGGGATGTGTACAAAATCCAAATCCTTTTGGAGTTTTCCTTGACATGGATCTGACTCACTTGACTCCTGGCCTTCCATATTCCTTGATATCACTCGGATTCGACCTTTCATTACCCCTTTGACAAGCTATATAAGGAACTCTTTGGATACATTGAAGGCATCAGAGAATTGAGAGCAAAGAAACTATAGTCCATTGTTGCCGAAACTTGTGCTTGAGTCTGCATCCCTTTGTCCCTTGGAGCACTTTTGTGTTCTTCCCAAGCTTGCCTTTTTCTTGTGAGCGTGCTATCGAGAGATGGAGGATTGAGGTGGTGGAGGCCCAAGTGGGGGATTCAGTTTCTCCGATTCGCAAACGTGCCGACAGAGGTTGTATCCATTGTAATCTCTGATTTTATATTAATAAAAATATATTTTCCTGTCCAATAATGTATGTTTGAATGAATATTTTATCCATGGATGATTTCAAATACTTATACATTGTTGATTATGTATGCTAGAATAGATCTAACACCAATATATATAGTATGCTTGTCTTGTTTACTTGTTGTTGAGGAAGTGATTAATCAATTCAAGATGAAGTTGGAAAGCTCAACAAGGATCTACTTCAATCGTCTGAAATAAGGTACGAGGTCCGATCCTTTAGTGTTAGATATTTGATTTCTATTGCATATTGGAAAGGATTGATTTTTGGAGTCAAGTTGTCTGTTGTGGTACCCCAAGCCATAGGAATTTCTCTCTGTAACACATGGTGAAGAGCTAGTTACCCGGGTGCTGCAAGAAGGTCCAGTGGTGCAGTGTAATATGTAGCAGCGGACAATTATGTTGAACCCTTCCAACACTGTGAGCACCTGCAAGAATGAGGTTCCCCGTAGAGGCTATGACCCAATGGAGGATCCCAATGTACACAAGAATTGCGAACTGAAACAAAATCTTAGGCTTCATAGCGCATCCCTCAGGCCGAAACAAAACCACAAGATGTGCAGAGCATCCCATGGACCGAAACAAAACATCAAACACGCCACAGGTAACAATGTCGTGTTTTTTCATGGATTTCCTCTTCATGGAGCCACCCTAACCTTGCATTAACTATGTACATGTTGCCATTAAATGCACCTAAACTGGCATGAATGCGAAGGAGGCTTTCCAAACAGAGTCGGCTTAGGATGAAGGCTGAGAAATGGCATCACTCTCCGTCTGCACGAGGGAGATTGAGTTCATCGCAAGGCTGGCGATCTCTCCAGCATGCATGGTGCCACAACTCTGGCTCGCGGGCACCCGCATCCAGGGGGTAGGAATGAATGTTACTCTACCCACCTACGTTCAATTCTTATACGTGACATGTTTGCTCTTGTTGAGTCCCTATGTAATGAACGAGTGAATGAATGGACCTATGTTTGATTCTGACAAAGCCATGACATAAAAAGTAAGTTCAAGGCCCAGCACTTTCACAAGTGAAAAAAAAACATTTATATATAGATATATTTAAAAGTGACCCTTGATTTTATATTTCAAAATATCTCTTAAACTTCATTGTAACTCTTTCTATTTTTTTTTTCAAAAAAAAAAACTATAACTTATTACAACAATAACTTATTATAAAAAAATTCATTATAATAAATGTTAATAGTTATAATAATACATCATATAATAACCTTAAGGATTAGTTTTCTAACCATTTTCAATCTTATGAATTCATACCATCGATTTAAATTCAATCACTTTGTAACCTATAATAGTAAATATAGTCATGTTCACATCAAACACGCATATTGTCATATCATTATGATATTACACGTTTTCCTAAGAATATTTCCTAGTATGTTACATCAAATATATTTTGTAATTCAATGTGAAATTCAAAATAGAGTTGCATCTTACTTTTTTCAACAGAAAAAATGCAAGACCTTGTTAGTCAATGAGAATCAAAGGACATCGTATACAAGCAACCCTCCAAAACAGGCTTCCAAGCTGGGAACAAAGACATAGGGGATCCCTCTACTCACCAAATGTTCATCACATTTTACCATACTGACAAGAAACATGAGCAGGAAAGACATAGATTCCAAAAGGTACCAGCCTCTCAGCAAAATACTACATGATAGTTCCAAAGAAAACTAAAGTCTATGACAGAAGGATTGATAGTGAATCTTATAAATCACTGAGCATAACCAGAAGGCTGATAGTCTCATCCAAGTCAGCTCAAGATCCAGTCTGTCAAGATAAAACAGTAATCGTGCCAAAAAAATAAAAGGGATCAAGTCCCGACACATAGCTTAAAAAAGCTAAAAATTCCCATGACCAGAGATCATTCCTTCCATAAATTCAGAGAAGTTTCCAATACCAGGATCAAGTACAAGAGTCTTTTTTGAGAGACAGTCAGCCTGCTGATTATGCTCACGATAAATATGATTGAGAGTCAAAGGAGAGAAATTTTGTATGAGGGATCTGATGTCCTCGCACCAATGACTCAGACTGGGAGGGTCCAAAGAAGAAATCATGTTTGCCCAATTGATAATTGATAATTGCCCAAGAGTTGCATATTACTTATTCTTATATTTATGAAATACTAGCTTAAATAATTATTGCTCATGGTGTTTGTTTGTTTATATATAAAATATGTTACACATTATATCAATTCACAATTGATTCACAAATTTTAAGACTTTGTAGAGCATTATAAAAGCATAAACATTTATTATAGGTATATCTTATTAAGAAAAAATGGTCTACTAAGCAATAATCATAGAAAAATTTTAAATTGTTTTCATGAAAATCATTTAATTCAATTACTCTATCCATCAAATGTCAATGCAACATTAGATTTTACAACTCAATTAATCTCAGTGGTATCTTCCTTCGATGGTTTCATCATGTTGGATGGTTTTTTGGTTCATTAAAGATTTGTTTATCTAGCTAACTATTAGTGTTTCTAATCAAATTTACTTGATTAGGATCTTTAACTAAAAGAATAACAAGTACATCAAGATTTGTAAGATAGAACAGATACACAAGACAGAAATATTTCCACCAGCAAAACCATAAAGGAGAAAACCCCGAAAACTTCCTCATAATAGTTTAGTCACAAAGACTGTATCATAAGATGAAAAAACCCAATAGTAAGAAGTCTTCTGCAACTATCTATCTCTCCTCCTTGTCTTTCCCTCTCTACTCATGCGAAATTTAGCGAGTACAAGTGTGTATAAATTAGGGAGGGTGCCTCCCTAATTATGCCTTTCAAGTGACTGGCCTAATACATGACTGGGGCTGACCTCTTACCCTAACAGGTCCAAATTCTCCTAGAGAGACTCCAAAAATACATTACATGATGTTACACTGGGGACTATTTCTGCTACTTACAACGGAGGTTGTACCTCAAGGTCCATACACAATAATGACATCCCGAAGGGAGGAAAACACATCTCTGATGGGGTTACAACAACATGCAATGATAATATACATCAGAATATCTTCCAAAGTTACAAATACATCAACACTCCATCTTAACTAGGAAGGTATTCTTTCTCTCTCACACACACATAGTCCTCAACACATATGGTCCAGTCATCATCACAGAGTCATCATAGTTGCTGCCATAATCATCTTCTTATCAGTCATCAAATGGTACTATCTGTCATCGAAAGTTTATACAAAGCCATCCCTAAATTTCATGTTGGGTGTGGGCCTAGTCCATTCCTAGTCCTCATCCAGCTCTTCATCACATCTTCGAGAAATACATCGCATATGTACAGTACATGACCTTCTTTACATTGCCACTTCAATAACCTATGTTTCCTACCTTCTTCTAGTCGTATCCATATCATCTACTTTTTCCTACACACAACAAAACAAAACACACATAGCTCATAGAGATCACCCCATATGTAGACCACATGCATTCTATCAACATAGGAACATCTCAGGATGTCAGCAAGACCATCCTGCATCTACCACTATGTGAGAACCACCCAGGAGGACACCAAGTGCATTACGTCTCTCTGCGATCAACCTGTGTTCTACCTATAAAGGAGAACTTTCGAGGTGCACACTTAGTGCCTTGTGACCTCATCATCTCCATCATGGGAATACATGCATACAATGACTAATTACATCTGGACAACCTGCATCCATGACCCTTTTACGTTCAGATAACCTTCAAGGCTTATTACATCCGAATAACATACATACCACGCCAGGGATCCTATTTATATTTGGACAACCCACAAGACTTATTACATCTGAATAAACTGTGTACCACACCAAGGCTCGTATTTACATTCGGAAAACTTGTCTCGGGTCTAATTACGTCTAAGTAACCTGTGTACCACACCAGGGCTCATATTTACACTCGAAAAACCTATAGGACTGATTACATCCGAGTAACCTGCATACCACACCAGGGATCTTATTTACACTCAAAAAACCTATCTCATTTCCCATATGAGATATCATGAATCTGCATCTTCTAGTCTCTTTCTATTTCTAGCATAGAATCACATAAGGACTTATTATGTTCAAGGATAACCTACGAGCTTCGCCATGACGTATTACATCCGAGGACAACCTACATGACTGATTACATTCAAGTAACCTATGACCTTCATCGGTACTTTTACACTCGGACAACCTATCTCACCAACTATGCTATAACTTATTACTCTCTCTTTCTAGGGGTCTGATTCTGGATCACACCAAGTCTTTCTCTGAAGTACTCGAACTTCACTCTGGATAAAGGCTTGGTCAACACATTGGATATATGCACGTCCATTGACAACATACTAGAGCTTCACTGCTCCTCTCTACACCATATCTCTGATATAGTGGAATTTGATTTCTATGTGCTTCGACTTGTCATGGAACACTGGGTTCTCCGACAACTTCATGCAACTTTGGTTGTCGCATAAGATACAAGTCTCATCTACCTGGAGATCAAACATATCATATAGTAGCTTTTGCATCCATACTGCCTCGCAGCTAGCCGAGCAAGCGGAACACACTATGCCTCAGATATACTCAACGCCACATAGGACAACTTCATGTTAAACCAAGATATCATAGTATATCCCAAACTGAAACGGCAACCTTAACTGTTCTTCCTATCAATGGCGCTACCTGCCCAATCCAGATCAACATAATCATGCAGTTTAATCTTCTGATTTGCATCATACTTGAGCCCATAATCCACTGTATCCTTTAGGTACCTCAATATATGCTTTGCAACAACCGGGTGAACATGTCTCGGATCCATCAAGAACTGACTCAGTGTGTTCACCACAAAACATATGCCCAATCTTGTATTCCTCAAGTACATCAATGAGCCAATCATCTAATGATGCATCATGGCATCAACTGACTCTGATGAAGCATCACACAGAAGCTTCAAGTTTGATGTCATAAGTGTGGTTATCACCTTGCAGCCCAGCATTCTGAATCTCTTCAAAATATCCATTGTAGACTTTCCTTGATTAAGGAAAATCCCATCTGCACTTTTCCACACCTCCATGCCTAAGAAGTAGTGCATCATCCCTAGGTATTTCATCTTGATCTTAGTATCATGTCTCCTCTTTCCATCTATAGTGAGTTCGTCCTCTCTTGTTAAGAACAAGTCATCGACATATTGAAGGAGAATCACCGGTCTTCTGCCCTCAACCTTGAAGTAAAGGTTGGAATCCACTTTACTCTTAGTAAATCCCAAGCTCATCAGGAATCCATCCATCATGTCGTACCATGTCTTGCATTCCTATTTCAACCCATACAAGGCCTTCTTCAATTTGCACACATGAGTATGCTTGTCATGTGTCTCAAATCCCAGTAGTTATTCTACGTACACTTCCTCCTCAACTACACCATTCAAGAATGTTTTCTTGACATCCATCTGGTGTATCTTCCCTATCATAAATGCAATGAATGCAAGTATAGATCTAATGGAAGTGTACCTCGCTACAAGTGAAAATGTCTATTTGTAGTCTATGCATTATTTCTATGAGAATACTCGTGCTATGAATCTTTCCTTGTGTTTCTCAATGCTACCATTTGCATCATGTTTGATCTTGTATATCAACTTCGAAGTCATGACAGACTTCCTTTTTGGTCTCAGAACTATCTCCCAGACATCATTCTTCATAATCAACTGATATTACTCGATCATGGAATCCTTCTATTCTTTCGTTTCTGCAACATCTTCATCGTTGGAAGGTTCCTTATCAATGATGTGACACGGCAGAACCACATAGTTGTTGTAAGGCTTTGCCCTTTTTCTCTCTCTATGCATTTCTTCTGGAGTGACATACCTTTCTGCCTCTTATATGAGCTCTCATTCCCATGTTGGTTTCCTCTTGTTCGAGTCCTTCTCGTGAAGTGTATCTACAGGCTCTTGTGGCTCTACTATGTTATGATCTCCGTGGTCTTCTAGAATTGCTTCTACAATTTCCATATCTCAGACTTGCATTCCTTCAAGATCCTCGACCTCTTCAATAGGTAGCCTCCTGGATCTAGAGTATGTCGAGTCCTCATCAAAGGTTACATATCTACTGATGTTGATCTTCTTGAATCCTAAGAAGTATATTCGGTAGGCCTTTGATGTATCATTGTATCCTATGAATATACCCTTCCTCCCAGAAGGATCAAGCTTGGTCATTTTCTCCTTTGGGACATGTATGTATACCGGGCAGCCAAATATTCTAAAATGGTTGAATTGTGGTTTCTCCCCTGAGAAATCCTCTTCAAGAGTCTTGTTGTCAAGTACTCGATGAGGAGTACGGTTTTGTACATACACATTTGTTCTCGTTGTCTCCTCCCAAAGGTGCATTGGAAGACTCTAGTCATGAAGCATTGCTTTCATTGTTTCCATTATGGTATAATTATTTCATTCGCAACACCATTCTATTGAGGATTGTATGGAGTGCTCAACTCCCTATTAATCCTAGACTCTCTGCAGAGTTCCTTGAATTATTTCGAGGTGAAGTCTCTTCCATTATCTGACCGCAGTCTTGATCTTCCTTTCAGTTTGGTTCTTGACCAAGTATTTGTATTCCTTGAACTTACTGAATACTTCATTTTTCCCTTTCAAGAAATATATCCAAGTCTTACATGAGAAGTCATCTATAAAGGAAACACAGTACACATGCCCGCTTAATGAGCTATAAGACATAGGTCTACATACATCTAAGTGTACTATATCTAGTATTCCTTTAGCCTTACTTTCACTATTAGGAAATGTCTTCTTTGCATTCTTCCCTTTTGCACATCCTTTTCAAATGCCTTCATGCTTTTCCTGGATTTCTGTAAGTCTTGATATTGCTTTGCTTGCAATCAGTAGTGGTCTATAGTTCACATGTGCAAGCCTTTGCTTCCACAGTTCACTTTGTTCTATTCACTCATCAACCAATGCTTGTTCAAGATGTCCCTTTAGCTTGTACAAGCCTTTGTCTTGTTCTCCAATCATTGTTGCATCATCAATTGTCTTTCCTTTAGGACACATTAGAACTTGGACATCAACAAATGCAACTCTCATTCCCTTTTCATCTAGTGCGGAGATGGAGAGAATATTCTTCTTCAATCCTGGAACATATAGCACATCCTTCATCTTTAAGGATTTCCCAGAGTCTAGCTTGTATGAAGCTTCTCCACTCCCTTTTATAGGGTATTGATAATCATCGCCAATTTTCACCTTGTGAGGTGACTCATGGTCACACATGTTAACAAATGATTCTCTGTATCCAGTCATGTGTTTAGATGCCCCACTATCCACGAGCCAATCATTGCTTCCATGTGAGATAATGCTTGTAAGTGTTGAGATTAGCACATACTCTTCATATGAATCATCCTTCTCTCTTCTGAATCATTTGTTTGTTGGTTCATCGTCTTCGGCGGTATGAGCATGATGTCTCTTTTTCCTGTTGGTATAGTCTCTTGCAATGTATCCCTTTTCATCATAGGTATAACATCGGATGTTAGAAGGATATTTTATGAACTTCTTTTGTTCCTTATCCTTCTTCTTCTTGTGATGGTAGTTCTCCTTCTCCTTCTTCTTGAAGTTCTTCCTGGTGTGAACAGTCAGAGCTTGATCTTCGGTTGCTCCCATATTATCCTCTCTTGATATGAGTCGAGCTTCTTCTTGTGTGCATTATTCTCGAAGTCAGTTGAAAGAGATCGGTTTCTTTCTTGCACAGATTCCTTGAATGAATGAATCTCATAATATTTGGAGGCCATCCCTAGGTAGTCATCACAATCTCTCCTTCTACTACATTTTCTTCAATTGCTTCAAGTTGTTCCTTGATTTGAGCAACCCTTGTGAAGTAGGACTATATAGTCTCTGAGTTCTATATCTTCACATTCTTAAGTTGGTTCCTCAATGTCATCTTATGGTTGATGTTCTTTCCTTCGAACATCTTTGTCAAAGCATCAAATACTTCCTTCAGTGTCTTGAATGATGACACATGGGGGATGAGGTGACCGTAACTGAATCTGCAATGTTTCTCTTGGATATAACCACGTTCTTCTTATGACTAGCCTTAGCCTCATCTCCCTCTGGCTCTGGAACTTCTCCATTGATGTACTGATCCAAATCATTTTCTTCAAGGACCAAGAAGATTCTGTACTTCCATGCTCAAAATTTATCATCCCCTCCAAGCTTGTCCTCAAGATGAGTATGGTGAGTCGTCTTTTCAAATGAGAACCTAAAATGGAAATAGTAAAGATTCATATCTTACCAATTTGAGGTGTCCAACATGATTCTGGAGCTAGCTTACCTAGGGTTTGTTAGAGAAACCCTAATTTTCCAAACTTGGAGTTTGGGAATTATGTTTGGACAGAACGATGTACCTCCTTGAGGCGAGTTTCTCAGCTAGGTTTTTGAAGACTGTGGTGGGAAGCCTCTAAAACTTGATGCCCCAGTTTCTTCTATTACTAATGACAGGGTCAAATATGAAATTGCTTCCACCAAAAGATGTGCCCTACTGAGGCGAGTTAGCCTAGCCCTCTTTTCTTGATGATTTGTGGAGAGAAGACCTTGAACTAGGAAGCCCTAGTTTTCGTTGTTGCATAGTTCCTTCTTTCAGTGAAACTTGGATACCATGTTAGTGTTTCTAATCTAATTTACTTGATTAGGATATTTATATGAAAGAATAACAAGTACAGCAAGATGCATAAGATAGAACAGATATACAAGACAGAAATATTTTCACCGGGGAAACCATAAAGGAGAAAACCCTGCAAAGTTCCTCATAATAGTTTAGTCACAAATACTATATCATAAGATGAGCAAACCCAGTAATGAGAAGTCTTATGCAGCTATCTATCTCTCCTCCCTATCTTTCTCTCTCTACTCATGCAAACTTTAGTGAGTGCAAGTGTGTATAAATGAGGGAGGGAGCCTCCCTATTTATACATTTCAAGTGACCGACCTAATACATGACTGGGGCCGAAGTCTTACATTAACAGGGATGACTTCTCCTAGAGAGACTCCAAAAATACATTACATGATGTTACACTAGGGACTATTTCCTCAACTAACAACGGAGGTTGTACCTAAAGGTCCATACACAATAATGGCATCCCGAAGGGAGGAAAACGCATCTTCGATGGGGATACAACAACATACAACGATAATATACATCAGAATATCTTCTGAAATTACAATTACATCAACAATAACCTCTTTAGCTTGACAAGTTGTCTCCTTGGTATCAATTAAGTGGATCTCATGAGTTAGTCAGTTTGTGAAAATGGAGGAAAATACTATATCAAATAAGTATCAAACCATAAAGTCAAGTCATCTACCCTTCGTGGTTTTATACTATTAACATTTCATGGATTCAAGTATCCCATAAATTCCATTTATATTTTACCGTATGAATGATGATAGATATCCATATCCCACACACCAATTAACATGCATTATAATTGTCCACGGCTTTATACTAGTTGGATCCCTCCAAGGTTTATAATAAAACCAAAATGAGAAATAAAAACTAATCATAAACATAAAGAAGAGGGAGGAAAAGAATAATAATAAATCTGATAAGATGTAGCTCAAGTGAATGGTTGGACCAAAGCATAGAACAATACTAAAAACTGGAAGTTAAATATTTTCTTTGTTTAAATAATTTGTATTCTTTGTATTATTATTGCATAGAATAACGTTGCAAAAATTGTCAATGTTCATTTTTTTATTTTTATGTTGCCATATAGATGCACAGTAATAATTTAAGGATCTTTAGTTCGAAAAAACATCAAGAGCAACACCTAACATATGTAAAGAGAAACACATAACATATGCAAAATCTTTAGTTTGGAAAAACATAAACAAAAACACGTAACAAGAGCAACATGTAACATATGCAAAATCTTTAGTTTGAAAAAACATCAAGAACGACACGTCACATATGCAGAACAAGCATGCATGATTAAGAATAATGCAATACACATGCAGTGGTGTTTATTTTTTAATTATTTCAATTAAAATTTATAACATAGAGCAAAATTAATTTTTGTTTAATCCCCAGTCTTAGGAATGTTATCCCAGTCAAACACCATCGGTTAAATAGGCATAAAATCATTTTTCTCAACTTTAAAGATAATACAAAGTTGTGGTTATAAATTATTGATTATCATTGAGAGAATTGCACACAACAATGTATTACAATCATGTACAAACAAATGTATATTTTTATTCTTTCGTTAAGAAAAGCTGGAATAAACAATTTTGATGTCCATTTCACTTGTTTATTATTGTGTTATTTTTATATTAAGGTAGCTAAACATTCTACAAATTTAAATTTAATCTTTTTTTGTTTGATCATAAAAAAATAGTTTAAAACTTTGTCAAAATTGTATTTTGAGAATGATGAAATTGTTGTTTATAATGTAGAAGTGGATTCAACATTGTCAAATAACCCAACTACAACTAGATTGTGCAATGTTAACACCTAATATATGCCATTCTATCAATCTAAAATTATTGTTGTAGAATTTTAAGTCAAATTTATCAATTTCCTTGCACATTATTTTTAGCTAGAAAAAAGTCAATCCATAATGTGTTTAGACTGGTATTTTTTATTAATTTGATTATCATGTAGTGTTATAAATTTAACCTTCCATGATCCAGAAATTTGAAAGCCAATGCAAATAATTACATATTAGCTATTGCATTGTGAAAAACCCAAATAAAAGTAATATGTCGAGTACCTGATAGGAACTCAATTCTCGTTAGCTCATTTGGTTAAGGTGTGGGTCTCATCAAGAGGATGGAAAATATTCAATTCCCTTTAGGGGTGAACTAATTGGGAGACACCCAAAATCCAACTAGTTGAGGGTTGGTGTGGCCTAGGCCAAGTCAATCCGAGGGTGATTTCGACGGATTAAATTCCCCTAGGTCATGATTTCTTAGACCAAAGTCCACTGCTGCCAGTCAAGCAGATTCTAGCAAAAAAAAAGTACTTGATATGAATAAGTGTAATGCTTCTATTGGCATTATAAGTTTTAATCTACTTAAACATCTATTTTCTTTTCATTCTATAAATGCGTGATATTGTTAATACAAGTTCAGATTGTGGATTTCTTAAATATATGACTCAGTAACCTATAAGCATCATATAACCATAACAACACATAAGTAGTTTATAACATCATAGAAGTACTTATAATCACGAGAAAAACACCTCTTGATGACCGATGAGAATGGTGAGGAAGACCAACCGAAGCAAGCTTTCATCTTCTCCTCAAGTTTCCATCTTCATTTCCCAAAGCGAAACCACGGTTTGACCTCCCAACCAACAATGTTCTAGTTGAGTCCCTAGCCCCAAGATCCATCCACTTGGCCTCTTGGCCTTCCATGCCTGAGACCCCTAGAGAACAGAACAGTGATGCACCAATAAGATATGCTTCAATTCTTCCAAGAGTTCTCAAACTCTCCCAAACTTCTCATCTCCAAAATATATCAAAATTCTCAAATCCCTTCCAAAACTCTCAAACAAATATTTTCAAAAAAAAAAAACCTCCTCCCTTCCAACCTCAAGTCTTCTATTTATAACCCAAAAGTCCTCATCCTCCTCCTTATCCATCAATAAATTCCAATATAATAATATTCACACTCAATAAGCTTATTTTCCCAAAAAAATAACAAAATGATTTAAATAAATAAAATGTTAATAAACATGGTTGCAAAGTCTCATTTGTCATGCTATTATCATAAATGCAACCATTACAAGTCCTTTCTAAAATTTATGCAACTCTATCTATTAATTTATTTGCATTAGTATTCGCATACATAAGTCAAATAAGATATTTCTATATACTATATTATATTATGATATATGTCATACTATATGTATATAATTACGTATATCATTCAATAATCCAATTAGTTTATTTAAATCCAAACTTTAATGAACAAGTCAACAAACTTATATATATATATATATATATATATTTCAACACTTATTTATACATTCAATACATAAGTAATACTACAATGATTTACCAACCAAGTTACTAAAAATTAATATAATCATGCTAACTTATACATCAATTAACCAATCATAGTAATGTACTCACGAATTGACATATGTGTGGCCAATGCACACATCTTAAACGTGGGTACTAATAATCACTTTTAATTCATCAATGATCATTATTATACGCTTGCAAACAACATACAAAATACCAACATAATCAATGCATCAGTTCTCATTCATAATCATTCATTCAAAAGTAACAAAACTGAATTACATAAACATAATGAAGCATCAAGAATATACTCATATAATGGTTTTTATCAATGAAAACACCATCCAATCCGTCACTGGTCCCATACATCCCCATCAATACTGAAACCGCCTAATCACCACTACTTCGATCTCTTGAACTCATCATCCCGTCCTCTATTGGAATATACTGTGGCATCGGCTACATCGACCAAACCACATATAGAACTCGTAAGCGGAAGTGTAGAGTCCTACAAATCTACCAAGATTCCCCAGCAAGCACCCCCTAGTCTTCATCACATGTCTAGGGGAGCTTGCTCATCACAGTCCTCCCACGACTTTGGGTTTCGAGGGATAAACATTGGGAAATGCCTACATCCCCCCTTGATAGTAATAGGATTGACGCCCTCCATAAACTCTACTCTGCCATCACTGTTCTAAGGGGTCTCATCATTGAAGAACCACTTTAGGCAAGTCGTAGTTCCTGTCAGAACTCACACTCACCCACAAGTCATAGGGATATTGATATTCAAAACTAAACAATATAAAAATTGATATAACATCATTATCCTCCTGATGTCCAAGACATCTCGTGCCCCAAATCTGGCTATCTCGTAGCCAATCAACATGTGGGTTAGTTCACCACTCACATAAAGCTTATGTATAAACATACTCAATTCTTTCAAGTGCCAATCCATGTCACTAAAACAACATTTAATATAACCATGTAAGTATCTTTGAAACATATATTGTACTTGTTCTATATCATAGTACACCTCAACTAACATTCACATATTAATATTCCATATTCAATTGCATGTTCAAATGACATAACATATTCCTCAACATTGATAAAACAAAATGATAAATTCCATTTACTATCCACATATCTAGGGAGTCCATATGTTCATATAATAACAGTCTTAATGAATGTAACTGAGTTAAATAGATAATAAGCAAGTAAAATGTTAACTTAATTCATATTAGAGTTTAAATACCAAATGTCCAATTATAGGGCATTGCATACACCCACCCTTCAAGAAACTTCGTTCCGAAGTTATGGTCATCCCAATCTTAATCCGATGTAATATTCTTATTCCTTCCTACGAGAATACCTTACCCATATTGGTCCCATTGGACCTTTACATGGTCAACATGTTGATACTATCAAATTTTACTTCTTTTATCACAAGGGATACATTCACATACTACATCGTATATGCACAATTGATCTAACTTCATCAAGGTTTATCAAATAAATTTTATCCTAAATAGTTAATAAAATTATCAAACTTTATAGTTCCTTCCTGTGTCACAATTTATAGGAAGACCTTGCCTCCCATATCACATTTCCTTAGGTACAAATATATTATTATGACTCCCTTATTGATTCCTAGTTTTACTGAATATCTTTCTAACAAACACCAACTTTTCTTATTAGCATATTTAATTAGACTCAAGTATCAACACTATCTTGAATGATGTACAAGATAACAACTTGGGTAGTACACCAACCAAGTCTACATTATTAGTCTCATGCTATATACAGAAAGAAAGATTTTATAGTTCCATTTTTAATGTGTAGATCATTTCCCTCCTTATTGCGTCGAGAGGCGCTCTACAACCCAGTATGAGGGAGATATTGTAACGTTATCTTGTAACGTTTGTCGATATTATGTTTGTTACTAACAAAATAGTAAAAAACAAAAATTTTAATTATCCGCCAAAATAAATGTCGCCGCAAAAACAACATAATATGGGGTAGATGTTGTAATGTTCCTACCTAACAAAACAATAAAAAATTAATTATCCACAAAAACACAAATTCCGGCTAGAAAAACAACACAATATGGGGAAGATGTTGAAATGTTCCTACCTAACAAAATAATGAAAAATAAAAAATTGAATTATCTGCGAAAAAAATGTTGGCCTTGCACATGGTTTTAAAACCATGTGCAAGACCTCCTAAACAACCCATGGTTTTATTGTACATGGTTTAGGAGGGCCTTGCAAATGGTTTTAAAACCATGTTCAAGGCCTCCTAAACAATCAATGGTTTTATTTTACACAGTTTAAGAGGGCCTTGCAAATTGTTTTAAGACCATGTGCAAGGCCTCCTAAACAACCCATGGTTTTAGGAGGGCCTTGCACATGGTTTTAAAAGAATGTATGGGGCAAATGTTGTAATGTTCCTTTCTGACAAAATAAAAAATAATAAAACATATTATATGTCGGCCATAAATAATATTAAATATTAATAATAAAAATATTATATGTCGACCATAAATAATATTAAATATTAATAATAAAAATATTATATGTTGACCTTAAATAAAAAAAGATGTGTCTTTTGGTTTGAATCAAATCAATGGTTATACATAGGACACACCAAAGTGATAGCTCCTTGAGTGCAATACTTAAGAAGAAGTTTGCACCTTTAGAGATTTGATCCCTCTCAACGCTTGATAGAGCCTAGGATTTGGATCTATGCTGATAGTACTAACAATTTTGTCAATAATACAATCAACTCATTAACACCATGAGTCTTAACCTACCACTAGAGGTACATTGTACAACATATGATATGAGAGTCCTTCCACATCTTCAATCATGCCTTATTTTATTCTTACAATGTGAAGAGTGTATTTTTACTTGATACATTTAACCATATCCCCTCAAACAGGTAAAGTATAGAAAGTAAAAAAATTCAATTAATGAACTAATATGTTTGTCCACATATGACATAAAAAAACATTATCAATTCTTCATAAACATTTTTCTTAGTTCTAAGAAATTTATTTATCTGTATATTTTAAATGTGATGAGTGACATAATTATTATAAACATATACAACAATTGATAAAACATAATAAATACTTGATTCAATTGAGATGTGTTATTTATAAAAATTAAAAAAAATTAGTTCTCATTATATAAAATATCAAATGCAACTAAAATTATTATTGTGTCGAGAGGAGAGGTGCTTTACAGTCTAGCATGGAGGAGATCTTGTAACGTTATGTAACGTTATTTTTATTTATTTTAAAAATAAAAAAAAATTAATTATACACCAAAATAAATGTCGGCCAAAAAAACAACATAATATAGGGGAGATGCTGTAATCTTCCTACCTAACAAAACAATAAAAAAGTAAAAATTTAATTATCCGCAAAAAAATGTGGGTGAGAAAAAAAGCACAATAAGGAGAGATGTTGTAATGTTCCTACCTAAGAAAATAATAAAAAATAAAAAATTGAATTATCTGCAAAAAAAAATGTTGCCCTTGCACATGGTTTTAAAACAATGTGCAAGGCTTTCTAAACAACCCATGGTTTTATTGTACACAGTTTAGGAGGGTCTTGCACATGGTTTTAAAACCATGTGTAAGGCCTTCTAAACAACCCATGGTTTTATTGTACATGGTTTAGGAGGGCCTTGCAAATGGTTTTAAGACCATGTGCAAGACCTCGTAAATAACCCATGGTTGTAGGAGGGCCTTGCATATGGTTTTAAAACCATGTATGAGGAAATGTTGTAATGTTGGTTCCTAAAAAAGTAAAAAATAATAATAAATACTATATGTGGGCCATAAATAATATTAAATAAAAAGATGTCTTTTGGTTTGAATCAAATCAATGACTATATATATAGGACACACCAAAGTTGATAGTTCATTGACTGCAATACCTAAAAAAGGTTTGCACCTCGAGAGAGATCGGATTTACGCTAATTTATATATTTATAAAAATATCATCATTATATAGTATCACATACAACTAAAATCATTATTTATATATCTTTTATATATTAAATTTTATTCATTAATTTAATATTTATTAACTAACTATAATTAAAATTTTATGTATTTAATATCCTATATATCTTAACATGGCTATATATATATATATAATCACTATTCTTCTCCTACATCCATAGGTTTTTGTATATATAATCACTATTCTCCTCCTACATCCATAGGTTTTTGTATATATAATCACTATTCTCTTCCTACATCCATAGTTCTTTGAAAATGCTATGTATATTATCTCTTCGAAAAATAACTTAAAAATCTTTTGAAATTTAATCATTAAATATAGAACATAAACCCGTATTATAAAATTCCATCGCTAAATATAGGATATAAATTATAATTTATAAGATTATTATGTTTAGAATTTATTTTAGTAATAATATTATTATTATTATTATTTCAATTTAAATAATAAAATTTATTAAATTTCTATAAATTCAAACTTTTTATTAAAATTATACCAACATTGTACTTATAAAATGACGGAAGATCTTCCATTTCATTACACAATTTTATTTATTTTTCATTATTATTTGAAGTTATTGTGTGGAGAGGCACTCTACAGCCTGGGCTGAGAGGCACTCTACAACCCAGTAAGAGATCTTGTAATGTTTGTGAAATCTTATATGAGGTAGATCTTGTTCATATTATGTCCCCAAAAATAATATTGTAGAGTATAAGGGAGATATTGTAACGTTTATGTCGACCAAAATTGTCAATTATGTCGGCCAAAAATAATATTAACTTGTTGTAACATGGATGGAGATCTTGTAAAGTTTGTCCATATTATATCGAACAACAAAAAATTGCCCAAATATACTCAGTTTTGAGGCTGAGCTTTAAATGGCCAGACCAAGAATTTAAAATATGCCTAGCTTTATGTGTAGTGATTTTACACTGGTCAGCTAACAGCCTTGGAGATGAATCTTCTGAGTGTGCCATTCTAGACTCGTTCATTTTCTCGCGGCCAACCGATGCTCAGGCTGAAGTTAGCGGAAGTTGTCCGGAACCAGTAGGTATTCGGTCGTTGTTAGGGCTCCTCCCAATGGGAATATTGCACCAGCGACCCAGGGCATCCCAGGCAACGCAGCCTAGATTCAAGTAACGAATTTGAGACCAGGTGAAACATTGAAGAAACTAAACAGGTAAAATATTGAAGAAACTCAACAATTGTAATATATTCCTTTTCTTTGATGGAAACTAACGGTCATTTACATCGCAGGAATGTACATTTAGATTGTTTACGTTTATCACAAACTGCTAAAATGTTTGTTGAAAATATAAACAAACTTGCTGCAGAATAAATGGCCTACTCATGCCAATCCAAAACTGGATTGGCGTGTTCATGCGAATCTCGAAAGTTTTTACTTATACAGAGTATAATACAGTATTATAAATAGAATATAATGCCAATCCAAAACGTTTAACGTTAATCAAACATTAAATATAAATATATAGTATACCCTATCTATAATTCTTACAGTAATAATTAATGCCAATCCAACGTTTAATATTTATAATACAATAATAATTATACTCTATGCATAATTATTACTCAAATACACTAAAATACTCGGTTATAATCTATGCATAGATTAATAATGTCAATCGAAAAAGTTTTTACCCTATTTTATGTTGGGCACTAAAATGTATTTTTATAGGCGCGTTATAATTTTATTATGCTGGGCCCTAATAAACGTTTTTAATGTAAAATAGAGTTCTTTTTTTAAATTATGATCTTTATGGTTGGGCTTGCTTATGCCTTCTTTTCTACTTATTTGTGTTAGCTTCCCTTTCATCGCTCTCGCTGTTGTGCTCAGGCATTCCAATCAATCCCGAGCCACAAAACTGCGCTTGATTAATGTTCTGGAGAATGAGAGTATTGTGTTTGCAGCTGGCATGGTATGCATTTGTGTTTTTTTGGGAGATGTTTTTATAAAATAAAAAACTAGACCTTATGATAAGATTTTAAGTATAATATTTTGTTGGTGGAAATTAGATCTAGGTTTAAGTTATTTGATCATTTATTAAACTTTTTAAAATTGCATTTGAGATAGCCGTGACTAGGAGTGTCATTAGTTATTTACTATAGTTTTATTTAGCTGGAATTTGTAAGATACTTTACACCAAGAATCTACTGTTATTGGATAATCCATACCAACCAATTTTCGTTGAATGCTTAAGAAATAAAAATATTTTTTTATTATTACGCAAATAATATGTACATCCATGTATAATAGTCTATTGATATTGATATTGATTTTTATTAAAAAATAAAAAATATTGATATTGATGTGAATGTTATATATAACTTTAAAATAAAAATAAAAAACACTTGGAGGTAACTTGATACAATGGCTTAATATAATGAATGGATCCAAATATGGTGTGGAGCTTTTAATGTGAGATCCATTGTATATTGTGTATTTTTTATACAAATTTTTCTAATACAAAGTTGTTTTTCATTTCTGAAGAAAATATATATATATGAGAGAGATATGTTGAGTATTGAAAATATATACAAAACCTCTTTATTTTAGGTTGGGTTTTTCCAAAAAATATATACAGACCCTCTTATTTTTTGGTTGGTTTAATTTTCAAATGTGCAAAAAAATAGCTAGATTTTACAGAGTGTGAATGCTTAGATTTTTCATGTCAAGTGATTTCATTTTTGCACTTAGTTAGACATCTCCCTTCCTAAATTCGTAGACAATGTGTCTTGCTTAAGCAAAAGCAAAACCAATCAACGGATTAACTTAACATAATGGAAATGAATTGACCCCAATTTTTAGTTAATTCTTTGCTTGTTTAAGCTCGTACCGAGCCGATTTGATGTATTATGCGATTTCATGGCTTAAAGGCAGTGTATTCATAACAGGTAAAATGACAAAACCTTGGGTAGATAGCAGAGTTTAGCAGTTGTAATAATAATAATAATAATAATAATAATATATTTTTAAGGTCACCGCCAAGCGAGACACCGAATTGGTGTATGAGACCACTTGTTTGTGGGACAAGGGACCCCCTCTGTGCAGCGATTTAACTGCTAAAGTCTACATAGGTGTACATACACTACCCCCCTTTAGATTTGAACCCGTGACCTCCTAAGAGGAAACACATGCTCTTAACCATTAGGCCCACTCATGCTGTACTATGTGGTCTGTTTATTTAATATGGCAGGAAGAAAATCGAGAATGCTAAGGATGATATCGAGAATGATGAAATCTTCATGCCTACTATTGGGGATCAACCAAAGCAAGGATCGTAATGACCAATTTAAACTCCGGTTAAATTTGTTCATACCGCATGCAATATTTGTTGAACAGTAACGGTTCGGTTGATCATTTTAGGTAACATGTCTAGGGACACAAGTTTATGATCGGTATTTGATAAGAAGCATTTCAAACGTCAAAATCTCCTTGGTAATAAGAAGACATCTCTCATGGATTTGGAGCATTGACCATGTTCAGGTCTTTCTATAAGTTCAATAATAACGGTCTTGCCTACAATAGAAGCCGAATCTCACTGTAAATGAAGGCTTGAACGTGGATTTAATTAAAGCTTAAGGGTCTGTTCCTTGGTCTTCTTGACAGAAGAATGCCAACATTTTAACGTTTTTTTTTTTTTAACTTTATATTGAGTGTCCCAGACTATATGTTCAATATTTTTTACAAGTTCTCAACAGATTTCCCTACTTCAAAGATTGCAGAGAATTATTTTGAGAAATAATTTTGGATGTCGTATACATGTACTCGACTATTAAATGGAAATCATATGGTTTTCTCTCAATGAAAATTTATCAAAACTTGGTACATCTATAGCTTTAAATTTGTTGTATAGTTCACTTTGATGATGGTATTGGTAAATTCTATATTTTTCAACGTCCCAATTGTTAGACTTGTTGAGCCCTAACATATAAAAGTAGCAATGTGTTATCTTTGTTCTCAATATTGCAGCAAAGATCATGTTGCTTTTTATCACCCTCCATGTACTCGTATGTATGTTTACATGTGCATGGGCTTTCAAATTTGGGCACTTAGACTTGGTATATGTTGGTTTGATTAAAACACACAAAATAAAGAGATTGGGGCAGGGTGGAAACCAACCATTTATTTCAATCATCTGAACAAAACCGTGAAGGTAGCCTACGGCCTCTACTTCACTTCTTCTGTAGTATATTAGTGATCTGAACAAAACCGTTAAGGTAGCCTACGGCCTCTACTTCACTTCTTCTGTGGTATATTAGTGGTCCAAAATCACCATTGAATGTACCTCAGCGCTTTGGCTTGTTTGTTGTTTAAGATGAACTTATTAAAGAGTCAAAATCCAGCAATAAAAATATGATGGTTGAAAGTGTTTATGAACAGTCTAATAGGTAATAAATAAAATTAAATACATATTTTAATAATAAGAACAACTAGTCGCTAGATAATTTAGTGATTTTCTTGCCTTAGTTTACATAGATGCCGGTCTTATCGGCCCAAATGTTTGAAGCTAAGCTCCAATACCATGTGTAATGTCTCTATTGGCATTATAAGTTTTAATCTAATTAAACATCTATTTTATTTTCATTCAAGAAATGCTTGATATTGTTAATACAAGTTCAAATTGTGGATTTCTTAAATATATGACTTAGTAACCTATACGCATCATGTAACCATAACAACATCTAAGTAGTTTATAACATCATAGAAGTACTTATCATCACAAGAAAAATACCTCTCGATGACCAATCAAAATGGTGAAGAAGACCAACCAAAGCAAGCTTTCATCTTCTCCTCAAGTTTTCATCTTCATTTCCCAAAGCATGACCAAAGGTTTACCTCTCAACCAACTAGGGTTTAACCGACTCCCTAGCCCCAAGAGCCATCCACCTGACCTCTTGGCCCTTCGTGTCTGATACCCCTAGAGAACAGAATAGTGATGCACCAGTAAGTTATGATTCAATTCTTCCAAGAGTTTTCAAACTCTTCCAAACTTCTCATCTCCAAAATATCTCAAAATTCAAAAATCCCTTCCAGAACTCCCACACAAATATTTTCAAGAAAAGAACGTACTCCCTTCCAACCTCAAGTCTCATATTTATAACCCAAAAGTCCTCATCCTCCGACTTATCCATCAATAAATTCCAATATAATAATATTCACACTCATAAATTTATTTTCTCAAAGTAACAAAATGATTTAAATAAATAACATAGTAATAAACATGGTTACAAAGTCTCATTTGTCATGTTGCTATCTTAAGTGCTATTATGACAAGTCTCTTCTAAATTTATGCAACCCTATCTATCCATTTATCTACATTATCTTCTCATACATAAGTCAAATAAGATATTTTCATATACTATATTATATTATGATGTATGTCGTATTATATGTATATAATTATGTATATCAATCAATAATCCAATCAGTTTATTTAAATACAAACAAAAATGAACAAATCAACAAACGCGCACGCACACACAAATATATATATATATATATATATATATATATATATATATATANTAACCATGTTATCTTATTCATCAATTCACCAATCATAGTAATATACTCACGAATTGACATATGTGTAGCCAGCGCACACATCTTAAGCGTGGGTACTAATAATCATTTTTAACTCCTTAATGCATCATTATTATACGCTTGCAAACAACATACAAAATACCAACATAATCAATGCATCATTTCTCATTCATAATCATTCATACAAAAGTAACAAAACCAAATTACATAAACATAATAAAGCATCAAGCATATAATCATATAATGGTTTTTATCAATGAAGAACACCATGCAATTCATCATTGGTCGCATACATCCCCGTCAATCCTGAAACCGCCTAATCACCACCACTTCCATCTCCTGACATCACCATCCCGTCCTCAGCTGGAATATACGATGGCATTAGCTACATCGACCTAACCACATATAGAACCCGTAAGCGGAAGTGTCGAGTCCTACAAATCGACCAAGCTTCCGTAGTAAGCATCCACTAGTCATCATCACACGTCTAGGAGAGCGTGCTCAACACAGTCCTCCCACAACTTCAGGTTTCAAGGAATAAACAATGAGAAATGCCTCCATCCCCCCCCGATAGTACTAGGGCTTACACTCTACATCAACTCTACTCTGCCATCATTGTTTCAAGGGGTCTCATCATTAAAGAACCACTATAGGTAAATCGTAGTACCTGTCAAAACTCACACTCACCCACAAGTCATAGAGATATTGATATTCAAAATGAGACATCTCATGCCCCTTAACACTCTAAGAATCCGGTTATCTCGTAGCCAATCAACATGTAGGTTAGTTCACCACTCACATAAAGCTCATGTATAAACATACTCAACTCTTTCAAGTGTCAATCCATGTCACTAAAACACCATTTAATATAATCATGTAAATATCTTTGAAACATATATTGTACTTGTTCTATATCAAAGTACACAACTAACATTCAATGTCAATATTTCATATGCAATTGCATGTTCAAATGACAACATATTCATCAGCATTGATAATAAAATGATAAATTTTATTTACTATCCACATATCTAGAGAGTCCATATGTTCATATAATAATGGTTTTTATGAATGTAACTGGGCCAAATAGATAATAAGCAAGTCAAATGTTAAGCTAATTCATATTAGAGTTTAAATACCAAATGTCTAAATATGGGGCATTACAATAAGTACATCATTGTAAATTGCTAAAATTCATTGTCAAATACCCAACACAATTAGTTCTAATCTTTCAGAATTTATTTCTCTTTTGTTATCTGTAGATCATTCTTATCATTGTAAAAAGAAAATATCTAAGCATTAAATGCCTTTTCATGGGGAAAAGACAATTTGTTTTAAGAATGTTGCTATAACTTTTCCAAGCAAGAAACCATCCATCCATTTTTTCCAATTTATTTTCCTTGTATGTTATCCACATTACTGAACCTGGTTACCAACCAATCTAAAAGAAACAAGAGCCAAAACCTCATTCATTTCCTGAAAGAAATTTTATCAACTTGGCACTCACCAAAAAGCAAACCAAATTGTACCACAATATCAAATAAAATCAAAGTACCAATAGAAATCTCAATATTCATTTCTTGCCTCGACAACCCCAAATAAAAACTGAGATAAGAGAGAAACCATTACGAAAAACAAACACTTATTTCACAAGTTCCAAATTATCATCAAAAAATAAAGGCTCCTATCAGGAAGAAAGCACTAGCACTATTAAAGCTAAATTTAAAATTCATCAGAGTTTCACCATCATCCACTGTGTAAATCAAATTCATTGAAACATCAAAAATAATTTCCAGTGCTGAAAATTAATTTCTCCAAAGACACATTCCTTAAATCGTGATATTAAGGTAACAGACAATACAGGCACCCTTTGAAACCAGTGTTATCAATACGGTCACCAGAAGAGTCTGTTATAATGGATTATTGTGGCCCGAGGTTTGCAGTCAATGAGAAACATAAAGAATAAATAGAATTTAACAATGAATATACAAAAATGCCTGCATTACTATTTTTCCCGATGAAAAGAAAGTGCAGAGAAGACTTCACTTGTGGTGGCACATCGTTCCCGTTTCATGCACAGTATTGATTTGGGTCCCTGGCTCCATTATCAAAGGTACAAAGTTTCAGTGCGAAGAGTATACTTAAAGCATAAGGACAACCTGTGCAGGGGCCTGAATTTGCGATGGTAAACAGAACTGTCCGTCTATAGCTGGATGATGATGATAAAGGTTCAAAATATGCACTCAACAGTACAATCACAAATCGAATTAGTATTTGAAACAGGTGTGTGCTGTATAATCATGTGTCAAGTTCAAGTCAAAACCTCCAATGGTGAGACCAATTGATACAAAATGTGCCCTACAACAATACTGTCGTGGAAATAATTGCACAAGAGATGTCATACAGATATTCAAACAGTAGATATGCTTAGAAAGCAGTAATTGTAACTACTTTTTAGAATGAAGGAGACATAAACATCCTATTAACTTTTATACACAAAGCATCAAGTAAACAGCCCAGATATCCCATAATAAATTTTCAAATTTTCGACCAACCATTTACAAGAGAATGCAGTCGGTATTGTGTTATGATAAACCAGCAAATACGTTACATCTTCATCATTTGTACCTAATTCCTATTAATTTTTAGACACAGCATCAAGTAAACAGCCCAGATGTCGCATAATAAATTTTCAAATTTTCCACCAACCATTTACAAGAGAATGCAGTGTATATTGTGTTAAGCTAAACATCCAGCAATTAAGTTACATCTTCATCATTTGTACCTAATTCAATATAGTAATCGCAGGGTTCACGAGAAATGTCCTTTCCAAGAAGTGGCAATACCCCTATATAAAAGATAATTGCATTAGTGTGTACAAAATCCCATCCTTGGCAACAAATGTACCCATCATGTTCCATGAGAACCCTTACTGACACAACAGGTAGAAGAGTGTAAGTAAGGTGTATGAAGGGGAATCTGCAACTGATTCGTCCAAAATTAAAAACAAGGCAGTAGATGTATGGAGCTTGGGTTTTTCTCCATAAACCAGTTTTGCTGTATCACAGTTGTATAGCAGAATAGAGTTAGTAGTGGGGAGCAACAATGGGGTTAATTCCAAGGTCAAACCATGAGAGCAGCATCTTACATATATGTAATCTCTTCCTCGAACAATAATTTTAGCATCTTCATTTTCTCCCAACTTCTGCAACAGTTTCTCTTTAGAGAGTGGATCATGAAAAGAATAACCTTACTAAAAAAGAACAAGTCACAAAGGCTTTAAGATTAAAGAAAAAAAGGTGATGATAAAGAGAGTTAAAATATAGCAATTATTTGAAACTATATTATAAGAAATTGAACTGCGTTTCTAATGTGACAATTCTAAATAATTGTAAAATGTCCGCAGGTATAGAGATCTGATCCGGATTTAAAAACCTTTGAAGTTCTTGCCAGAAGAAACCATTATTTCATCTGATTCCTTAGCATGCCACTTTGCCTTGTTGCCTCCTGTCAGCCACATGAAAAATAAATAAAAATAAGGATAGGTATAGAGTATAACACATCAAAACATTAAAGTATACAGGTCATGAGGATATGTTCCATCTTTCTATGAAGATAGAAACTTCAGAAGCTTAGCTAAGAACAAATATAGACTGGTAATAAGGCTCAAACATACAAGGCACCACATTAAAGGTTTTTAAATCGTATCGACTTGGCATTATTTCTCAGAGAACAAATATTGTAAAAAATGTTGCAAGTGCAACTAAGACCAGTCTGAAGCAATATGATTATAAAGCTTTAAATGCAGGAGCCATTCATCATGTTTCAATCTTATTACCATCATCTAGAAATCTAAGAAAATTGGGCAAGGACCAAAAGACAAAAGAGAATGTATTTTTGCAAAAAAAACATCAACAGAAAAATGGGTTAGGATTGTCTCAAAAAGATCTGTAATTACAATAGGGATGACATTTATATAAATTCATGGCATTAACATATACTAAGTAAAAATTCAAGCATATGATGTACCATAAACAAGACATGGTCATGGTTATTGTTAAGATAAATGAGAATAAAAGCAAGAAGCCAACTTTGGGTTTGTGAACAACCATGATCACTCTTCAGTATTTATATTATAGCCAGGAAAACACAGATATGAAACATGATATATTGGCCTGTCTCAACAACATTCTTGTTGTCCAAGAAGACCTCCATTACTTTAGCATTGGACAGCTTAAAGAATGTATTAATTGGGTAAGTATTGTGTCCTCTTCACTCAATAATGAGTTGGATTTGGCCGTCGCTTTGCAGTGCAGAAATCTATGGGGCAGATTAGATTGCATTGAGGGTAAAGAGGCAAGAATATTATTTCTTCTTCATTGTCCTTAATATTTAAATTTTGAACCCAAAATATGTGGTGAGGTTAAGCAGAAAATACAGTGCCAGTTGTTGGTTTCTTCACTAACAGCAATGACATAAGATGTGCCCATGAAAGGCCAGCAGAGGACAATATGATGATGGCCATGCCTGTGGGAGAGCAACCTGGAGACGAAAATGTTTGCCAACTTCTTGTCATTGAGCAGCCCTGTGCTCACATTATATGTGACATCATTTGCCATGAAAGGGAGCATCAAACCTTGAAGCCAGGCTTGCTACACATGGTTGGTGTTGGGTCAAATTTTTAATGCTTTCAAGATGACTTCTCCTATAGTAGAAGAGACATTCTAGGTGGTGTCCAGCAGCTTGAGATGAATGGGGCAGTCATGCTTTTGTTACCTAATGATATTGATTTTGACTGTCTCACCGAGCATTGTTGGAGAGAGAGATATGATCCTGTTCAAGCTCGATGGAATCAATTTTTACGAGTACTGATCAGCAGAGGCATCAAATCACAGTGTTGTTATTCCGAGGTATGAGGTTTTCACCCCACCTTTTCAAACACAGAATGATTGATGGCAACCTACTCCTGGATGCAGCTCACAATTTCGTTGCTTTGGTTCATAATCAAACACAAGGGAAGAATCGATGATTCTCATGCAATCCTTGGAACTCTTCACTGGAAATATGACTTTACCTAACAGTTTATGTTTTGCTTAGGGTAGTTTAGGTTTATATCTGAATAAGTTCGTCTTGAAGTGGCTGACACCCAGCGTTGTTTTGTAATAGTGTGAGTTTTGCAATAACTATTTGTGTAGGTATCTGTGATAGCCATTGGACCATGACATAGGCACAAGTGCCTGCAGATGTTGTGCCAGCTTTGATCAATCATCCAGAGATCTGAGGTTCTCAGCATTCCGCAAAGAAATGCTGCCCCCATATGGAGCCATTGTTAACACAGGAGATTACACTCGTAAACTGTCGTAATCTCAGTGCTAACTTCAACCTCAGTATTTCAGTCCCTGAACCTGCTCGTGAAAACAGCTAGGGACAAGCCTAAACAAATCTGTCAAACATAGCATCTTCTAGTGGAACCAGAGGCAGTGGAATATGACCAAGTCACTGAAGACTCTTTCAAAGGAAGGATGCAAATTTGACCAGGCCTAAGGTTTTGAGAGCAAATCGTGTCTTCCCAGTCTTTGTTTCTAAAGGTGACATAACAAACCCAAATTATCCACTTTCTCGAATCAGGAAGCAGGAGATATTACTAAAGTGGGCTTTTGATTGGTAGTATCATGAAAGCGGTCTGTTCAACCTTAATGAAGAGGGCCAAGCAGAAGAAGAGCAGTGTACTGTTGCTGCTTCAAAAGTTATATGCATTTTTTCCTTTATGTCCGATAATGAGACAGTAATGGCCCAAAATTGTCAATACCTTGAAACAATTATTCAGTGCATAGAAGACTGTCATACTGGAGGATGAGGAACTCGTCAACATGGCACCCTTTCTGAATTTGCGAAACTTCAGTTCATCAAATACATCAAATGCTCCCATCACTGAGAAGAGGGTAGTTAAGACAATCATGAGTATGCCCGAGTCACCAGTTAAAGCTTGGCACAGCGCTACTGTAGAGTTGGTTAGAAGATTAATAGTCCGTCAACCCAAATAACGAACCATTTGTTCTTCATTTTTGCGCCTCAGATGTACAAGCACTTGGTTGACCTTCTGAGTTTTCCTGGAGCAGATGCACACGCAACAGCTGTGGCTGCCCTTAACAATCATGCAGAGATAAATATGGACTGTCAATTGAGGCTTGCTGAAGAACGTTGGGCAACAGGGAGACTCGTTATGGACTTAGGTGCTGAGTTTACCCAGACTAGAGCACTGTCCAGCAGATGAAGGTGCTCAGCTTCACTACTTTTGTCCCTGCTTTTGTCCCTCTGATGCACAGGTTTTTGTATATTCTTTTGTGCAATCATTGAGTGTATTACGCCCCAAATTCTATGCAGCACAGCCTACCAAATGTGCCAAAGAGGGGGGATCCTTTTGCCAATGTAAGTACAAGTGTTGGTCTTAATGGGGTTCAGACCCTTGGTATGGTCATGGCAGATCCTCTTGGTTCTCATTTCAAGGTGTGTTGGTCTTGTGGCCCAGCTGACTACCCCTTGGTGAGTGGAGCTCATCATCATGTCGACCATTTATGCCCTAGGTGGGTATCTGGTGCACCTTGGGGTGAATCCATTAGCACACGTGGCCTAGGAGACCCTAGCCACACTTATTGTTTTATGCTTTGTAGAGTTGACTGCGCTTGTCAGGGTTGTCACACCTGCTCTAGCACACCTCATTCCTGACCTCTTGGACCTTATTTTGTTATATAACTCCTCCCTCTTGGTCATCTTGGTCAAAAAGAGTAAATCATCAACCTCAAAAGCATCTTTTTGGAGGTCATACCAATCTATGGAGGGTGTTGAAGGAAAAAGACACTTGTTGGGGTTAGATACAGAATAACATCCTCCTTCTAAGCTCAACTCTTTTTCATGTTGAAGCATATCATTAATTTTTATCGTTATTTTATGTTTTATGAGATTTAGTCCCCGCATTGTGGGTGACAAACCCTAAAAAATAATTAAAAGTCATTTTAAAGACAAATTAGGTAGGTCGGTCTAAAGGAAGGATACAATGAGCCTTTTCTCTTATAAATAAGGCATCTCCCCCTCATTTGTAATCATGATCATGGAATCAAACATTACTGAAATTCTTTTTCGTACTTGTGTATATGAGCAATTAAGTGATGTGCACCTCCTTTCTTGGCATTTCTAGGGTTTTTCAAGGATCAAGTTTAATGTTTGAAGTTTCTATACTATCTTTCAAGGCTATTCTATGGTAAAAGGACTCTTTAGGCGCTTTCTCTTCTCCTTTTTCTATCAATTGTGGTAAGATCTTAAATATCTTGTTTTGCATCATCGAAGTCATCCAAGGTAAGAGCAATTTAGGGTTTATGCATGATAGCTTGGTCTTGTTGGTGACACATTCCTCTTGAAAGATCTCTCTTGTTTTGGGCATTGGCATCTGTTTTCCCTTATAAAATTAAAGGCTAACACAACCTAGAATTTTTTAGCCTTGCCCTAATTTATACAAATATTGAATTTCCAATCGTTAGGAAAAACATAAACCCCGATTTCTCATTGCCCGATGGAATAAGACCTGTATCTATTTCCCTCATCTTCACCAATTCAACTTCACAAAATTCTTCATATTATATTGAAGATACTTCAAAAAATCAAAAAATTAAAATAAAACCCTTAAAATTAAATATTTTCAAAAATGCAAAAAAATATTTGTTTGCCTTTGTACTTGTTTAGTATTATATTTACTTGCAAATCCAAAGAAGTTATACCACTGTAATAAATTTCTGA
Source organism: Pseudotsuga menziesii (assembly GCA_001517045.1). Lineage (NCBI taxonomy): Eukaryota > Viridiplantae > Streptophyta > Pinopsida > Pinales > Pinaceae > Pseudotsuga > Pseudotsuga menziesii. The sequence goes on from LPNX010213416.1 coordinate 322,210, forward strand.
ATTGTTTATATTACTCAAAAAACCATAAAATCGAAAGAACTCCATAAAAACTTCGTTTTGCAGCTTGTAGAAGCCGTAAACTAGGGTGACATCAGCCTAGGAGAGTGACATCATCTCCTAGCAGCTGGTACAGCCCTGGTGCAAGGCTGGTTGATGTGTTTTGCAGGTCCATGTTCGACAAAAGATCAAACCCTAGCAATTGGGAAGGGTTGCTACTTAGTCTCCAAGCCTCGGTGTGTGACCTAGGGGAGGTTTGAAGTGGTTAATCAAATCATTCACCTATTTAACAGGCTGCCAGAGATCTGAAGTGTGTAAACAGCCCTAAATTTCAGCAGCTATCCATCAATTTAAGTGTGCCATATAGATTACAAGCTTATCATTGATTGGTAAACAGTGAGAGGTATTTATTGTGGCATTTTCAAGGGTTTATTTCAGCATTGTATAGAAATCATCGGTGTTGGTTTATATTGCAATCTTCATACATCTTAGTAATCAAACAGTACCCAAGTTTCATTGCTCCTACCTTCCTAGTCAATGAGTATTTATTAAATATCTCGTTAAGGCACTGGTCTACTAATCTAGTAGGAAGGTCTTATTAGAGATAGTGTAGTTCTTGTTGTATACTTTATAGGGCTATTTCTATTCATGTTTGGGAAGCCTCCTATGGCCAAAGGAGACAACCTAAAGAGAGAGGAGTGCATTGTGGTGACATTGGGTGCATCTAGTGAAAAGTAGCCAACCTTAACACCAGCCCTCGTAACCTAATCAGAAGGGTGCTAATTTGTGCGGTTACATTTTTTGGTGTCGTTGTTGGGGACGCTTGAAAATTGTTGCATATTAGTTTGTGCATGTTGTTAGGTCAAAGCCTAATCCCATTGGCATGAACAACAGATTTAGTGAGAAATCATTTCATGAAGTTGAGGTAAGTTCTTGTTTTGTACTTTGGTAAAATTATTGTTGGGTACCAACTTGTATGTCTTATCTAGTGACTACATTGAAGAAAATACAACAAAAAGGTACACTTCAAAATAGAGGCCAGAACGATTGATGGCAATGTGGGTATAAAAGGTGAATACATCCATTAGTTGAAAAGAAAAAAGTTCATCTTGGCAACTCAACTAAAGCTTTCAATTCGATATGACGAACATATTCTGATTTTGGGGAATATTCCAATTAAATTCTCAAAAAAAATAGACCTTAAGATTTTTCAAATAATTGGACTCCTCATGAAGAACTAGATGTAGATATAAAAGAAACTCCAAAGTTTCATGGCAATGGAGATTCAGGTTTGGCTTATCTTGCAACTTTTTCAAATTTGCATGAAATAATAGCATCCTTTATGAAAATGATATGATGGATTATTTCCCATTGGCTTCAAGGACTATGCCATGGGTTGGTATAACTTTCTTGGAAAGAGAACAATTACATCTTTTGCAATCTTTTTGGATGCATTTTGTCAATGATGGTGTCTTAACGACATTGATCAATGGCCACCTAAAGTTCAAGAGGTCAAGACTTTCTATGATGCACAAAAAAATTGTTGAAGCGGGTCATGGACCACCCTTGAAAATAGAAGAGGGAACCAAGGAAAAAGACGCTTCTAGTCCATTAATAGAAGATAAATATATTGTCGAAGAGTGCTGCGATGAAGATCAACCCTTAGAAATATCTCATGAAGAAGCCATTGTTGAAGAATCTTTCATTGAGGATCTCGTTAAAGAAGCCAAAAAAGGCAACATCTAGAGCCCTATGCTTGAAGAGGGTGGTACTTTTGAACTATGTCGCATGGTTCGGGTTCAAATTTGAGTTCGGCAACCATAAAATTCATGTTTGGATTCGGCTTTTCGAATGAAGTTCGAAATGAGGTTCGATAATATATATATATGAAATTTAATATGTTGATTTTTTAGCAGCATCGAGAGCCATTCTCTGCGAGAATAGAGGAACCTGGTCAGTCACAAAGAAGTTGATCATCTTGACTTAGTCTGGGACTGAGGATCAACACAATATAGTCTGGAATCGATGCACTTAGTAAGTTACCAAGTAGTTGACATTGGTCAACTTGATGTTGCCTAGGGCTAAGACACTTGGTCAATTACTAGGTCATCACTAGAATCCCTTGCCTAGACCGGGTCTAGGCAAGGGATGTACTCCTCTCCTTGATCAGTAGGCTATGGGACCTTCTGAAGAGACTGGCCACCCCTTGTTGAAGTACCTAGCACATAATCTTGGTGTCAATGAGGAGAACAAGAATAATCTTCCTTATTTATGATGATGTACTTTGAGTTGGCACGTGTGAACCAAGAGAAGGGTCTAAGATGACTTGTTTAAGGAGTTATGGTCATGGAACCCCAATGAAGGATCAAAATCCCACTACAGAAGGGCTAAAATCCCAAGATAAAAAGACAAGACCCTAATTAAAGTATTAAAGTAATTTTTTAATTGGTAAAATTAAAAATTACAAAAAGTGGTTTTTGAAGGTGGTTTCCTTAACTTATGGATTTGTTAATACCTTGATTCACTCAATGATGAATTATAAATAGAGAGCACTCTCATTCGAACAACATACATATGATCTCTATCTCTGACCCAAAAGCCAAATTCGTGAGGAAATATTGATATTGTTCTCTCTCTCTCTTCATCGTGGTAGACAGATTCAGTCTAGAAGGCAGCAGCGAAGTCTTGAGGTCTAATTCAGGTTCCTTTTGGCAGTCGTGACCTTGTGAGAATGTATCCCAAGCATCCGAGTTCATTTTGAGGCATCTGAGATCACTTTCAAGCACCCGAAGGGCATACATGGTCATCTTCCAGGCATCCAAGATCAATTTCAGAACATCTGAGGTCAGTTGTTGTTCACCCAAGACCTGACTAGAGCACATACTAGACCACTGTAGTATCCGGAAGCCCTAAGGGTTTACCTCGGTACCATCCTAAAAAAAGAGGAAGTACCTGAGGGTTTCCTGAACGATGTTCCATCATAAAAAAATAAATAAATATATATTTATATAAATTTAAAAAATTATATATATTAAAAATATAGACATATAGATCCAAATTTTTACAAATATTCAATAGAAATCAACAAGATACAAACCCTACGTAAAACACAAGATACAAACAAGATACAATAATATATTTCTTGGAAGTTGGACGTTGGCTGTTGTATAGTGTCATAGTGTATACAGTAATCTTTTGCTTGGACTCTGGAGCTAGGAATTGGAGCAATAACAATTGCTTCAGCACTTTAAAATTCATTACAGCCTACAGGACCACAGGTAATAAATTATTGTTAAATGTTACCCTTTAATTCGTAAATTATCAGCTCTTTCAATGTGAGTTATTCTCTGTTCTTCTTGGTTCTAGACTAGTGTTACATTGTTAGCGTTTAGCTTAGTCTTAATGTTAGATTGTTGGGTTACTGTTAGTGTTGTTACTCACTGTTATCCTTTAGGCTCTGGGTACAGTTCAGTGTTTAGTTCAACCATTTAATGAAAGCTACAACCTACTTTGTGAATGATATAACCAAACTCAGCCTAGACTCGAGAGGGTTTACAGGAAACCCTAAATCCCTAAAACGTGTCGTGGAATCCGCACACGTTGGACACAGCGCAGGACACAAAGAAATTGCGTGTCGGACGCACTCTGACAGCATGTCTGTGTCGAACACGCAAACAAGGGACACGTAGGCCCTTAAGAATGTGTCTGGTAGCTTAGGGGATTATATTGCATGCATCCAAGGTATGTTTCAGGCACCCAAACCCTTTCTTTAGGCACCTCAAGATTGTGTCTCAGGCATCTGTGGTTTCAATCAAGCAATCGAGGGTTTATCTTAGGCACCAAGGGTTTTGACAGTCTGCTACAGGCCTGATCTGATCATCAAACAGCCAACAGCTACCTCCCTTGGTCAACAGCAGCTTCATTGGTGGTCAACAGCAGTCAATACATTTGATGACAGTTAGGGTTTGACCAGTTAATTGGTGACAGCAGTCCTCTTGTTCTGGGTTGGCTTCATCATCAACATGCAGCTCCTCATTAGTCTTCTCTTGGTATGTGTGCCCTAGGGGCAAATTTATTTTAATGTAAAAGTCTGCTCTGTCTCTGCTCATGTAAAAACTCTGTCATCTCATATTAAGGAAGATTATTCTTGCTGGGGTTTTATTCCTTGAAGGTTTTCCCCAGGGTAAAAATTATGTTCTTGTGGATGGTTGTTTCTTCTTTACTGTTGATTATCTACTGCTGGTATATTACATACTAAGAGTCTGCTAAAAAAATTTAAAAAAAGGACTGTTATTGCTATCAAATCAGACATGCTTTATAAAATTTAACAAGGTATCAGAGAAGAGGACGTTAAGAGCACAGTTTTGAGCAGGTTTCTGTTTCCCAGGTGATCTTGGAACATTACAGATATTACAGATCTGATCTAGCAGACCTTACTGTGTTGAAAAGATGACTTCAGTCTCCTTGATCTTGATGACTTAGTCATAAATGTTGTAGAAGAACCTACAACAAATGCAGGTAGAGTACCCACCGTTCAAGAGGAAGCAAGCCAAGACAAGAAGAATCATCTATGATTCAGTTAAGGACAGTTTGATGCTTGTCATAACTTCATTGAAAACTACCAAAGAATGCTTTGATACCTTGACTAACCTATATGAAAATAAAGGTCCCAGCAAAAAAAGAGTCCTGAAGGACAAGCTTCGTACAATGAAGATGAAGAAGGATGAAGGTGTGGCTTCATTTTTTACAAAGATTTCTCAAGTAAGTGATCAACTCCTAGCTATTGGTGTTACTGTAGATGATGATGATCTTATTCAAACTGTTGTTGATAGTCTTCTTAGTTCTTGGGAAACTTTTCTATTTGTTGTAAATGGTCATGAAGTGCAGCCAAACTTTGAAAGACTATGGCATGATTGCTTACAAGAGGAAGGAAGAATGCAAAGCAGAAATGGTGGTTCTAAGGAAGGGAATCTTGCCCTTGCTGCCAAGACAAAGAAAAGCAACATATTCTTCCATCAAAAGAACAAGGGTAAGAAACCTCAAGGTAAGCACATTGATTTATCAAATATTGAATGTTTCAATTGTCACAAGATGGGACATTATGCCATAGATTGTAAGAAGCCCAAGAGAAAGTTTAGAGGGAAATTTTAGGCATCCACTGTAGAAGAAGAACCTAAGAAGAAGAAAAACAACAAGTCTTCCAAAAATCAAGAACCAAGAAGAAAGAACTATTTGGTTTCAGCTCTCTCAAGATCCATTACCAACAGTGTTAAATCCTGGTTGGACAGTGGAGCTTCCAGACATATGATAGGGTTTCAAGAAGCTCTTACAAACTTTAGAAAGAAGTTTACTGCTCAAGTGGAACTTGGAAATAATACCACCTACGACATTGAAGAAATCAGCTCAGCAACCTTTCAGCTTGACTCAGGGACTACCTTGCATATCAAAGAGATATTATATGTTCCTGGCTTAAAGAAGAATCTCCTTTCAGTTGCAAGTTTAGAAGATAAGGGTTTCAGAGTAATCTTCATGAACAAAAATGCCCTCTTGTGGCCAAAGAATGAAGAGATGAGTTCAACCATGATGATTAGAATTCGAGAGGGAGGCCTCTACAAAGCATCTAAACATTCCATTCAAGCATTGGTCCATGACAAAATCAATCCATGCGAGTTATGGCATCGAAGGTTTGGCCATCTTCATTACAAAGCCCTGGTCTATAAATGATGGTAACAGATACACCTAAGTTTTCTTATGAGCAAGATGGTATTTGTAAAGGTTGTGCTCTAAACAAGAATGCCAAGAAATCATTTCCTAACAGTAGCCACGGATCTAAAAGGATTTCGTATTTAACTCATTCAGATATATGTGGACATGTAACTTCACCTTCTATGAGTGGTTGTTTATACTATGAACTGTTTATAAATGATTGCTCTCCCAAATCTTGGATCTACTTCCTAAGGACTAAGAATGAAACTTTTGATAAGTTCAAAGAGTTCAAGGCACTGATTGAAAACTAGACAGGAAAGCACATCCATATCTTGAGGTCAGATAATGGAGGTGAGTTTGAGTCTGACCAATCTGATGATCTTTGGCGAGAAGCAGTAATCAAAAGGGAGCTAATTGTGACTTATAACTCTCAACAAAATGGGGTTGGAAAAAGAAAGAACGGGAAAATATGTGAAGTTGCCAAAGCCATGTTATGTGATCTGGATCTTCTTCTATCTCTATGGGCTGAGGTTGCCAGTACTCCTGTATACATTCAGAACAAAATCCCTCATGCTATTTTGGGGGAAAATACTCCAGAGGAAGTATTTACAGGTAAGAAACCAGCAGTTGATCACATTAAGATTTTTGGCACTCTAGTTTGTATCCATGTGCCAAAAGAAAAGAGAACAATATTGGAGCCTTCCAGAAAGAGAGGCACGTTTGTTGGTTACAGTAAAAATTCAGAAGCTTATTGTATCTATATTCCTGATTAGAGATACATTGAGCTCAGTAGAGATGTAATATTCCATGAAGAAGTTGCTTTTTGTCAGTCTAGAGAACTTCCAAGTGATTCAGAACCTCTCCTCCTTCAGAAGGTCCAAATTCTCCTCATTTTGACGATCAGAGGGAGGAGGACGATGAGCCTTCAGTTCTAGATGTTGCTATAGAACCGGAGAAGCCTATTGAAGAATTGTTTGAGGCTCCTCCTTCCAAAAGAAGACCTGCTTGATTTCGTAAAACTCTACATGAAGCAAAAAAACATAAAGCTCCTTCAGGAACTTTCAGAGAAAGCAAGAAGCCGCAAAAGTACTCTAGTCTTATGTAATGTTCCCAAAAATGACATGCATGCAAACCCTAAAAGTGAGGTGCATGCAAACCCTAAAAATGACATGCATGCAAACCCTAAAAGTAATATGCATGCAAACCCTAAAAGTGACATGCATGACATCTAAGCATTATTTAATGATGCATGCACCCAATTAAGTCTCCATGTGCATGCATGCAAGTCAACTGCAAATTAGAAGATAAAGTGACCTAATTAGGTCAAAAGTTAGGGTTTTCGCAGTTGAAAGTTATAAAAGAAAGATAAAGTGAATGGAGAAGACACTTTTGATGATTATTGATTTTGGAGCTCTTGAGTAGCAACACAGCAGTTGGGGTTGGAGACGATGTCTTCAACTAGCGGGGTTTCGGCAATGAGATATCTGCCCTAGTCTCATCTAAGGTAAGGCATACAGGTTCACCATTTGCTCTTCAATTTATTCATAGTTATCCAGTATATAGCAGAGATTGTTGCAGGGGCACGTGTGCAGCCGTAAGGGGTTTCCAGCCGAAAAGCCCAAATCATTCGCTGGGTCTTCAAATCTCAGTTTACCTTCGAAATCCAGGCACCATTCTCATCATCGGTATCATACTCCAGTACCCGATGATTATCAAATCCGACTGTGCTCATCCTGAGCAGTTATCATCCATTTTGGGATCAGGGGGGCGTGAGCTGCTGCACCTCTAGAACAATTCGCTAGCCTACCTAGAGACTTCAGAATTTCCGCATGTGCCAAGCATTCTCTCCGGCACAGGAAGGCTATCAGTCCTGCAAATCATCAGCTTCATCGGACACCTCCTTCACTGAAAACGTCACCCTTAGCTGATTTGGGGTTCGTGCTGCTGGGGTATCACCGTAAGCAGAAGATACCAGGTCATCTAAGATTCAGCTCTTGATGCATGCATACTCTCTCAAGAGCATTCCAACCAGCTTATCAGTGGTAAGTGTTCATTCTATCCTACAAACCTTAACCCTAATTTTTGCTATAAAATAGGGAATTTTGCATGGCAGGTTGCATGCCCGGCTGTTTCAGTATATTTGCATCGAATTAGAAAATATCGGGATTTGGGATATTACAGTGGTATCAGAGCATGTTCCTGGCCAACTGTGGGCATGCAAAAGTGTAAATGAATTCAGAAAACCCATACAACATTACTTACTGGAGACAGAGGTTTAGAAACAGTGATAAAGGAGAAGAGGAGTTAGAGGACTATTGACAGATGAGATTCTTCCATCTTGATCTCATCTATGATCTACCCCTTTTTGTATTTACGATTTACTACTACTAGTTGCCATTGGCATTCCAACATCTATGTAATACATTTTGATTTTGATGACTTTACGAGAAATATGGTTTCGAGATCTTGAGCTATATGAATATGAATTATTTGCATCTCATTGTGATTTGTGAATGACAAAATGTGTATTGTGTATTGATTCCTATTAGTAATTTCACAATTTCTATTTAATATTTGTAAATGTTCTAGTTTCTAAAAAATATATATATATTTATGACTTGGGCACAACTCTCAAGATAGTCACTCCTTGCACACATCAAAACATAGGCTCACAGCCTCACCTCCTCAATGCACAGCATGGGTAGTCAGTCACAAATAAGGCATTTGAAAAACAAGTTATGCCACATTCAAACAAAATAAGAGCACAAAACCACCAAAGACACATTCATTATTCCATGTAAAGACAGTTTGATCGGGCAGATTTAGAGCACCAGAGAGGAGCCAGTCCAACAACCAGGCAGAAGACAGTGTGCAGGTCTGCATAGGACAGATCTGTACTATCATACAGATCCATATGGGCAGATCTGTACTGTCATACACACAGATCCATACAGATGTATGGAACAGATCCATACAGCCATACGGAAGGCCTGCACAGTAGGCAGTGACCAGTGGGATGCTTTCTTGGTTTTGAAGGGACGATTTCCTCGGTAAGTGTGCAGATTTTGCTAAGTGGATCAAACAGCTGTTAGTTTTAGCAGCTGTAGAGATTTCCTTGTAAGCTTTGATCTATTAATGAAAACAAATTGAGGGAGTAAATTATCTGTGTACTGTGTGTATGAAGAATTTAAATTCTGGAAATTAAATAACAGTTTATTTATTTGAGAACATAAGAATGGCATTCACCTAGGATTAGAAAAATTTACAAAACGGCCTTCGTAAAGAATCTAAGATGGAGGAGGCTGTCGATTTGTTTCATAGAATGTTGAAGAATATAGTCCTTGATTCTGTTGTTTATAAGAGTTTATTTTGTGCATACTACGTGGCAGGAAAATATGGAAGCTGCATCCAACATATTTGACTAAATGCTGGAAGACAGCTGTGCTCCAAATATGCACAACCTATAATGCTTCTATCAAGAGATTTGAAAGGAAGGCAAAATAACAGAAGCACAAAAATATTGGGAAGAAATATTAGGAGAATAGGGTTTAGCTCTAGAAGCTGTAACTTACAATACTGTGATGGACACACTTTGTGAGGATGGAAACGTGCAGGATGCTTTCAAATTGCAAGATGAAACGATAAAAGGATGGCTTTCACCTCAAATTTTTACCTAAAATGTTGTACACCTTGGTCTCTGCAACGAAGGAAAAATAAAAGATGCAAATGAAATACTTCCGGAAATGCCGGAGAATCATGATGTCCCCAATGAAATTAGTTATAATATATTGGTTGATGGATTTTTCAAGGCAGGAGGTGGAGGTGGCCTATAAGATTCTTGATCAAATGCTAGTCAGTTGAAGACTCCTCGATAATCATAAGGGATCTTTACACAAAAATATTTTTTTAATACAATAAGCTAGCAAGATTTATTCAGAGATCATTGGATTTGGCCTCAGAACTCATAAATATTAATTTCTTCCAAGTGCTAAGAAATCCAAATAAAAAAGTGGACGCCAAGCCCAATCAAGGCATCTGTTTTAATGAAGGCTATGGGACAAATGTTTCAACATACAACTCACTTTTCAGTGTACTTGCAAAAACAGTTAAGATGCAGGAGGAAGCCAAACTGATAAAAGAAATACTTGAAAGGGGTCTGAATCCAAATGTGACTTCTTATGCTTTGCTGACATAGAGATATTGCAAACAGAGAAATTCACGAGAATCTTTTAAGCTATGTGAGAAAATGTTGGAAAACAGTATGGTCCTTGACACTCTTATATATAGAGTTATCAGGGGTCTTTGTGATGAAGGTAAGATATAGCAAGCAGTCGATCTCTTCAATGAAATGGTGGGAAATGGTTTGACTGCTAATTAAATCACTTATAAAATATTGATTGATGGGCATGGAAAGAATCTCAAAATGGAAAAGGCTTTTAGGTTCATTGATGAATTGGTTCAAAAACCATATATGTTGCATACAATTATCTCATTGGTGGAATTAACGTTAGTTTTTACAAGATTATAGCAGTATAACTTAATTGCAAATAAACAATAGGAACTCTAGAAAAAAGAAAAAGCACATAAACAAAGAACACAAGAATTTATCCTGGGAAACCCAATCAGGAAAAACCCAGCAAACCTTCGTATAGAGATGATAGCTTCTAAGAGCAGAGAGAAGAAGAAAGAGATAAAGAAAAACATCTCTAAGATAAAACCCTGGAAATTTGGAAAACCTCCTTTTGGCTGATGCTGTGAACTTCTTTAAGAGAGAGAGCGAACTTGCATGTATGGATGAGTGTTTAAATGAGGCGCACTAGCCTTCTATTTATACACATTACAAAAACTGACTTTTACCCTAACAGGGCCAGCTTGTCTAACTGACTGGGTGACCTACCTTGGGGAAATTCAAAAATAATTTTATTTTTATCATTTTCTTGTGTAATCTTTCCCCGGGGTTTACATTAATCTTTCTAGGGTTTACATGAGTAATTACATCAGTATAATCCCCCGTAGGAGGTACAAGCAAATACAATACAAGTACAATAAGAATATCTTCTGAAGTTGCACAATTTCCAACACTCCCTCTCAAAAAGGAAGGTATTCTTCAGATATGGTCATCATGAGCATCACGAACATCTAGGCCTCTTTTGTACATCTCATTTGTCTTGATCGTCTCTACACATATTAAAGGTCTTCAACACTAACTCCCTTCATTAAGAGGTGTCATCATGTATCTGATCCACTCAATCCATCGGTAGATCCATTAGTTCTGCAATACACAGTCCATTGGAGAGTACAACAATCAACATCTCATCTACTACCTGTTCCTCTCAAGTATCGATGGGATTTCTCCCACACCAGGTTGAGAACCAGGGTGAATAGCGATCACCAGTGTACACGACCATCTACTACCTGTTCGTCTCTACTGTCGATGGGATTTCTCCCACACCGGGTTGAGAACCAGAATGAGTAGTGGTCGCCAGTGCACACGACTGTCCACTTCCTACACGTCTCAATATGCCAATGGGATTTCTCCCATACCAAGCTTAGAACTAGGACGAGCAGAGGCCACCAGTGTACATGACCATCTACGACTTGTTTGTCTCTTCTGCCGATGAGATTTCTCCCATACCTGGTTGAAAACCAGAATGAGTACAGGTCACCAATGTACTCGACCATCTGCTACCTACCCGTTTCACAACGCCGATGGGATTTCTCCCATACCAAGCTAAGATTTGGAACAAGTAGGGGCACTAGTGTGAAAGCAGAGTAGATGCAAGTCTCAACTTTCCCTCTCCACGAGGGATGCATTTAGTCTTCTGCGAAAGTAATCAAACTTTGTCCTGAGAAGAGGCTTGGTAAGAATATATGCAATCAGGTCACTGCTGGAACACACTATAACTCAACCGCACCTTTCTGCACCATATCACAAATGTAGTGATATCAAATCTCTATATCCTTCGTCTTATCATGAAATACGATATTCACTGACATTTGCCTACAACTCTGATTATGACAGCAAATCACAATTCGTCCTGGAATCTGACTAAACAATCCTGCAAAGAGTTTTCGAAGCCATACTGCTTCTCGAGTTGTTGTACTGGCAGCCATATACTCGGCCTCTGCAGTGTTGAGTGCTACTAATGTATGCTTCTTGCTACACCAAGAAATTACTGCAAATCCCAAATTGAAGCAACATTTGGAAGTACTCTTCATGTCTGCATCACATCCGACGCAATCTAAATCAAAAAATCCTTGCAATGTCAAATCGCATCCTGAAGCATATCTTAGTCCATATCCCACAGTGCCACGTAAGTATCTAAGAACATGTTTTGCAGTAACCCAGTGAATCTGCCTTGGATCACTCATAAACTAGCTGAGAGTGTTCACAACAAAACATATATCAAGTCTAGTGTTTGTCAGATACATCTGAGATCCAATCAACTGGTGATACATGGTGGGATCAATCAAATTAAAATCTAAAGCAGATTCCCTTAGCTTCTTCAGATTTGCATCCATCGAAGAAGCCATGGACTTGCAGTCCAACATCCCGAATCTCTTCAAAAGATCACTAGTGTTTTTTCCTTGACTTAGGAAAACCTCATTTTGCCTCTGCCTTACTTCTAGTCCCAAGAAGTAATGCATTAATCCAAGGTCCTTCACTTCAAACTCAAAGGCAAGCTTCTTCTTCCATCATTCAATAAGTTTCTCATTACCTAAGAGAAACAAGTCATCCATATACAGAACCAAAATCAGTGGCTCATTATCCACAATCTTGTAGTAAAGATTGGGATCTGCACCACTCTAGGTGAATCCCAAGTTTACCAGGTATCTGTTTATCCGTCCATACCAAGCACGAGGTGCTTGTTTGAGACCATATAATGCCTTTTTCAGTTTACATATGTGAGACTCTTTTCCACGGACAATAAACCCTTCTGGTTGTTCAATGTAAACTTTTTCCTCGATAATACTGATAGCAATGATGGTTCTGATGGAAGTATATCGACCCACAAGAGAAAATGTTTCATCATAGTCAGTTCCCTCTTTCTGAGAGAATCCTCTAGCAACAAATATGGCCTTGTGTTTTTCCACACCCCCATCTGCTCTGTGTTTAATCTTGAAAAGCCATTTGGCAATCACTACTGACTTCCCCCCAGGTCTCGATACAACCTCCCATACAGCATTCATCATGATCGACTAGAATTCCTCCCTCATGACATCCTTCCAAACTTGGTGTCTGGATGCTTCTTCATATGTGGTAGGTTCTGAGTCAATGATGTGACTCATCAATGCTACATAACTCAAGAACCTCTAAGGTCTTTTGCTTTCTCGATAAGTGCCATGTGGAGCTTCGTGCCCCTTTGCATCCTGCAATGTCTGTTGTGCCCATCTAGGCCTTTTACGGCTTATAGCCATACCTATGGTAGCATCAACTAAATCAATGGGATCGATTGGTTCATTCTTTTCTTCAGACTCCCTCTTAACTACTGGAGGGGGACATTACCCATCTCTTCATCATCATCGATCTCCATATCAGATCCTCTTCCTTTCCGAATAGCCATCTCTTCTTCAAAGATCACATCCATACTGAGTTCAATCTACCTCGATCCTAGGATGTATATTATGTAAGCCTTTGAACACTCATTGTATCCGACAAATGTTCCCTTCTTGCCTGAAGGTTTTGGCTTCATCCTTTTATCCTAGGGCACATGAATGTAGACTGGACAGCTAAAGATACGAAGGTGGCCCAATTCTGGCTTCACTCCTATAAAAGCTTCTTCCAGAGTCATGTTCTTCAGGATTTTATGAGAGCATCTGTTTTGTACATAAACAGTTGTTCTAGATGCTTCTGCCCATAAGAACATTGGTAGACTATGGTCATGTATCATGGCTTTGGCTGCCTCCACAACTGTTCTATTCTTTTTTTCCGCGACCCCATTTTGCTGAGGGTTGTAGGGAACTGTGAGCTCCCTCTTAATTCCTGCTTCCTTGCAGAAATTATTGAATTATGTAGAGGTATATTCTCCACCATTAATCTCAGGATCTTCATCCTTCTTCCTAACAAATTCTCAATTCATGCATTGAATACTTTGAACTTGTTGAGTACTTCCTCGGATTCCTTGGTCTTGAGAAAGTATATCCACATCTTTCGTGAATATAGTAGTTGTAACCACCCAATGAAGTAGTAGTCGTGGGTCCGCACAAGTCAGAGTGGATTAGATCCAATATTCCCTTGGATCTGCTTTCACTTTTCGGAAAGGAACCCTTGGTATTCTTACCAAGTGCACATCCTCTACATATACCATCATGGTCTACATGAGGCATTAGTAGACCTGTCACCATGTTCCTTAACGCTGGGAGAGCTTGATACTTTAGATAAGCTAGTCTTATGCGCCATAGCTCACTTATGTTCGTGGGATCATGGACTAAGGCTTGAGCAGGTAAGGTGCTCAATGGATACAAGCTCTCCTCCCTTACACCAATCACTTTTGTTGCGTTCATGTTAGAATCCTTGTGCCATGCATGCACCTTTCCATCTGCAAATGTAACTCTATATCCCTTGTCCTTTAAGGTAGAGATGGAGACAAGGTCTCTTTTCATACCAGGTACTTAAAGTACATCATTTAGGTGTAGTAAGTTAATGGATTCTAACTAAAGAGAGGTAGATACAAATCCTTTTACAGTCTAGTTGGCATCATCTCCAAGTACAACATAGAGATGAGATTCTTTCTCAACAACTTCTGAAAGGTTCTCTTTATAACCAGTCGTATGTTAAGAAGCATCACTGTCTATAAGCCATGTAACACTAATCTTGGGAATAGTACTTGATAATGTTGATATGAAGAAGAATTTTGTACGATCTTCATTTCTTTGTTTCTTGTGATTATGACCTTCTTCCACATCAGTTGTTGAAGCTTCATGCTTCCTCTTGTTTGAACTAAAGCACTTGCTTGCAGCTTCATGCTTCCTCTTATTTGAACTAAAGCACTTGCTTGCACAGTGACCATATTTCTTACACTTGTAACATTGTATGTGTGATAAATCGTTCTTCTTTTCCCTCTGATCTGGAGAAGTACTTGGTCTCCTAGTGTGGTGCTTATCGTGTTGAAACTTCCTTCCTTTTCCCTTGCATTTCTTGGCATGAGTAATGAAGGCTTGATTCTCCTCAACTTGAGGACCATGGAGTCTTTGCCTTGCTACAATCCTTGTCTCTTCCTAAGTGCAATCTGCCCATAACTTGTCAAATTTGGGCAGCTTGGTTCGACCGCTTATGGTTTGGATGAGTGACTCCCAAGATGGTGGAAGACCATTCAGAGTGGTCATGACAAGCTCCTTATCTTCAATGTGATCTCCACTGGTCCTTAACTTGTTCCGAAGCTCGGTGATCCTCATGAAGTATGAGGCGATTGATTCGGACTTGATCATCTTCTTGTTTTATAGATGGTTCCTCAATGTGAAAGTCACAATGTGTTCAAATAACTTCTTCAGAGTCTTGAACATCTTCCTAGTTGTCTTCTTTTCTGGGACTTGTGGAACCAAATGATCCTTGTCTGAGTCCACCAGAATCCTTCTTGCTTTAGCATCACTCTTCCACCACTGGGAATTGTCTTCTTCCGCTTTTGGCTCTGGAACCTTCTCATTAACAAACTTCAAGAGATCATTTTCTTCCAGGATGAGGACTCTAGGCTTCCAGCACATGAAGTTTGTAGCCCCATCAAGACGATCTTCAACCTTCATTCCAATCATCTTGTCTATGGATGTAAACCAGAAACCTTAGCAGGAGTTAGGAAAAAAATGAACTTTTGAATTTAAAGATCCTAACCTCACAAATAGATGCGCTCTATCAAGGCGAGTTGAGGGAAGATTAGGACAAGCCAAAACAGTGGCTTGATCAGCACAAAACTTGAAACCCTAATTTCTGCAGCAACAAAATTAGGACAAAAATGAAACTTCTCGGAATTTGATTTTTCCTTCACCAAAAGATGCACCTCCCCTAGAGCGAAGTTTTCACGGCTCTTTTTCTGTTGAAGAGATGAGGGAAGGCCTTGGAAGGTCAAACCCAAGCTTCCAACAATGGCCTCTTCTAGAACTGCTATGATACCATGTTAGTTTTTACAAAAATATAGCAATATAACTTAATTGCAAATAAACAATAGGATCTCTAGAAGAAAGGAAAAGCACGGAAACAAAGAACACAAGAATTTATCTTGGGAATCCCATTCGAGAAAAACCCAGCAAACCTTCGTAAAGAGATGATAGCTTCTAAGAGCAGAGAGAAGAAGAAAGAGAGAGAGCAAAGTCTCTCTAAGATAAAACCCTAGAAAACCTCCTTTTGGATGATGCGACGAACTTCTTTAGGAGAGAGCAAAGTTGCTTGTTCGGATGAGTCTCTAAATGAGGTGCACTAGCCTTCTATTTATACACATTACAAAAACTGACTTCTACTTTAACAAGATCGACTTGTCTAACTAACTGGGTTGACCTACCTTGGGGAAATACAAAAATAATTTTATTTTTATTATTTTCTTGTGTAATATTTCCCCGAGGTTTACATTGATTCTTTCTAGGGTTTACATGAGTAATTACATCAGTATAATCTCCCGTAGGAGGTACAAGGAAATACAATACAAGTACAATAAGAATATCTTCTAAAGTTGCACAATTTCCAACAATTAATCCCTGTTGTCTCCCAGACCTGCACTCAAAGAAATTCAAGTCCCTGACTGAGGTGCAACCCTAGGGACACTTAGGAAGGTTGCCCACTATCACCACAGCAACTCTTCCTCTCACTTCGGTTGGTCCTCCTCTGGTACAAGGGGGAAACCCTAAAAAATATGTTTGTAATAATCTTTAGAAACAGGGATGGTGGATTGCCTATCC
The DNA here is from genome assembly GCA_001517045.1 of Pseudotsuga menziesii. Lineage (NCBI taxonomy): Eukaryota > Viridiplantae > Streptophyta > Pinopsida > Pinales > Pinaceae > Pseudotsuga > Pseudotsuga menziesii. Next base: position 338,797 of record LPNX010213416.1, read on the forward strand.
AATTAGGTAATGAAGTCAAAAACAACAATCAAGAGGTTTCAAACAGTATGGAAAGAAGGCATAGTTGTGTTGTTATAAACATGTTCAAACTAATGTCCCCTTTTGGAAATTTTATTAAAATGACCAATTTTTCACTTTTTCTCCTATTTCGACACCTTTGACTAATTTTGATGTCTAGGTCTCCAAATTGACCCAAATGCTCCCAAATCTTCTAAGAAGGTGTATGGATAATATTAAGACTTGAATATGATGTTCAGGGATGATTTATGACCCTCCAATTACTTCTACAAACTTGTTTAATATTCTGGTCAAAGTAGGAGTCTTTACTAGCCAATTGGGGTTCCAATTCCCCCTGGGTAAATGCTGAAAATGGCTTCTCAAATGCTCCCAAACCCACTCGAATTTTTGAACAGAGGCTGAGGATGTTTAAAGAACATTGTTAAGGGTCTCATATGCATCATTATTCAGTTTATATAGACTGTTATGACCTTCTCCCAAATAGCTACAAAATCACTAATTCAACCCTTGGGGAAATGGCACCAAATCTTCTCCAAATGCAATTAAACTGAGTAAAATGACTTCAAATGCATGAAACTTGTAATACTCATAAATTACAGTCCATTCATCATAAATATATCAGAGAGACATTCTCCCATTCGAAATAATCAGCATTACCATGGCATACAGCAATATAATGGGGAAATGGTCATTGTTTGCTCATTAATATTCACTTTTACTTACAACCCTTTGGTATTTCGACCTGAGACTTTCTAAGAATGAAGAACAGAGCATATTAAACTTATTACAATCAGAAATGTACCATAAAAAGCTCAAAATCATCAGCATTCAATGGCATACATCAATCTAGTGGGGAAATGATCATTGTTTGCTCATTAATAATCACTTTTACATTCAACCATTTGATATTTCAACCTGAGACTTTCTGATAATGAAGAACAAAGCATATTAAACTTATTCCAATCAAAAATGGATCAGGAGAAGCTCTCCCAAAGAGTACAATAGCTCACCCAAAGCGCAATCCCTCCATGAGCAAGAATGTGCAATAAAAACTGGAAATGGTTGAGAGAAAGTGTTGCACTAGAAGAAACCACGAGTTGCCTTGTAGCTTACACCTACAAATACAAACTCCATTAAAGCTCCATGAAAGACATGAGTGGCCTCTCTAAACACCAACTTGAATGGGAATCTTTCACCCTCAAAATTGGCTAAGGCAAAAAACTAGTCATCCACTAGCTCTCTCAATTCACAAATGCAAATTTCCCAAATGATCAAAAGTTGCCTTCATTCTTTGTTCTCGACATTTATAAAGTTTCCAAGCTCTCTATGGGTCGAATTCCTTCCAAGAGATGCATTCCAACTCTAGTTGGAAGGAGATTCCAAAGAATGCCACTTGTACAACAATTCATAGTCTCCCACTTCCACCAAATCACATGTGGAAGCATCTTAGCTGCCCTAACTCCCTTGAGCACCCTCTTTGAGCTATTTTTAGCCCTAACATGTCATATATGTCAGATGTCAACCTTCAGATCTTATTTGTGTCATAGGTGTCATAGCGTCTTCATCATTGTTGTCATATAGCTAGGGAATCTAGTCCAAGTGTCTCACTAGCTCCAAAATGCCTCTTCCTCTTCCATGGGAGTTACTCTTCCACTCCAATTCAACCTTAATTGATGCATGACAAGTATATTGACCTTCCAACTCATCCCAAGACCCTTGGGCTTCTTATGGATTCAAAATGACAAGAGGAGGATGCCATGTGGCATAGAAAATCTAGCTTGTGTGGGTCCCACATCCTCTGTGTGTCTTCATGATCAATTGCCACTTTGATTTTCCCTTGTATTTATTTATTTAGCTCCTTTATTAAATTTTTATGCCAGTCTAATGTTCAAACATCATTTATTGTCCCCCTTATTCCAAATCCCAAAGCTTCCACCCCCAACCTAGGAAACTAGTAATTTTCTTCCTTGGCAATATTTGACCCTTAGCATCAATTTGACAAACTCTCATGAATATGGAAAATGTGATTAGGCCATTGTGACCCAATGCAAAATTTGGGACATGAAAAATCCTCCCTTCCCAATATTGCTTGTCTTCAAGCAATTTCAAACATGGGTGTTAAAGAACCTGCGTTCTGTATGATTCTTTGAAGTTGCCACTGAGTCGTTCACCTTTGAGTCTTTGAGATTCCATGAAGATTTTAGAGAGGAACCACCATGCTTGTTGCTGCACTACTCTGATTAAAAACACTTTATTAAGTGCGGAATCCATCTCCCATACTTCTTGTTTCCCAAAAAAAATTGAAATCAATGGGACTAAAAACTATCCCAAGGTATCATTGCTTGCATTGCACTCCAACCATTAAGAGTGCTCTCCAACCCATACCATTAGGAAAGAGAATTCTGAGATCCCATTTTCTTGTATGCATTCTTCCAAACATCATGAGTACATAATATATATATATCATCAAAGTACATAACAACATAATAAAAATGTACATCAAGGAGGTGCCTCATCAAAAAATCATGAAAGTGTTTATACCTCCAAGTAAGTAGACCACCATTTGTCGAGTGCATACAAGCCTTCAAGTGACCAATCAAATCTGCTCCAATGACATCGGTGAGGATCCCATGTCCCATAATGCTGCTCCAAAAATATATAAAGTGCATCAATATAAGCAGCCATATGTTCTTTCATCCAAGAAGTGAATGAAGAACCTCCACCAAAATCTGAACCAAATAAGGAGCAAAGAAAACATGAAGACTCCAAGTGGATCAAGGAAGTCTCATCAATACACCCATGAATATGTATATCATCATGAGATAACAGAGGATGTTGCTGCCAATAATAATTTTCTTCAATCATATATCTCTTCACCCAAGTGTGGGATGAAGTTCCTCCAACATCAAATAGACTAGGCAAGGAACAAGGAAAATCACGAGTCTTCAAGTGACTCAAATGCATATCATAGGTGCATCCGTGTAGATGTGCATCATCATAAAGTAACGAAGGATGCTGCTGCAAATGTGAATAAGAAGGTGCTCCAACCATGTCATCATAAAAAGTAAATCTAGGAGTTCCATACTCCTCATGTGGCACCATCAAAAAGAACCCTTTCATCCATACTTCATTGAGACTAATGCTGCAAAACATGGAATTGTAGGATGTAGGAGAATGAACTAATTCACCCAAATGATCAAAAAGTGCAGAAGTTTCGTCATGGGAAGGATCCATATGGGTAGTATCATGCAGCTCCTTCAAAAGTGTGAAACCTTTGTCATAGATTAGTTCCAATGTAGAGGAATCATGCTCTTTAAAAATTGTATAACCTTCATCAAGAGACAATTCAAGTTCCTCTTCCACCACATCAAGTGTTTGGATCTCTTCAAGTTCATATTCAAACACACATCAAGCACATTCAAATTTCCAAATTTCTCATCATGCACCATGTCATGAGCATCCTCCAAACAATCTACCATTTGACAATCTGAAACATAGGACGAAAAACAAGTATCTTGCAACTTTTCAAGAAATTGCTCATTTTGAATTGTGAGCTAATGATTATCCTCATTATTCTTCAAGTATGCATCATGCAACAATTCATTAAGCTCAAACAAATGGTTTCTATCAAAAAGCTAAGTCATGAAATTACCTTTGATGTGGCACATTGCTCTTTGAATCTTCTCCATGTCTTCAAGGAAGGATGTTTCCTCCAATGAAGTAGCTCTCCAACAAGAATTTGACACTAATGCTTAAGTGTCATGGAGTATGCTAAGGGACTCTTGGATCTTCTTTTCATTCATCTTTAAGGACCCTTCAAGAAAATGAGGCTCTTGCAAATGAACCTCCTCATCTTCTTCCTTCTTGCTTGGACCAAGCTCTTGAAGCTCAAGTGGTGATGGGGAAGTTGACCTTGGTTCTTCATTAACTGCTCATTAATAATCACTTTTACATTCAACCATTTGATATTTCGACCTGAGACTTTCTGATAATGAAGAAAAGAGCATATTAAACCTATTACAATCAGAAATGGATCAGGAGAAGCTCTCTCAAAGAGTACAATAGCTCACCCAAAACACAATCCCTCCATGAACAAGAATGTGCAATAAAAACTGGAAATGGTTGAGAGAAAGTGTTGCACTAGAAGAAACCACGAGCTGGTCTGTAGCTTACACCTACAAATACAAACTCCATTAAAGCTCCATGAAAGACCTGAGTGGCCTCTCCAAACACCAACTTGGATGGGAATCTTTCACCCTCGAAATTGGTTAAGGCAAGAAACTAGTCATCCACTAGCTCTCTCAATTCACAAAAGCAAATTTTCCCAAATGATCAAAAGTTGTCTTCATTCTTTGTTCTTGACATTTATAAAGTTTCCAAACTCTCTATGGGTCGAATTCCTTCCAAGAGATGCATTCCAACTCTAGTTGGGAAGAGATTCCAAAGAATGCCACTTGTACAACAATTTGTTAGGAACCCATGTCAATCCTTCTCTTTACCGTGTTAGTATATTGTTGTTGGACGCATATGCTTTGTAAGTCGTCCCATAGTAATTGTTGATCCATAGTTTGTGTTATTGTTGTTGGGCGCATATGCTTTGTAAGCCGCCTGTAGTATTTGTTGATCCATAGTTTATATTGGCCCATGGTTTTGACCCATAGTATTGGCGCCTATTTTTAGTATATAAGTGTGTGTTGAGGCCAAGGAAGGCACGGTGAAGTTATTTTGTATTGAGCTTGCTCAAAAGAGGTTGCCCCCTCGAAGTGGCCTGCGATTAATATAAAAGTGATTTTGAGTTCTGCTGCTATATCTTGTATTTTGATTAATTATTTGCTGCAGGGTCCTCACATCTGGTATCAGAGCACTTTCTTGGGCTCGTTGGGTGAAATTTCTGCCCAAATTTTTATTTTTTTTCGCTTCTGTTGTAAGTTCGGATCTGGGAATAATCCCTATCCGCTTAACTGTGGGAAGTACTTGGGCATAAGCCCTAAAACTCATTGTGAGGAGTACCACAGGAACCCCGAAATAGCTGGCCCATTGAGAGGACCTGCCAGCGAAAAGGGCAACGACCCCTACCTGATTGACTAGTTCCCACCCGTGAGGTAAACCAAGAGCTGTCGTTTGTGGCCAAGCGGTTATCAGTTTTACCTGAGCCGTGGAGTGAGGGGTACTGCCCCAATACGCAAGCCGTCAGACAGCATTGGTGGCCGAGTGATTCCCTTGAACCGATAGGAAGCCGCACATACCTGGGGTCCATATCTATTTTTAGTTGCACAATCGCAGACTTCCTCTGTCCAAAACTGCTGCCGATCAGTTCCGCGCTGTTGCAGATCCAATTGTTGTCGATCACTTCCGCGCCGTTGCAGATTCCATTGTTGCCGATCACTTTCGCGCCATTGCAGATCCCTTCCTGTATAAAATAAAAATAAAAATAAAAATAAAAGTATAAAATTCTGTTTTTCGGCCATATCTCCTTGGTTTCAACTCTGTTTTCCCTGAAACTTCACTGACACCTCTGCAATTCCCTTCTGCATAATTCATTCCTGAAGACCCTATCCCAAATTCCACTTCCCAAGACCCGAAATCCCACATTTGTCTATTTTTAGGGTTTGCCATAACTCCTTCGATTTTCACCCAAACGCCTTCAAATTTTGCCACCGTATTCCTTTCCTCATTTTGCTTCCTTGTCCCTCTCTACCAAATTTTCTCATTCTTTCACCCCGCTCCTAAAATCCCCATTTTTTGCTTCCCTGTCTTTTCGACAGTGTCCAAAACTTACTCAAACCCACATTACCCTTCTGATTTTTTCCCAAATCCAGATTTTCCTCTACTGAAACAGTTTTTGTTTTTGTTTTTCTACCCACTTCCCAAAAAAGATTAAAAAAAAAAAAAAAAAAAAAAAACTCCTGGTTATGGTTGCCACCTGCAGAGGAGCAAAAACCATGGAGGAAGCACTTGCAGCCATCCAAGCCAAACTCCAGGAACTAGATGAAAAATTTCTCAGTCTCCATCTTGAGCATTCAGCTATGAACACCAGACGACAGTACAAGTCTTCATCAGACAATGGGTTCTCTTCTTCCAGCCATTTTCGCGGTCTGAAGCTAGATTTTCCTCGCTTCAATGGTACTGATCCGACTGGATGGGTCTATCGTGCAGAACAGTATTTCAGTCTTCATAATACTTTTGATGTCAACAAAGTTCCACTTGCCTCCTTTCATTTGGATCAGGAAGCTCTTCAATGGTATCGTTGGTACATCAAGGCTCATGAAGAGCCAAAATGGCCTGATTTTTGCCAGCTCCTTTTGCAACGATTTGGTCCTAGTGCTTTTGATGACTTCACAGGAGCTCTCACTAAACTTCGCCAAACTGGCACTGTGAAAGAGTATCAAACTGAATTTGAGAAACTAGCTAATCACACTGAAGGATTACCTGATGACTTCTACCGGAGTTGTTTTATCAGTGGTCTAAAGGATGCAATTCGCTCTGAGGTCAAAATGTTCAGTCCCAACACAATGATGGAAGCCCTGGGGTTGGCTAAGTTGGCAGAAGACAAGATGGCAGCCCAACAGCGCTCCACATCCTCTTTTGTTCCCTTCCGAAATATGGGTTCTCAACGACCTCCCATTCCGCCAGCTCCTCGCTCACCTCCAATCAAGCATTTGTCTGAAACAGACATGCAGGCACGCAGAGAAAAAGGGCTTTGTTATAATTGTGATGAGAAATTCAATCGGGGACATCGATGTGTTCAACAAAAGCTCTATCTCTTGGATGTGGATTCTCCACCTGCCTCTGAAATTGGTGAAGAAGCTCCCGATACAATGGATGCTCCGGTTGACCTTCAAGAGCCGCCTACTGACCCTCCATCTCAGGACGACCAGCCCGAGATATCCCTCCATGCTTTAGCTAGAGTCACGGCCCCCCAAACAATGCGGGTACGCGGTTACTTCAAGAAGCTTCCTCTTACAATACTCATTGATTCTGGCAGCACTCATAATTTCATTGACCCTCGGATCGCCAAACAAGCTGATTGTTTTATCCATCCTTGCTCCAACTTTGAAGTCATGGTTGCCAATGGGGGCACCTTACCTTGCAAAGGGAAGTGTCGTAATGTGCGTATCTCTATGGGAGATTATAACCTCCGCTCTGACATGTTTGCCTTGACCTTAGGCGGATGTGATGTGGTTTTGGGCGCTCAATGGCTGCGCACACTTGGCCCCATATTATGGGATTTTGCTGAACTTTGGATGCAGTTCCCCCCCGATGGACACAAACACACATTGAAAGGATTACAACCAGGGTCTCTCAGCATCATCAGTTCACATCGCATGGAAAAACTCCTTAAGAAGAGTTCCCATGGTGCCATCGCTCAGCTCCATTCCATTCAAATGCAACCATCAGCGGCCCCCACTACTCCTTTGGATCTCCAACAAATTCTGGATCGATATACAAGTGTTTTCGCTGAACCAGTGGGACTTCCACCTTCACGACCAGAGGACCATCGTATTCAGCTCCTTCCTGGAAGCATTCCTCCCAACATCAGGCCCTTCACTATTGAGA
>LPNX010213416.1:346404-396033 GCA_001517045.1 Pseudotsuga menziesii
CTTCAACAGATGGTGGCTGAATGTGATACCTGCCAGCGCAATAAGGGTGAAACAACACCCCTTCCGGGATTGCTCGAACCCTTGCCCATACCTACCCGGATATGGACAGATATTTCTATGAATTTCATTGAAGGGCTCCCTAAATCTGGAGGGACGACTGTGATTTTGGTTGTGGTTGATTGCCTCTCCAAATATAGTCATTTTTGTGCTCTCAGCCATCCCTATACAGCCTCCTCCGTTGCTCAAATTTTCCTGGCCCAGATCTTTCGTCTTCATGGAATGCCTTCTTCCATTGTCTCGGATCGTGATGCGACTTTCACCAGTCATTTTTGGACAGAACTCTTTCACCGCATTGGCACCAAACTGCAGATGAGTTCAGGTTATCACCCACAAACGGATGGTCAGACTGAAATTATCAATAAATGCTTGGAAACTTATCTTCGGTGCTTCTCCTCTGAGCAACAACATCAGTGGGCAAAGTGGCTCCCTCTCGCTGAATGGTGGTACAATACCTCTTACCACACTGCCTCTAAAATGACTCCATATGAAGCAGTTTATGGTCAGGCACCGCCAGTTCTTCTTCCTTACACCCCCAGCAGTTCTCCAGTTCAGGCAGTTGACGCGGTCCTTCGAAACCGCGATGAGGTTCTTCGCATTTTGCGCGAAAATCTTCACATGGCAAGAAATCGCATGAAGCAACAAGCTGATCAGCTCCATTCTGAGCACACTTTTGAAGCCGGTGATATGGTTTTCCTTCGTCTCCAGCCTTACAAGCCATCCTCACTAAAACTCGAAGGGCGTCATAAGCTCACTCCAAAGTTCTATGGGCCATATAGGATTCTTCAGAAGATTGGGTCTGTTGCTTATAAATTGGAACTTCCACCTTCTTCCCGCATTCATCCAGTATTTCATGTCTCTTGTCTGAAGAAAGTTCTTGGCACCAACATCAAAGGCCAAACTATTTTACCAGAACTAGATAATGAAGGATCCATCTTTTTGGAGCCGGAGGCTGTCCTCAATAAGCGCACTCGTCAGCTTCGCTCTCGCTCTATCACAGAGGTCTTAATTCAATGGCATGGAATGCAGCCCGAGGATGCTACGTGGGAACCACTCCTTCAGATTCAGCGACAATTTCCACATCTAAAGGTTTGAGGACAAAGCTTTTTCTAAGGGGGAGGGGATGTTAGGAACCCATGTCAATCCTTCTCTTTACCGTGTTAGTATATTGTTGTTGGATGCATATGCTTTGTAAGTCGTCCCATAGTAATTGTTGATCCATAGTTTGTGTTATTGTTGTTGGGCGCATATGCTTTGTAAGCCGCCTGTAATATTTGTTGATCCATAAGTTTATATTGGCCCATGGTTTTGACCCATAGTATTGGCGCCTATTTTTAGTATATAAGTGTGTGTTGAGGCCAAGGAAGGCACAGTGAAGTTATTTTGTATTGAGCTTGCTCAAAGGAGGTTGCCCCCTCGAAGTGGCCTGCGATTAATATAAAAGTGATTTTGAGTTCTGCTGCTATATCTTGTATTTTGATTAATTATTTGCTGCAAGGTCCTCACACAATTCCTAGTCTCCCACTTCCACCAAATCACATGTGAAAGCATCTTAGCTTCCCTAACTCCCTTGAGCGCCCTCTTGGAGCTATTTTTAACCCCGACATGTCATATATGTCAGATGTCGGCCTTCAGATCTGATTTGTGTCATAGGTGTCATAGCATCTTCATCATTGTTGTCATAGAGCTAGGGAATCTAGTCCAAGTGTCTCACTAGTTCCAAAATGCCTCTTCCTCTTCCATGGGAGTTACTCTTCCACTCCAATTCGACCTTAATTGATTCATGATAAGTATATTGACCTTCCAACTCATCCCAAGACCCTTGGGCTTCTTATGGATTCAAAATGACAAGAAGAAGATGCCATGTGGCATAGAAAATCTAGTTGTGTGGGTCCCACATCCTCCATGTGTCTTCATGATCAATTGCCACTTTCATTTTCCCTTGTATTTATTTATTTAGCGCATTTATTAAATGTTTATGCCATTCCAATGTTCAAACATCATTTATTGTCCCCCTTATTCCAAATCCCAAAGCTTCCACCCCCAACCTAAGAAACTAGTAATTTTCCTCCTTGGCAATTATCTGACCCTTAGCATCAATCTGACAAACTCTCATGCATAAGGCAAATGTGATTAGGCCATTGTGACCCAATGCAAAATTTGGGACATGACAACTAACCACATGGATCTACTGCAATATGCAGAAAATTAAAGGAGAGCCCTTCCAAAGATGCTCCTCAGAACAAGTGCAAAATCAGCCAATTAATAACATGCAACCGTGAATAATTAAAGGATAGCCACATGAAATCATAAATGAAGTAGAAAAGAGGAGGAAACCTTCTTTATAGAACGAATAACAAACAATACATCATTCTCCAAGTGTGATTTCATCAAAAGATCAAGAGGGCCTAAAAATGCCACACTTAACCTTCATCCCTAGCTGGGTAGCCTCCAAAATAGAGTGAACAGCCCTAACCAAGGCATTACAGCAGTAAGAATCCTTCAATGCACACAATGATTGTAGCAAGACAAATGGAGAGTTTCACCTCAACCCTAGCATCTTCTTATTGGAGGAAAGTTGTCCTAGGGTTTAAAGAGGAGAAAATAATATTTTAATCCATAGAAAATGTCCTCCAACATAGGGCGCACCTCCATTGGGATTTTTTAGGTAATTTAGGGCCTCCTAAACCCTAGCGCTCCCCTTAGAGAGCTCTCCAAACCCTACAGCTCCTCTTCTAGAATGCACATGATGTTCTATTTAATCTTCTAAAGTGCAAATGACATTCCATTTAGTCTTAATTGTTTCTTTAATGCTTGGACCATGTCATCCATGCCACATGGTGCTTCCTCATGCAATGGACTCTCCTCCAAACATGTAGAACATGCCTCAAACTAAGTGTCCTTCCCCAAATGTATCAAGGGTAAAAGTAAAACATGCCTCCAAATATGTGGGATGCACCTCACCTAATGTGTAACACCTCATAAGTCACTTCAATATGCTTTAAATCATTTCTTGTACAAAACACCCTCCTAGACTCATGATCAAGCAACCACAATGCTCCCTTGAAGTGGAAATTCTTCTGATAAAGTGACCTCCTTTGACTAAACAAGTACTTCTACTGCCATGTGAGCTCATCCAAGCGAAGGCATTCCTCTTCTAGCCTCTTTTCTTGGCCCCTTCCATGCCCTAGTTCTTCCAAAGTAGGCGTTTTTCTCCTTTGGACTATCTCTAAACCTCTTGTGATGTAGGTTGTTCCTTCTTTTGGTTGTATTTGACCCCTTAACTCACCATAAGTCATGCTTTGACCTCTAACATGGTAGGGTCTCCTTACTATAGGGCTCCCTTCCTCAATTGTGCCATGTGTGCCAAAACATAATCCCCTATTGCAATGTGCCTCTGAAAATTCTCCAATCAATCTATAATTGCTACTGAATTCCAAAGGCATTCTATTGTGCTTGATGAGAGAAGAAAGGCCCATGAAAACGAAAAAAGAACCCTTGCATTTTCACGGGGTAATAATCTGGCTCCATATGGCGACCACATTCCCTTGTGTGATGCAAGGCAGCTCTAGAATCTATGTTATACCTGTAAGGTTAATCAAAGAGTTGGCTATCTATGATGGGATTGATCAAAAACTTCACATTCCCGACATATAATACAAAATGTCTTCAACCCCAATTCATTACAAATTCGGGAACATCCATCTAACTGCTCATTCTCAAAGGGAATTACAAATAAAGGCATGGGGCCCAAAATGCCATAGGGAGCATAAATTAAATCTATTGCTCTTGAACATTGAGCTTGTTCTTGCTACTCTAATCTACAATAGGAAGATGCAAATTCTAAGTGAAATCAATCAGCCAATGCAACCATTATGTCATCTCATCCAAAACATCAGATGTCCCCTTGTGTTTGGCAACAAGCCAAAACAAGGCTATGTCAAGCATCCTGCAAGAATATACTGGAATCTCTATCACTGCATGGCTGAAAACTGAGTTGAGTTCCTAAAGACGGAAGAAAACACCAAGATCACACCAAGGTTGATGTGTGTCGATATATGCTTGAGGGTATAGCAATCATCTATAACATATGAATAGGGCAACCCATCATCAAGCTCCAAGTCACCTCCATGCGCTACCAAAGACTGATCTACATGATCCAACAATCATTCTCCTTTGCTACCATAAAAGTCGCCTGTCATATCCTCTAGCAACAAGGTTTTAGAAGGCAGCTCCCAAATAACCTGCAAAAAAACTGCTGCACTTCTTTGCTGCCTTCTATTAGACCTCCCCCTAAGGCATGCCATAAAATTTCAGACATGGAAAAACAAATTGGCTCATGATTTTGGGCTTGGTGCCCTCTTTTGGAAGGCTGAAAAATGTCACAATACATAGCAATTGTGCATGCCGCTGTCCCAAACATATTGCATCCATGAAAATGCCTCCTTTTGCTGATTATCTTGTAGATATAAAAGGTACAAGCGAAAGACATCAATGGCTGGAAAATTTCTGCATATTTAATGTTATGAAAAAACTCCTTATGCTGCAAGAAATCTGTCACATTGATGACGATACATGTATGTTGATCAACAATAGAATATGCATCACATACCTCAACATCCTTTGGCTGTCCAAAATTGAAGAAATTAAGACCGAAAATGTCCTCTTTATTTTCGATAAAGTGGATTCCATGATTGATTGGGAATGGAAAGTGCAAATTCATACTTTCCTCCATCACACTCTCATTATCTATGTCATAGATGGGATCTCCATGAGTGGCTTCCATGATTGATTGGGAATGGAAAGTGCAAATTCATACTTTCCTCCATCAAACTCTCACTATCTATGTCATAGATGGGATCTCCATGAATAAATCAGCGATTTACATCCTATCTATGTCTCCCAATCACAATTAAAATGCCCACGTCATCATACTTTTGGCTGCCATGTTGTTTATCACACAAGCTCCAAAAGTACCTGCAAATCCTTGCTTCTCTAGGGGTTTCTCTACAAGCCATGTCCTCTTCAAATCATCAATGGATTCATATCGAATTCGGAATTTTAAAAGGAGCATAACTCACCAAACCCTTGTCCTCCTCGAAATCCATGATGAGGGTTGTTGGAACGTCGCCATGCAAGTGTACATCACCATCACAAGATGTTTCTTTCTAAACACGATGGAATGAATTGTCTTCAATGGATAATTCTTTTTCTTCATAACCAAAATCCTAACCCTTGTGAAATGCTCTAATTAACCCTGCAAGTGAAGATATTTCCTTTAGACTACAATCATAAAACCACTCCAATATTTCATCTTCCAAGCAACACACCAACATTTTCATCATGGCATCTTCATGGATAACATTGAATCTCAAAGTGAATTCAATGAAGAATGTAATATGTAACACAACTGAGACAATGTGTCCAGGGAACTTTGGAATATTCTTGTCCTAATCTGGATCAAGGAACTAATTTGAATACCTCAAGATACCCTTAGAAATCTAATGGATCAAACCATTCTTTCATCCATGATTCTTCTAGAAATGCCATACATTTTTACTCCAAATCTTCAATATGACAAGCTGATATGAAATTTGAACAACATATGACCATCATACTACATTTCCATATCAATGGAGTCACCAAGTGAAACTTCAAGTGCCTGCAAATCTATTAGATGTCCTCACCTCTACAAATAAGTTCACTTCAAATTTTCCAAAACATGGCTTCCTTCCTTCGTTACATCGCCAAAGGAGAATAAGATATTCAAAAACTGCCCTCATCAAATCATTGTAGCCAATCTCGAGAATTAGTCTTTGTCCCCGGACCCCAACAATGGTGCCAATTTGTTACCCCCCAAACCAACACTCAACGATATTCAAGTCCTTGAATAAAGTGCAACCTTAGGGCACTTAGGTTGGTTGTTGTGGTGACAACCTTCCAAAGATGCTTCTCACAACAAGTACAAAATCAACCGAGTAGTAACGTGCAAACATGAATAATTATAGGACAACCACATGAAATCATAAATGTAGACAAGAGTAGGAAGCGTTCTTTATAGAACAAACAACAATCAATACATCATTCTCGAAGTGTGATTTCACAAGAATATCGACTGAGCCTAAACATGCCACACTTAGCATTCATCCCTAGCTAGGGCACCCTCTTGAGTGAAAAAACCTAATCAAGACATTACAGTAGAAAGATCCATAGAAAATGTCCTCCAACCTAGGGTGCACCTCCCTAGGGATTTCTTTAGGTGATTTAGGGCCTTTTAAACCCTAGTGCTCCCCTTAGAGAGCTCACCACGGAGTCCAAACCCTAGCGCTCATCTTCAAGGGTGCAAATGTTGTGTTCCATTTGGTCTTCTTTAGGTTATACATCAAAATATAGACTTGGGACCTCTTTTACCTTTGCACAAGTCCACCTGCCACTTGTCATCTTTTGAATTCTTTGTAGTATGCAATAATAATTCCTTTAGGGGCTCATACCATGTCAACCTATTAACCCCCATATGTACTTGCAATATTGGAGGGTTAAGATCTAGTGAGATTCCTTCAAGTTGGTCCCGTTGTACACTGATCCAGAAATACACATTGATCCTAGTTCCTTCAAAGATAGCAAAATCCAATTCTACTATTTTTAGCAATCTGCCTTCTTCTAAGACCTCAAGATCCAAGCAGGCACATGATAGTGATATTCATACATTCATGCTCCTTGTAAAAAAGCAAGTCCAGTGAGACTTTTTTTTTGTTTTTTACAAGATAAATTGATGCTCTTTCCCTTCAAGCTCAATGTTTCCCACTTTTTGTATTTTTCTTTTTTAGAGAAAATTGTCTTTTTGGACACGCCTATAATTAGCAATTTCTATGTATGGCAGGTAAAACTTAAATGTGTTGATTTTTGTAGCATCGGACAAGTACTTCTACGTAGGCCAAGTGTCTAGCATGCAAGAGTCATCCACATTTCCTCTCTAGGAGCTTGCTTGAAAAAGCAAGAGATTATTGTATATCTTTCTTAAGTTTAACTTAGAAAAAACACATTATTAACTTAATGTTGGCTAACCAGCGTAGATCCAAATCCTAGGCTCTATTAAGCGCCGAGATGGATCAAATCTCTCAAGGTGCAAACCTCTTCTTAGATATCCATTGATTTGATTCAAACCAAAAGACAAATCTTTTTATTTAAGGTCCACATATAATATTTTTATTATTATTATTTAATATTATTTATGGCTAACATATAATATTTTTTATTATTTTTTATTTTGTTAGGAACGAACATTACAACATTTCCCCATACATGGTTTTAAAACCATATGCAAGGCCCTCCTACAACCATGGGTTGTTTAGGAGGCCTTGCACATGGTCTTAAAACCATTTGCAAGGTCCTCATAAACCATGTACAATAAAACCATGGGTTATTTAGGAAGCCTTGCACATGGTTTAATAAAAACCATGTGCAAGGCCGTCCTAAACCATGTACAATAAAACCATGGGTTGTTTAGAAGGCCTTGCAAATGGTTTTAAAACCATGTGCAAGGCCAACATTTTTTTGCAGATAATTCTTGTTATTTATTATTATTTTGTTAGTTAGGAACATTACAACATCTCCTCCATATTGTGTTTTTTTCCTCACCGGCATATTTTTTTACGGATAATTAAATTTTTACTTTTTTATTGTTTTTTTAGGTAGGAAAATTACAACATCTCCCCCATATTAGATTGTTTTTGTGGCCGACATTTATTTTGGCCTATAATTAGAAAATTAATTTTTTATTAATAAAAATAACATTACGTAACGTTACAAGATCTCCCCCATACTGGGCTGTAGAGTGCCTCTCAGCGCAATGACTAAAAAGTGAACTTAAGATTAAGTCAAGTCATTGATCCTAAGTGAGGCTTGAGATCTAATCTTTGCCATCGATCACTTAGAAGATCCAGGGTTAGGGTTTTGGTAATTGAGAAGATATTGTTTAAGTTAGTGTAGCTACGAAACCCATTCTTGGGGAGAATGGTACCCTAATCAATTAACTAGGGTAGAGTAAGACCCTAGAAGGTACCCTAGGGCCCCTAGTAGTCTCCTGGGGTTCTTGGTCTAGAACCAAGCAGGTTGATGCCATGGCAAAGTCCCTAACATATGGTTAGGGCCCCTATATGTCTCTAGGGGATTCTGGTCTAGGACCAGACAGTTTCTTGGACACGATGTCCAAACAAATCCTGCAGGTCGAGATAGAGACTTCCTGGTCTAGGACCAGACAGATTCTTGGTCTGGAACCAAGCAGTTCTTGTAGGTACATTCCTAGTGAGTTAACAAGGTGAATCTTGGTCAAGTTGACCAAGATGATGATGCTTGATGCCCTCTATCCTAATTGGTTATTGCTAGGTTGTTTCTCAAGGGACTGGCCACCCCCTGATGATGTCACTAGCACCTAACCCTTAGGAGCAATATTGATGACCAACGGATCACATCATCCAGTTTGGATCTTCTCCTTACACAGTGATGATAAAAATATATGTAACAATGTACCTTGAGAGAAAGAAAAGCTTAAAGTCCTTGGTCTTGTTGCTCCTATGGGTAAAAGGGGTTGTTTATCCACCTTTATGGTACACCTTGGTCTTATTGTGACCCCCTTTGGTTGACTTATGGTCCTTTATCTTCTACTTGGTCCTAGCACTCTTATTGTGTGTACCTTTAGTATAATGACTTTTATTTTATAGTTTTTATTTTGTAAGACTATTTAACCATTGGTACCCTATCCTAAGTTCACTTAACTTTATTTTATATTGGTAAAACTCCTAAAAGCTAGGAGTAGTTGAGTGATCTTTCTAAAAGGCTTGTCAAGTTTATAAATTAAAGTTTCACTTCTTCATTTGTGTGTGGCATCTTGGCCAACACAAAAAAAGTTAGATCTTTATTCTTTGAGTACACTGCTATGGTTTCTGGTGCTTGGAGTTGACGTCTTGGGCTTGGAAGTGGGTTATAACCCTTGTGCTGCTAGCAGTGACCTTTTTGGGTTTTGTTGGGCTCATCTATGACCTTCTGAGATTAAACTCCGTGACAGTTTGGTACCTCTATGCTGGGCGTGACTGTGTTTTCTCTGCTAACCATGACTATGTTTTCTCTGTTGGCCATGACTATGTTTTCTCTACTGTCCATGACTGTGTTTCTTTGCTGGTCGTGACTGTGTTTTCTATGTTGGTCATGATTGTGTCTCTCCTGCTAAGTTGTGACTACTTATGACCTCCTCCTGCTGGGACGTGGGTTGCTTGTCCTCTCTCTGCTAGGTTGTGTTTGACTTCTCCTTATTGTTGGGTTGTGGTCTTATAACAGCCACTAAGGCTGGGCCCTAAATCTGTAACAGCCTCTAAGGCTAAGTTGTGAATTGTTAGTAATTTCTAGGGTTGAACTATGCTACATTTCTGCTAAGTTACGTTTGATTTACAGCCTGCTACACTGAGTTGTGAAGTCTCCTAGGGTTAGGTTTTGTTTTGTGAAGGTGTCTTTGCCTTCTTAAGAAGTGTTGTTGAAGCCTGGATAAAGGACAGAAGTTTCTCTTCATGTTGATTAAGAATATAAGGTTTGTACCCTTACTACTATAACCCTCATAAGCTCTCCCTCAAGGTACGTCATTTGTTCATCTAGGTGACTTGTCCCTTCGATGAGTACAAGGCTGATCCAAAACAATTCTAGATTAGTATTGTTATTGTTCCTCGTTACTGCTTAGTACTATTGTTATTTCCTGTACATTGTTATTGTTTTATTTATTCAGTTATAATATTGTTACTATACATGGCAGTTGGTAAATCATCTCAAGGACCAACTTTAACACAGTGACCAGTGGAGTGTTAAAGTTGAAAGAAATGAAAATTATGTTTGAATTTATTGCAACAGTACTATTCTGAATCTAACTTTGATTTTTTAATTATGTTTATGCATTAAAGTATATTTTTATGTCAAATCCTATCTTAACCCTAAAACTTTAACAGATATAAAAGGGGGCCTAAGGAGAGGAGGAGACACACAACAATCACACAGAGTGAGTGGGATCTCATTGAGTGGTTGGAGAAGGGCTTTCAACCAAGTCTGCAAGTGCAAGGGCAGGGGCAAGGGCAGGGGCAAAGGGCAACCGAGGGCTAGTAACCAACAAGATCAAAGGACTAATCTTGAGGTGTGAAGGCTAGCATTATGTCATTGTATTTTCCCTCAGTGGGCCATTTTCCCAGAATGGGAGCACAGGAGTTTTATCATTAATAAAAATCATTGTTTACTTGTTTTTCCCCAGTTGGGGTTTCCCAAGGTAAATAAATGTGTCAAATGTGTGTGATTTCTTGTGTTTTTCCACTACATAAATTTGTTAGATCTCAGTGTGTTTTCAGTTAATAATTGCAGTGAATTATTTGAACTGTAAATCGAATCTAGGTCTGTAAAATTAACAAAATGTCATGGTTCCAAGCAAGCAATGTTGTTGTGGTTCAAGGTCTCGATGGGGAAAGAGTGATGAGTCAAGAACAATCTTGAGCAAGTGGATGGTTCTCTTCATGTGACATATAGCGACTTGTTGGAAGGTTTCCATTTGCATGAGGTTATAAAATTGCTTTATGCCAAAACCCTAAATTGCTTTCCAAAACCTAATTTAAATTGCTATGTTTAGTGGTCATTCTTACCAAGCTCGACTTTGCAAACCTTTATTCAATATGCTAAATTTGACCACTCCAAAACCTAGTTTGATCTCTTGTGTATATTTGGCATTCTTCATGGTTTATTAAAAACCTAAGATTTCGAGTTTGGAATATCTATCCTTGCATACAAAGAAAGGGTAAAAGGTATAAAGTAGTAGTTGTCAAAAGGAAAGTAGAAAAAGTATCCTAAAACAACAAAAAAGTCAAATAACAATGGGAAAACCATTCCAAAAGCAAAAAAGGAGATTATGCCTAGCGTGCATGTTAAGATTTTGCCTTAATTTCTTTCCTCTTTCTCAGGCAACTGGGACGAATTGAGGTTCTATATATACATATTAGAGAAGGAGAGGAAGGGTTGGATATTATTTTCTCTAAACAGTTTGTAGCGGCAGACAGCTCCTCACTCTTCCATCCTCAAGACGTTGGACCAATACCTCAATTGCAAGCAAGGAGATATATGGAAGCTTGTCACCTATGACTCACTATGATGCAATCAATCCCTTGGGTAATATGTGATTTGGTACAATTATGCTTTGTTCTAGCTTTTTGAGTCTCTTAGTTGTTATTAATTAAGTTGTTTGCAATGTTTTGGTAGCTTTCAATGCACTTATTTTGAATTTCTTTCACCCAAGGGGCGCATTCACTCCACCCATTCCCATTAATTCATTATTGCAACTGTCTATAGGATTTTATTCCAACCACTTCAAATTATTATTTAAAACTTATCCTCGCTCTTGAATTGTTTACAGGGAGCTCAAGAGTGGGTTTTTTGTGTGCTAATTTAATTATCTTGGAATTTCCACAGATTTATTGATTAGATAGCAGTATACACCTTTTAGGGACACCCCCTGAGACTAGAAAAGCACCAGTCTGAACAATTAGGCATGTATCAATGACAAGGCTAAGTGGCCTATAATTAGTAGGCAGGTCTGCTGGTGCAGATTTGTGTGATAACATAACCATGCCACATGACATTTCCTCATGCAAAGGACTCTCCTCCAAACATGTATAAGATGCCTTGAAACAAGTGTCTTTGTCCAAATGTCTCAAGGGTAGAACATGCCTCCAAATATGTGGAATACACCTTGAATAATGTTGAAAGCACCATAAAGTCACTTCAATATGCTTTAAATGGCTTCTTGCACAAAATGTCCCTCCTACAAGGTGGTAGACTCATGATCAAGCAACCAAAATACTCCCTTGAAGTGGAGATTCTTCTCATCAAGTAACCTCCTTTTACCAAACAAGTGCTTCCATTGCAACAAGGCCTCATTCAAGCTATGAGGTTCCTCTTTTAGCCTCCTTTCTTGCCCCTTATCATGCCCCGATACTTCCTCCAAGGTAGGGAATTTTGGTCCTTTAGCCTGTCTTGCCACATGCCATGCTCTAAACCTCCTAATATATACGGTATTCCTTTTTTTCGCTGCATTTGACCCCTTATCTCGCCATAAATCATGCTCTCAACTTCTAACACAGTAGGATATTCCTCTTATATGGCTCCATTCTTCAATTGTGCCAAGTGTGCCAAAATGGAATCTCTTGGTGCAATGTGTCTCCAAAAACCTGCAATCAACCTGTAACTACTACCGAATTCCAAGGATCTTCTGTTGTGTTCGGTGAGAGGAGAAAGGCCCATGAAAATGTGAAATGACCCCTGCATTTTCAAGGGGTAACACTACCCAATGTAAATTCAAAATGAAAGATAACTATTCGAGGAAATGACACACAAAAAGATGGTTCCTAACTGTACCACATACAACACCCTCGATGATGGATATGGCAAGGAAGGCAACATGGTAGATGTTTTTCTCTTACACAATGATATGATTGAAAAGAATATTGCACCAAATGTTGTAATATTGCACACTCATCAGTAGACTCTTAAAAAGTGGTTGGATGTAAGAAACAGCAAACATTTTAAATGAAATGATGGGGAAGCATATAGAGTTTGATGAATTTAAAGATGCCATGTTGATTGATACACAATGTAAACAAGGCAACATGAAGGGATCTTTTAAGCTACAGGATAAAATGTTTAAAAAGGGTCTTCTTCCTAATGCTCTTAGATACACAACAGTAATCCAAAAGCTATGCAGCAAAGGAAATATGCAAAGGGCATGTAAGCTTCTTGATGAAATGATGGAAAGGAGTATTGCATCTAATGAGCTTAAATAGGCTGTGATTATTAATGGTTTTCTCAAGAAAGGCGTGACAAAGGAAGGAAATCAGCTCTTATATGAGATGCTTGAGGGGCGATTAATTTCAAACTATGTGACATGCACTATGCTGTTTGGCAAACAAAATGAAAACAACAGAGAAATAAACTGCAAGATCAAGTACTGTAAATTGTAATGGGTTGGTGCATATATTTTTCTTCTTATCCTTACATCCATAAAAAGGTTTATGATATTCATCAAATGTTTCTGTAATGGGAATGATATGGTTAGATGTTGGAAAGATCTGGTTCCAAGAGTTTTATGCTTTAAGATTCCCAGCACCTCATGGGAAAAGAATAACGGTTGATAATAGATATTCCTTAGGGGTTAGCTCAATCTGTTGGTGGCACTGTTGTTGGGCATTTGGCTAGTTCCCTGCCAGCAGGTGCCCAATTTGAATTTTGAATCCCCTTGGGTGAGGCACACTAGTCTGCACCAGCAGGTGCCCAATTCGAATCCCCTTGGGTGAGGCACACTAGTCTACACCAACAGGTTTAGAGGGATGCCCATCCACAGATGTGGAGAAGAATCTCTTGGGTTTCCCCATGAGGTTTTCCTTGGGGAAAAAAAAATTCCCTCGCAACAGTTTTTGAAATGCACAAAGCATTCAATATCGAAGGACGCTTGTATTCCTACTTAATTATGGTGCCGACATGCCTCTCTGTTGTTTCAAAGCCAAGTTAGGATCATATTTAATTGTGTAATCTTGCATTAATGAAGTCACTCCATTCTGACTTGCAAGATGAGGGCATACTATTCAGGAAAGCAGCGTGTACTCTAGAAACTGGAAAGTGCCACAGGCTAGCTTTTGACATTTTGGAAGAAAATAATGAAGCATGTTGAAATCAAGGTTGAGGGGTTATTTTATAGAAACATAGTATAAGTGGTCAAAACTAAGCTGCTTCATGACCGTCAAGAACTGATGCTTATTCGCATTCTTTTTTTGAAAGGATTACATGAGTCCCCTTTGGACTGACCAGCTAAGTAGCTGAACGGTGAAGGATGCCAAGAAAGTTGAAACAATGCAATGATTGAATTCTACTATATAACAATGCAAGCAACAACATAACTCAATAAACTCTTCATTGTCTTGTGGTATATGTAGGGTAAGCCCTATGGTTTTCAGTCATAATAAGACTGTAATCATATTTGTTTTTCATGTTGGATACTAAATGTCAATCATATCTTGTGAAGGAATGATGTATTGGCAACTCTGTTCCACCGGATATATTAAACAGCGTTGTCTATGTAAATACGTGTTTAAAGATGTGTGTTAACATAAAAGTTCCTAGTCAAGTTTCAAGCCATATTTAGATACTTGATAGCCACCTCTGTGTTCAATTATGAAAAGACGTTTACTACATACAGCAGTTTGCTTAATTTTCTTATATGGAAATGTCCCCTGACTGAAGTGATGGGATAGCCACATATACATGGATAAATCATAAGACAGATGTCTGGCAACTCTGTTCCATCGGATATTTTAAACAGCATTGTCTATGTAAATACATGTTTTAAAGATGTGTGTTAGCATAAAAGTTCCTAGTCAAGTTTCAAGCTAAATTTAAGTACTTGTTAGCCACCTCTGTGTTCAATTATAAAAAGACATTTATTACATACAGCAGTTTGTTAAATTTTCTTATAAAGATTTATATCAAAGACAGATAAATGAGAGACCATATAAAAGGAAAATTACGATGTTTCTATCTCACTCTGCAGTCTTAACTTACGCTTTCATAATTAGAAGTTGCCGTGCAACAGAAGCACCCTTTTCTGGTGGAGCAGCTTTTCTGGTGAAGCATCCCCTTGACTCTGGTTTCCACCGAACTTTAGCAAGAGATTGGCCAAGTAGATCTGCAATATCTGAGGCCATGCGCTCAGCTGTCTCCTTATATGGAAAAGTCCCCTGACTGAAGTGATGGGATAGCCACATATACATGGATAAGACTTGATGCTTAGTCTCCAGATTTAAAAGATCCTCGTCATTTTTTGCAGACTCTTTAGGAACACCCATCGCTATGCGAACAGGAAGATTCTTGCTATATTGAAAAGCGAATCTTAGCAGACTGCTCATTGATTGGGGGTCCCTTGTATTTACAGGTGAAAAGCAAAAATTGTAACGATCCTGAAGTGACAGACCTGGCACTCTGTCCAGCATATGTGCCACCCTCTTTATATGATCATGTCGACAGAGAAAATAAGCTCCATCCAAACGACAGTTCTCACCAAATTTTTCTAGTAGCTGAGAAAAGGAAATATCAGGAAGTTGACTGGCAAATAGTTCCATTTGTTCAAAGAATGGGAAAAGGCCAGCACTTTTACATTCTACAAAAGTTGTTTTCAAGCACTCTATTAGATAATCTAGGTCTTCTAACTGAAATGTGGTTGTGAGACCCTCTGGATAAACGCTTCCTCTTCTACCTGCTCTTCCAGCAATCTGCTTCACCTGAGAAGCTGGAACAGGTAGCCTCTTATCACCATTGTGTTTTATCAGACCATAGAATACAACTCTTCTGATATTTAAATTAAGACCCATGCCAACCGCATCACTTGCCACAAGAACATCATATTCATTAACCTGATCGTTAAATAGGTTTGCCTGTTGTTTCCTTGTCTCTGGTGGAAGAGCACCATATATAACACAGCAACGATGCTTAGTAAATCTTTCAACTGCTAACTTGATCTCAAAGATCTCTCGGCGAGAGAAAGCCACAATACAATCCCCAGATTGTATGTTTTGGAAATTTCCTAAAATCGTCTTGGCTTCAACAACCAGAGGCTTAAACCTGCCATAATGGTGCTCAGTTAGCTCATCCCCAGTAGCAGCACAAATATCCCTTACAAGTGACAAACAACTAGGATCCCCGCATAAATGGATCTCATCGGCCTTCAATCCCAGCAATGCTCTGCTCCATGCAAAGCCTCTAACTTCATCACCGATCATCTGAATCTCATCGATGACAGCGACCTCGTAGCATTCTTCAGTGGACGCCATTTCAATAGTACACGCAACATGGTTTGCAAATGGAACGTACTTATGCTCTTGTCCGGTAATAAGACTGCAATATACACCATTTGCATTCACTTTGTCAAACACTTCCATAGCAAGAAGACGAAGTGGACTACAATAAATCCCACTCTTTGCCTCCATGTACCGTTGCAAAGCATTATAGGTTTTGCCACTATTAGTTGGCCCGCAATGATAGATGATCTTCCTTTTCATCGCTCGTGCAAACGGAAACCATATGTGCGGCTTCGTGAGATCTGCAGATTGAACCATTGTCCGAAACCTTTTTATCTCATCCGGAAACTCTTTCAAGCAAAATTCCATGAAAATTGGAAAAAGAAACCGATCAGACTCTTTGCAAGGCCCTAATTTCATCAGATAGTCCAACACATCCCTCCGACATTTACCGACGAAAAATTTCCCGAATTTGCTTACTGCAGTTGGGAAAAAAGAGGCATTGATATACAAAGCCAAAGCCTGATCACGAGCCCAGCCCGTCTTCGCAAACCACCGTAATATCTCCGTCAACTGCTCCTTCTCGGACTTGGTTAGTTTCGAATCTCCGGTGGATTGGCTCATCTCTTGAAACAGAACCGCATGATCACTAGACAGAATATCTCCAGTACTTCTAACACTGACTTCTCCTTCCTTTGAAGATTCGGCATCTTCAGAAATTTCAGTCTCTGTTGCAGTTTCTGTTTTTTCGGCCGTGTCTGTAGTTTGCTCGCCCTGTTCTGATAGAACAGAGAAATGTTTTCCATTTCCTAAAGTGTTCAAATGTTGGCTTCGTGATACATCTAGTGCTGGCTCAAAATACAGAGAGCTAGGAAAAAATGAATGAATGTGCCTGCGCTGAATTTTCCCGATAGCTGAGTCGAGACAATCTGGTTCTGAAAAACCCGTCGCCGAAAAATATGAATTTTCAACAAAAATGGGCTTCACAGAACACAAATGCCTCGATAATATGTTTCGCCGAACTAAAGCTCTAAGAACCATCATTTGACCCCTCGCCATGACTGAAAATTATAAAATCTTTAATCAATACAGTAAACGATATTGTCTTGAGATTAAATATTAGATATTGGAATGAAGTATAACGTTTAGGGTTTTAGAGCCATCAAAAAGCTTACTATATATGGGTAAGGATTTCTTACCTATAATACAGAGACTGTATATTAGATTTTGAATTCCCGGCACCCTCTCGATCAAGTAGGTTCTGCCATTGCCATGGCAATATCTGTCGAAACCAAGCACGGGAGCTTTTCTGGAAAGATTACAGTTAGAACGAACCCCACAGGTATTGTTTACGCAGGAGCTTTTGCTGACTGGCGATGCAGAGGGGATAAAAGGCAAGATTGGTGTGTTAAATATTTATGGTTCCTATGCGAACCCGAAAGGTTTTTTGGTAAGATCTGGTGACCAGTGGCGTCCTGAGCGTTCCAAACCTCATCATTGCTGGTGACCTAAACCTAACTTTGGATGCGGCGGAGGTATGGGGTTTTTCTGCAAATCTTAATCCACTTGCTGACTACTTCAAACTACTCTTCGAGGACCTCCCTTGATTGATGTGATGCCAAGTACTCTAGAGCCGACTTGGAGGAATGGTAGAGGGGCTCCCCAGGCGGTCGGAAAAACACTTGATCGTTTCTTGATAAGCGAAGATTTGGCGGGGTCGCTGACCCGTTATCGTTCGTGGAGAAGTGTTGCTAACAACCTTTCTGATCATGATCCTATCTTTCTTCAACTTGATGGCGAACCTGTTGTGGGAAGATATCCGTATAAGTTGAATCACTCATGGCTTTAGGATGAGGGTTTCTCCCAGAACGTATGAGACTTCTCGCAGCATTTGTCAGTGCCGAACCACTTAAATCCCATGCATCGACTCTGTTATAAATTGAAAAACCTTCAGAAAAATCAGTTCAATAGTGGATTCGGGAAAAGGAACTTCTGGAAGATAAGGAATTGATCCGCTTTGAATCCATTATGGAGAAGGTCTTTGAAGCAAATCCATTGCGTTCCTTCTCTCACAATGAAAATTTGGCTATTGCGAAACAAGAGAAGCAAAAAGCTCACATATTTTTTTCATTAAGTGATAATTGTGACATTTCAATAGGTGTTATGTATCTATAGTACATGGTTTGAACCTCGGTGGGAACAATGATATCCCTATTGTGTGGAGCTCAAAAGGCTCACATACTTATAGAACTGAAGAGACATGGCGACTTAAGAGTGGAGTCATCTCGATCTGTCAAGGGGGACAGCAACACAAAATTCTTCGAGAAGTTTGCAAATGGGCATAAAGTGGTAAATGACATATGGGATATTCATGATACTAAAGGTTGTTGAGTTTCTTTACAAAACAAACTTGAACAATTAATAGTGAGGCACTTCTCAAATCTTTTGAAGGACTCTCGAAACTCTTGCATTTTGGATCAACTCGAGATGGTTAAACACTTTCCTTCTTTCCTTTATCATGAGGAGGGGGAATTGATTGGCTCATGTTACCCTTTCAGAAGTGGAAGGTGTTCTCAAGCAGATGGCAAATGATAAAAGTCTTAGTCCTGATGGATGGTTGGTTGAATTCTACAAGCATTTTTTATATCCTTAGGGAGGAGCTAGTGGAGATGATTGAATTTTCGAGACTATAGGGTTTTGTTTCTATGGCATTAAATTGCATGTTTATAACTTTGATCCCTAAATCAGATAAGCCTATAAATTCGCATACTATCATCCCATCTCCCTTTGTGATTTGGCTTATAAGTTGATATCCAAGATCATTGCTAATCGCATTAGGCCCTTTCTGGCAAGTAACATTTCAGATGAGTAGTTTGGTTTTGTTCTAGGGTGACATGTTTCAAATGCAATTGGAATCACACAAGAATGCCTTCATTCCATCCATTCGAAGAAGGATAATGTTATGATTCTTAAACTTGACCTATCAAAGGCCTACGACAAAGTAAATTAGGGATGATTAGATTGATCCTTCTACAGATCAGTCTCCCACTACAGGTTTGAAATTGGATCATGGCTTGTGTTCAATCAGCTTGTTTTGGTGTCCTTGTGATGGTTCACCTTCAAATTTCTTTAGCTCTTCTAGGGGATTAAGGTAGGGATGCCCTTTGTCTCCCATATTATTTCTCCTGGTGGCTAAAGGGCTGAGCATAATGGTTTGTACAGCACAACAATTTGGAAAGATTGATGGTGTGGTGATTTCTCAGGTTTTCATCACTCATTGCATCTTCGTTGATGATATCATTTCATTTGGCAAAGGGAATCTTGAGACTTGGCAAGGTTTTCATCATGTACTCTCGAGTTTCTGCAAGGTTGCTGGTATGGAGATAAACTATGATAAGCCAGTTTTTTATAAGGGTCGAGCATCTATTGATTTGGGCGAGGGATTATCAAATATTTTACCATACATGATGGATGCTTTTGATGAGGGCATCAAATATTTGGGCTTTCTTTTTAAGCCAAAGGGTTATTGTGTAAAAAATTGGAGTTGGTTGATCAAACGGGTTGACCAAATGATGGACATCTGGTCTTTCCATTATTTATCCCTCAGTGAGAGATTAACATCGGTAAAGTCTATTTTAACTACAATCCATCGCTATTGGTTCTCTATGGATTTTCTTCCTTGGTCTGTATTAAATTTGTTAAGGAAAAAAGATCTTTAATTTCCTATGGGGAGGATCTTTGGATACATGCAAATATCATCTAGTGTCTTGAGAGAACTTATCCTTACCTCATCATTTTGGGGGATGGACTATAAAAAAATTGTCTTGGTTCAACTATGCCTTGGTTATGAAGAATTGTTGGAGATCTCTCACTGTCACAAATCTTTGGCACTGGGTTCTTCGAGTTAAACACTAGAGGGGTAAACCATTCTTGATTTGGATTCATGATGTTCCAAAATCTTGGAGGAATGCCTCATTTATCTGGAAATTTTTTATGAAGGTTTTGTCGTGGATCACACAAAAGCTGGGGTGGAAGGTAGGCGATGGATCCTGTATATTTGTTGGTATCAACCCCTTTGTTGGTTGTACTAATAAGTTCATTCTCAGTCTGATTATGTGGGGGGCTCTGCACCAGTAGGATATTTATACACTCGACCAGGCTACCCACTCAGGGGTGTCATTCTTATCGGATCCATATTGGTTGCAAGCTCAAGATTTGTGCTTGTAAGAACCCCTTGTAATATCCTGATTTTGACCCCAAATTGCATTAAAATTATATATGATGTAAATATCGTTATTTAGTCATGGTGAGGAGCTCAAGGCCAAGGCCCCACAATAGATTTAGCGTTTTATGTATCGGCAATTAAAATTGATACCTATGGTCCTCGTGTTATCCAGACACAATATAAAATTGAGACATCATCTAAATATGCAATTTAATACAATACCCAGAACTAGATATGCAATGCAACAAAGAAATGGGGGCATGATTTCACAAGAAATAGGGGGAGAATTATTCAAACCTTTAAGCCAATAGTGTTTAGCCAAATGCCAATGAGAGAACCCACAAACTCTCAACTACCCATTTTGTCTTATGCACCCAATCTTTTAATTATTCCATAAGTTGGTTGAGGTAGTTAATGCATTGGGAATGGAGAGGTATGGCAGTCAAAATCCTATTGGGACAAGCCATCGATTTTGGAAAATCGTGTTTTTTGCTTATGGGGCAAGGAAACACCCAGAAATGTGTGCCCATTCCATTCCTCGCTCATGTGTTTCTCTTCCTCTCGCAGCTGGAGCTAGCTGCGCGTTTTCCTTCACGTTTTTCTACAATTACCTTCAGTTTTCCATGGTTGGAAACCCATTTTTGGTGTTGCACAGTGAATGGGAGAAGAGATTCATGATTTGGGGGTTTAGAGAGGTCATTTTTTCTCTCGTAATGCCCATATATGTTTGTTGAAATCGAAGTGCTCTCCCAGGGTTGATTTCCCACATTTACCATTTTGTTTTTGGTTCCCGAGACGTTTTTCTTCATACCCAGCACTTGTGTTTGTTGTTATGTGCATCCTTGTTTTGGTCTGAACTGTTAGGAGTGGAAGAGGCCTAGAATTGGCTTGATAAATCTAGTGAAAAGAGGAACCTCACAAAAAGATCAAGAGGGGCAGACTAATCTTCTATGTACACCTGGGAGAACACTAGAAGGGAAGGTATAGCCTGAGGGACTGTGTAGCAGTGAAGGGAATACTTCCTTGTGTTGGGTGTGTAGGTATTGTGGAGGCCAATCTAGATAGATCTGGTAGAGGTGTCCATAGCCCTGTGGTTGAGCTAACTAGCTTATCAATTCTTCCTTTCCACTTCCTTGGCAACCTGATAAACCCAACTATGGATTGGCTTGGCTGAACCTTGGTGTATATTTGGCTGTGTGTGAGCATGTTGTTCCCTTTTTCCTTGTGGAAATCATGCCCAGCTTGGGGGTCGCAGTTGTGCTAAGAGAATGATGAGCACAAATGGCCTATGGTTGGGTGGAACATTGCAACGACATAGGTAGTTGCTCGGGGATCTCATTTGCAAGATAAGTGCTCTTGTATTAACTCTGCAAAGTATTTGTTTTACGAATTATTATGAATGTATTGAAAGATATTTCTTCCATTGTATTTTCATACATTTTACATTTGCATACGTTTTTACTTTCAATGCATTATTTTTTATTATGTTCATGGGGCTAGATCCCCGGTTATGGCATCGTAATTGCATCCTCTCCGTAGCAAGAGGGGAGGGGACGTGACACCCCTAGCAATGGAATGGGATTTATATATCTCCCTTCTTAATTATCTTGGCATCAAACTTATATCTATGGTAGATTCCATTGTTTGGGATGGGAACTTATCCTCGGGGTTGTTCATTGCAAAGAAGGCCTATCAGTATCTATCAGATTTTCATTTTGATTATGATCAATGCTGGTGGTATACGTGTATCTAGAATTAGCATATTCCTGTCAAATTAAAGTGTTTACTTTGGATGACCCTTAAAAATTGTATCATATCCTAGGATAATCTTTAGATGATTCGGATTTATGCAGGAACGCAACAGAATACACAAATAACCATAGAAACAAATATGCAGCGAAAATAACACTTCATTTCATTAATCAATAACTGAAACTTGTTTACATACAGAAAGAAAATAAATTAGCTAGAGTGCTGGTAGCTTATCTCTGAGAAGAGATGTGGTGGCTACATGCCTCTGAACTCTGTGTTACAATGAGGCTCGAAGGCCTATATATTATTGAGAAGCAATGGAAACCCTACACATCCAAAAACCTAACCCTAGGAGGTGAAACGCCTTAATGTGGGCCCTGTTGGGTAACTTGGTACATCAATTTCCCAGGGTCATAACTTTAGCATACTACCTCCGTTTGATGCGCATGATACATCGTTAGAAATATATGTTTAAGGACTACATCCATAAATATCAAATATTGAGTCCGAAACGGACTCATATTTGCACAACCATTCGATGCCAAAAAAACGTCATTTAGGGCCTCAAAACGGCTCTGGAAGTTTAGCACCCGAAAACTGCCAAAAATAGTAAATTGTGCTACAATTAAGGAAACTGGAAAACTGAAAGAAACAGTGGTGGGGGTCCAAGAGGAATAGGTGGGTGGCCACCAATATCCTTCTGGATCATTCCTCCCCCCTTAGGAAGCAATGGTCCCCATTGCGTTGAGTTCCTCCATGAGATGAGGAAACTTCTGTTGAACTTGGTCCCTAGTGAGCCAATTTCCCTGGCGAAGGAGTTGGCCTACTTTGACAACTTGATATAGATGGATCTTCTGCTGGAGGGTGTTCTTGATCTATGTGTCCATAATCCGATCAGTTGTGGCTTGTTCCATGCAGTCAGGGTTTAACTCTGTTGGTGTGAGTTGTTCTGCCACGTCTGATGTGTCTAGTAGAGGTGGAAAGTAGGTCTGAAGGCGGTCCACATTGAACACTGGGTGCAGACCAAGGAATGGTGGAATACTGAGCTCGAAGGCATTGTCCCCGACAGCCTTAGTGATGGTTTATGGCCCATATCGGAGCAGGCGAAGCTTGCGGTGGGGTCCAGCGAGGCGCTCCTTCTGTAAATGTAGCCACACTTTGTCGCCCACCTGGAAGTTGTGTTGCACCCGATGTTGATCATCTCACTGCTTGTACTTAGCATTGGATATGTCCAATATGTCATGAACCTGTTGGCGAATGTCTTGAATGCGCTCAATGAAGTTGTTTGCCTTGGAAACTTCAGACTATATATGAGCTGAATCAGCCTGAGTAGCTGCAAATGGCATGGCTACGTCAATGGGACATAGTGGTTGGAATCCCAAGCCTACATGAAAGGGGCTGTGGTTGGTTGCGTTGTGGAGGTCCCGGTTATAGCTGTGTTGTGCATAGGGGAGGCTCTCATCCCATGTGCGTGGATGCTTTGATTTGTACATGCGCAAAATGTGTATGATCATCCTGTTGACAACCTCTGTCTGGCCATCAGTCTGGGGATGGAAATCTGTGGACTTTGTGAGCTTGGTGTCTAGCATTGACCATAGGCTAGACCAGAATGTACTAAGGAACCTGCTATCCCGGTCTGAGATTATAAACTATGGGATACCAAAGTGTACCCACACTCGTTCAAAGAAGAGTTTAGCAGTGGCTTCTGCTGTGATATTCTTCTTACAGGCTGCCATTATGGCCATCTTTGAGAATCTGTCAATGACCACAAACACACAGTCGTTGCCGTGCTTAGTAGAAGGAAGGCCTGACATGTAATCCATGGAGATGGATTCCCAAGCTCAACTAGGGGTAGGAAACGGAGTATAGAGGCCTTGCTTCTTGATGGATGGTTTGGCAATGGCGCAGGCAGTGCAGGATCGGATGTACTTCCCGACGTCCTGTCGAAGGTTCGGCCAATAGAAATACTTCTGCAGTATTGCCACTGTTTTCTCGACCCCGAAATGCCCAGTGACCCGACTGTAGTGCACTTCCCAAATCATCTTGGCACACTCGCTTGAAGGAACACAAAGGTGTCCCATGTGACACAGTGGTACATCCTGGAGGTGAAATTTTGGAACTTGGTTTCCCTCCAAGAGCGTCTGGTATGTGTGGTTGAATTCTGGATCGCTCTTGTAGAGAAGCGGCCAATTAGAAGTCTCGTGCCCACAAGAGTTAAGCACGGTCGTTATCGCCACAATTGGTGGTCGGCTGAGGCAGTCTGCAACATTATTGGGGCTTCCCTTCTTGTACTTGATGTTCAAATGAAACTGTTGTAGATATGTGGACCACTTCTGATGGCGATCATTTTGTAACTTCCCTTGTGTCTGCATGAACTGCAGGGGTCGGTGGTCTGTGTGGATGATCGTTTCCTTCCCCAAAATGTAATGCTTCTATTGCTGGCAAGCCTGTACAATGGAATACATCTCTTTGTCATAAGTGGGATATTTGCGGACTGTGTCTGACAGTGTCTCACTATGATATGCCACTGGATGCCCTTATTGAGTAAGGACTACCCCAATAGCATAGTCAGAGGCATCTGTCTCGATCTCAAATGGTTGTTGCAAGTCTAGTAATGTGAGCACTGGGGCATAATAGAGGCGATGTTTCAATTTTGTAAACGCCTTCTGCTGAGTTTCTGACCAAAAGAATTTTGCTTTCGCTCCTCCCTTGGTGACTTGAATCAAGGGCCAAGTGATATGAGAGAATCCCAACACGAACCTGCGGTAGAAATTAGTAAGGCCCAAAAAGCTACGAAGCTCTGTTAGAGTAGTTGGGGCTGACCAATCTCGAATGACTTGGATCTTGGTTGGATCCACATGTACCCCACAGTCATCAATAATGTATCCTAGATACTGAACCTAGATCAAGCCAAAAGTGCACTTGTCCAAATTGGCACACAACTTGTGCCGCCGCAATGTTTGGAGGACCTGTCGGATGTGGTGGAGGTGCTCTTCCCAAGTTTGGCTGAAGATCAGGATGTCATCCAAGTACACTACTACAAATGAGTTGGTGAATGGTTGCAAGATGTCATCCATCAGTCTCATGAAGGTTGCAGGAGCATTCGTCAGCCCGAAAGGCATGAGCAACCATTCGAAAAGGCTCTCCTTGGCTTTGAAGGCAGTCTTCCACACATCGGTCTGCTCGATCGGTACCTGGTGATACCCGGACTTTAAGTCGACCCTGCTAAAATATTTTGCCCCTTTAAGCTGGTCCAGGAGGTCATCAATCCGTGGGATCGGGTACCTATTCCAGACAGTGATCTTGTTCAGCACCCGATAGTCAATACAGAGTCTCCAAGTCCCATCCTTTTTCTGTACCAACACGATCGGGCTCCCACGGGGCAATGAACTTAGTCGGATGTGACCCTTCTGCAGCAGCTCCTGAATTTGCCTCTTAATTTCATCATTCTCCAGAACAGAGCAGCGATAGATCGATCCATTGGGCAGCGACGCACCTGGGGTCAGATCGATGGGGTGCTTGACTTGATAGTGGAGAGGCACCCCGGTGGGTGAGGTGAATATGTCCCGGTACTCCTCCACGACCTTGTCCATTTGTTGTTGTCATGCGGAGGGGCCCTGTCTGGAGGTTGTGGCCACGATCTTCTTCTTGCCCTGAGGGCAGATCATCAAGAAAACAAACTTCCTGGTTTTGGAAATGAGCTTATTGCATTGTTTTGCAGTAACCAAAGAGATAGCGGTAGGAGGTGGTACCTCTGGTATCCTGTACAAATTATTTCCCAACGTAATAATAACAGCGCGAGGCCGAGACTCATACACAGCATGTGGCTTCCATAAGTATGGTTGACCTAATAATACATCACAAACATCAAGAGGAGCAATATCACATAATACCTCATCGGTGAAGGGCTTGATGCTGTAGGGAAGGCGACACTGCTGGCTGATGCGAAGATCTCGTCCTTGGTGAATCCACCCGATGGTGTACAACTGCAGGTGTGTTGTGGTCGGCAAACCCAACCGCTTCATGACCTCTACTGAAATCAAGTTCTTTTAGCTCCCACTGTTGACGATGAATTGTAGCGGGGAACCCTTTACCCACATCTGGGAGTGGAAAAGACGCTCCTCCTCCTCTGAATCTTCTGGTTCTTCCTTTTGGATCTTCGTGGTGGCAACGATGGCATTGGGCTTTGCATCGATAATCTTCTTCCCTTTGTCATTCCCCTTCTCGGGTTCAGATTCAATGTCAGAGTATGCATCTGATTCAGAAGCCTTTATCTCAGCCACTAGTGACTGCTTAGCCCAACACTCACTTGTGTTGTGAGTGGGGTTCTTATGGAACTCGCACCACTTTCCCGCTTCCTTCTTCGGCTTTGCAGTGTTGCTCTTTGCTTGCGGCTTTGGCAACTTTTCTTGAGTCGCCATGCCTTGGCTGTGTCCTTGGTTCTGCGGTTTGGGGGTACCTTTCCCTTGCTTCTGATTCGCAGATCCAAAGTCTCGCTTTTTCTGTTTGAATTTTTGCTCAATTTTGGCAGCATACCGATATACCATACCAAGCGAGGAGATGTCAAGGAACTCCATTTCCTCCTGAATGTATCTGTGTAGACAATTGCGGTACTTCAACACCAAATGTTGCTCTGAATCTTTGATACCCAACTTGGTGCGCAGGGTATGGAACAGATTCGTCAGCTCATGCACATCTTGATCTCTTTGCTACCGTAGCGTAGTCCATTGGATGTACTTGTCCTCATAGCTCCCCATCGGATAATATTGTCCCTTTATGGCATCTCGAAAAGAATTCCAAGTGGGTACGGCTGAGAACAGAGAGGGTTCCTCCTCACCCTTTCTCTCACAGTAGGTTTCCCACCAGTCCTTGACATGGGGGGCGACTTTGAGTAGAGAAAAAGTAATATTTTCCCGGTCATAAAGTCATGAACCGAGAAATATCCTTCTAATAGATTCAACCATTTATCTACGGCGTCTGCATCTATTCAACCATCAAATATGGGAATGTCGAAGTTTACTTGTACCTTAAAAGGGGTTGCACCTCTAGAGTGGCTGCTAGATGCAGATGCGCCGCTAGTGGGAAGTCGTTGAAGGATCTGGGCGAAGTTATCCATCATCGCGTTCCTTTGTTTTTCAAGGGCCTCCTCGAGCAACATTTTGATAGGATATTTTGCGCCCTCGTCTTTCTTTTCATCTCCCATGGGTGGCCGTCGGGATTTGCAAGGCTGATCTTGCAAAGGTTCAACCAGATCGAGCCCTAACTCTTTATACCCCACCCTCGTTGGGGACATGCAAAGAAGGATCGAGAAAGAGCAGATTGCTCTGATACCACTGATCCAGATTTATGCAGGAACGCAACAGAATACACAAAAAACCATAGAAACAAATATGCAGTGGAAATAACACTTCATTTCATTAATCAATAACTGAAACTTGTTTACATACATAATGGAAATAAACTAGCTAGAGTGCTAGTAGATTATCTCTGAGAAGAGATGTGGCGGCTACATGCCTCTGAACTCTGTGTTACAATGAGGCTCGAAGGCCTATATATTATTGAGAAACAATGGAAACCCTACACATCCAAAAACCTAACCCTAGGAGGTGAAACGCCTTAATGTGGGCCCCGTTGGGTAACTTGGTACATCAATTTCCCGGGGTCGTAACTTTAGCATACTACCTCCGTTTGATGTGCATGATACATCGTTAGAAAGATCTATTTAAGGACTACATCCATAATTAGCATTTATTGAGCCCAAAACGGACTCATATTTGCCCAACCATTCGATGCCAAAAAAACGTCGTTTAGGGCCTCAAAACGGCTCTGAAAGTTTAGGACCCGAAAACTGCCAAAAATAGTAAATTGTGCTACTATTAAGGAAATTGGAAAACTGAAAGAAACAGTGGTGGGGGTCCAAGAGGAATAGGTGGGTGGCCACCAATATCCTCCTGGATCATTAGAAAACAGAATGGGTTGGGCCTGGGTGTTGCTACCTCTGTGGTAAATCCTTTGAGTCTATCCATTGTCTTTTTTTCTCTGCCAATTTAGTAACGATGCTTAGTTGGGAACTTGCTCCCTACTTCATATTTAGGTGGCTCAAGTATCATGGAGTCTGGATGGTTTTGAGGAATGGTTCAGGGGTAATACACAGTTCAAATTTCTCCCTATCTTCGTTTGTTGGCAGGTTTGGCTCATACAAAATCGAGTGATCTTTCAGGGGACCAAACCAAACTTGTTTCTCTATATATTTAAGTGCATTGGGAAATTCAATGAGTTTGATATTACTAATATTGGGCCTAAAAGGGGAATCCTTAAGGAACATGCACTCTCTTATGGAAGGGCCATTGGTTATTTTGATGGTGCAGTTCAAAAAGGTATTGGAGGTTGTGGTATCTTTCTCAAGATCAACGAGGAACACATTTTTCTGATTAAAGATGGGTTGTGGTTCAACAACCAATACCAAAGTAGAGCTCATGGATTTATGGTGTTCACTGTATTTCGCTTGGTTAAATCATATTTTTCTTTTGCATGTTTTTGGGGACTCCCTTACCATTATAAACTGGTTCGAAGGTAAACAAAAACTAGGAGCAATCACCCTTGAACATTGGTGCCAGCACACTTTGGATCTCACACCACACTTTGGATCCCTTCTCATTGATCATGTTCACAAAGAGTTCGATGTTGAGGCTCATAGGCTCTCCAAATTGGTGTTGCAATGCAAAGAGGATTATCTTATTTTTGAGGAATATATCGACGGTACCCTCTCCTCTAAGGGTGTACACTGTTTTTTTTAAGTCTTTAGATTGTTGTCCAGACTCTCGGTAATCGGTATTAGTCTGGTGGCGATAATTTTATTAACAGGATCTCCTTGGGGAGCAAGATTTTGTGTAATTTTTGTTTCTGTAGGTTGTTGGAATGTTAGCATGAATTTGTAGTATGCATATTTTGATGCATTGTTTGATATGTACATTGCTATATCTCTGACTTGGAGATAAGCAATGACTCGATGTAATGACCCGTATTCTTTTATTCTAATTGAATAACAAGAAAATATGTATTTTTCATGGTGAAAAAAAAGAAAACTAGCAACTGGCGTAATGGGCAAGCTTTGCTTTTGCTTTAAAATCTGCCTTTCATCGCTAGGATTCCATGATAAACCTAATTGTGGAAAGGATTGGAGAGTGATGTCTAGGTCAATAGTGTTCATCAAAAGAGAATTGAGATAGGGACATTATGTCAAAGGAGGCATAACGTGGTTATAAAGAGAAGGCAGAGGATGGTTATAAAGAGTGAAGCATAAAATACAAAAGATTAATAAATTAGGAATGAATATTTGTATTTTGTATTGACTGTATTTTGAGTAACCAATATACTTTTGAAGTGGAGTTCCAGATTTGGATTTGAATTTATGATTTTTTTTTGGAGGAAACACTTGTCAAGCTCAATCAAGTATTATTTTATTATAGATAATTAAGAGATTCACACCTTTCAAAATTTTAATAGTCAAATAATTGTTGGAAGGAGTCCCTTGTTTCATAAATAAAGGGTCTCATACACCAATTTGGTGTATGGCTAGGCTATAACCTTAAAAAAAACTATTACTTTTATTTTTATTATCTTGCATTGCATAGAGTAAGTGCCTTCGATTAAATTGTAAACCATCTAAACAAACTTTCAACATTATCCACTTCTTACTTTTACAATTCACATAATTTTTTGGAATATTTTGAAAAAAAATGTTATTTTTAATTTACTATTAAACTAAACAATGAACTATAAATGTAGCTAAAAAAACCAAAATTATATACTACATAATATTCATGAAGCCCGTTATAAAATTATGTTGTTAAAAACAATCAAGATATTCACCTTCCTAAACTCTAATATCTTTCATACTAGCCTAGTGAAATTTGAAACTTTTGATATCATTAGTAAATGTGACTTCTGCAATGCAAAATGCAATTGGTAAGAAAATGATAGTTCGTGGATTACACAAAATGTAAGGGCTTAAATATAAATATTAAATTTTTAATTCAAACACAATTGAATGGAAGTAGTAAAAAAAGACTTGTAGTTACTATCTAAATTCATGAACACGGCCATTCATTCAACTATAACATAAAAACACATACTTAAGGGAAAAAAATATTAAAACCAAAGAGCCATTCTCTTTCCTAACTCATGGATGATTACCATAAACCTTTCAATATCAATAGTAAAAGTGGTTTGTACAATGCGAAATGAGCTTACAAGCAAAATGATAGTTTATTTACTAATTATAAAGAATTAAATAATCCATACACAACCAAACATAAATGAATATATGATCTCAATAGCTCAAAGATTATAATTTTCATACAATGACTTTAAAAAATCTGGTAGAAATTTAAAATTTAATTTAAATTGATTATATAAATAAATAAAATTGAATGTTATTAAGTTGTCTAGGGGATGAGTGGATTAATAATTATCTTGTTTCTGATGCTCGTCCAATTTATAACATTCTTTGTCTATTGGATTAGTGGATTAATAATTATCTTGTTTCTTATGGGGTCGGCAATGGTTCTAGTCCTATGATCCATTTCTTTCTTGGTACAGGGCACAATATAATATAAAAGAATGATCACGGCGGTCCATAAGGGTATGAAGTCTTCCATTCTTACTAGATGACCTTATGTCTAAGGTAGTTACCTTGTTTTCTTACTTCCAACAAAGACAAGTTGTTAGCTAAAAAAAGTAGTTTAAGGTCTTACTCCAAAACCAAAAAGGGTAGTTTCAACCTCTATATATATATATCCAAAAGATAGTTACTCTCGAGTTTTTGCAAGGTTGCTGGTATGGAGATAAACTATGATAAGCCAGTTTTTTATAAGGGTCGAGCGTCTATTGATTTGGGCGAGGGATTATCAAATATTTTACCATACATGATGGATGCTTTTGATGAGGGCATCCAATATTTGGGCTTTCTTTTTAAGCCAAAGGGTTATTGCGTAAAAAAATGGAGTTGGTTGATCAAACGGGTTGACCAAATGATGGACATCTGGTCTCTCCATTATTTATCCCTCAGTGAGAGATTAACGTCAGTAAAGTCTATTTTAACTACAGTCCATCGCTATTGATTCTCTATGGATTGTCTTCCTTGGTCTGTATTAAATTTGTTAAGGAAAAAAGATCTTTAATTTCCTATGGGGAGGATCTTTGGATACATGCAAATATCATCTAGTGTCTTGAGAGAACTTGTCCTTACCTCATCATTTTGGGGGATGGGCTATAAAAAAATTGTCTTGGTTCAACTATGCCTTGGTTATGAAGAATTGTTGGAGATCTCTCACTGTCACAAATCTTTGGCACTAGATTCTTCGAGTTAAACACTAGAGGGGTAAACCATTCTTGATTTGGATTCATAATGTTCCAAAATCTTGGAGGAATGCCTCATTTATCTGGAAAATTTTTATGAAGGTTTTGTCATGGATCACACAAAAACTGGGGTGGAAGGTAGGCGATGGATCCTGTATATTTGTTGGTGTCAACCCCTTCGTTGGTTGTACTAATAAGTTCATTCTCAGTCTGATTATGTGGGGGGCTCTGCACCAGCAGGATATTTATACACTCAACCAGGCTACCCACTCAGGGGTTTCATTCTTATCGGATCCATATTGGTTGCAAGCTCAAGATTTGGGCTTGTTAGAACCCCTTGTAATATCCTGATTTTGACCCCAAATTGCATTAAAATTGTATATGATGTAAATATTGTTATTTAGTCATGGTGAGGAGCTCAAGGCCAAGGCCCCACAGTAGATTTAGCATTTTATGTATTGGCAATTAAAATTGATACCTATGGTTCTCGTGTTATCCAGACACAATATAAAATTGAGACATCATGTAAATATGCAATTTAATACAATACCCAGAACTAGATATACAATGCAACAAAGAAATGGGGGCATGATTTCACAAGAAATAGGGGGAGAATTATTCAAACCTTTAAGCCAATAGTGTTTAACCAAATGCCAATGAGAGAACCCATAAACTCTCAACTACCCATTTTGTCTTATGCACCCAATCTTTTAATTATTCCATAAGTTGGTTGAGGCAGTTAATGCATTGGGAATGGAGAGGTATGGCAGTCAAAATCCTATTGGGACAAGCCATCGATTTTGGAAAATCGTGTTTGTTGCTTATGGGGCAAGGAAACACCCAGAAATGTGTGCCCATTCCATTCCTCGCTCAGGTGTTTCTCTTCCTCGCGCAGCTGGAGCTAGCTGGGCGTTTTCCTTCACGTTTTTCTACAATTACCTTCAGTTTTGCATGGTTGGAAACCCATTTTTGGTGTTGCACAGTGAATGGGAGAAGAGATTCATGATTTGGGGGTTTAGAGAGATCATTTTTGCTCCCGTAATGCCCATATACGTTTGTTGAAATCGAAGTGCTCTCCCGAGGTTGATTTCCCACATTTACCATTTTGTTTTTGGTTCCCAAGACGTTTTTCTTCATACCCAGCACTTGTGTTTGTTGTTATGTGCATCCATGTTTTGGTCTGAACTGTTAGGAGTGGAAGAGGCCTAGAATTGGCTTGATAAATCTAGTGAAGAGAGGAACCTCACAAAAAGATCAAGAGGGGCAGACTAATCTTCTATCTACACCTGGGAGAACACTAGAAGGGAAGGTATGGCCTGAGGGACTGTGTAGCAGTGAAGGGAATACTTCCTTGTGTTGGGTGTGTAGGTATTGTGGAGGCCAATCTAGATAGATCTGGTAGAGGTGTCCATAGCCCTGTGGTTGAGCTAACTAGCTTATCAATTCTTCCTTTCCACTGCCTTGGCAACCTGATAAACCCAACTATGGAATGGCTTGGCTAAACCTTGGTGTATATTTGGCTATGTGTGAGCATGTTGTGCCCTTTTTCCTTGTGGAAATCATGCCCAGTTTGGGGGTGGCAGTTGTGCTAAGAGAATGATGAGCACAAATGGCCTATGGTTGGGTGGAACATTGCAACGACATAGGTAGTTGCTCGGGGAACTCATTTGCAAGATAAGTGCTCTTGTATTAACTCTGCAAAGTATTTGTTTTACGAATTATTATGAATGTATTGAAAGATATTTGCTTCCATTGTATTTTCATACATTTTACATTTGCATATGTTTTTACTTTCAATGCATTATTTTTTATTATGTTCATGGGGCTAGATCCCCGGTTATGGCGTCGTAATTACGTCCTCCCCGTAGCAAGAGGGGAGGGGACATGACACCCCTAGCAATGGAATGGGATTTGTATATCTCCCTTCTTAATTATCTTGGCATCAAACTTATATCTATGGTAGATTCCATTGTTTGGGATGGGAACTTATCCTCGGGGTTGTTCATTGCAAAGAAGGCCTATCAGTATCTATCATATTTTCATTTTGATTATGATCAATGCTGGTGGTATACGTGTATCTAGAATTGGCATATTCCTGTCAAATTAAAGTGTTTACTTTGGATCACCCTTAAAAATTGTATCATATCCTAGGATAATCTTTAGATGATCCGGATTTATGCAGGAACGCAACAGAATACACAAATAACTATAGAAACAAATATGCAGCGGAAATAACACTTCATTTCATTAATCAATAACTGAAACTTGTTTACATACATAATGGAAATAAATTAGCTAGAGTACTGGTAGCTTATCTCTGAGAAGAGATGTGGCGGCTACATGCCTCTGAACTCTGTGTTACAATGAGGCT
Organism: Pseudotsuga menziesii; assembly: GCA_001517045.1. Taxonomy (NCBI): domain Eukaryota; kingdom Viridiplantae; phylum Streptophyta; class Pinopsida; order Pinales; family Pinaceae; genus Pseudotsuga; species Pseudotsuga menziesii. The sequence goes on from LPNX010213416.1 coordinate 380,030, forward strand.
CGAAGGCCTATATATTATTGAGAAACAATGGAAACCCTACACATCCAAAAACCTAACCCTAGGAGGTGAAACGCCTTAATGTGGACCCTGTTGGGTAACTTGGTACATCAATTTCCCGGGGTCATAACTTTAGCATACTACCTCCGTTTGATGCGCATGATAAATCATTAGAAAGATCTGTTTAAGGACTACATCCATCAATAACAAATATTGAGTCCGAAACGGACTCATATTTGCCCAACCATTCGATGCCAAAAAAACGTCGTTTAGGGCCTCAAAACGGCTCTGGAAGTTTAGGACCCGAAAACTGCAAAAAATAGTAAATTGTGTTACAATTAAGGAAACTGGAAAACTGAAAGAAACAGTGGTGGGGGTCCAAGAGGAATAGGTGGGTGGCCACCAATATCCTCCTGGATCATTCCTCCCCCCTTAGGAAGCAATGGTCCCCATTGCGTTGAGTTCCTCCATGAGATGAGGAAACTTCTGTTGAACTTGGTCCCTGGTGAGCCACTTTCCCTGGTGAAGGAGTTGGCCTACTTTGACAACTCGATGTAGCTGGATCTCCTGTTGGCGGGTGTTCTTGATCTATGTGTCCATAATCCGATCAGTTGTGGCTTGTTCCATGCAGTCAGGGTTTAACTCTGTTGGTGTGAGTTGTTATGCCACATCTGATGTGTCCAGTAGAGGTGGAAAGCAGGTCCGAAGGCGGTCCACATTGAACACTGGGTGCATACCAAGGAATGGTGGAATACTAAGCTCGAAGGCATTGTCCCCGACAGCCTTAGTGATGGTTTATGGCCCATATCGGAGCGGGTGAAGCTTGCGGTGGGGTCCAGCAAGGCGCTCCTTCTGTAAATGTAGCCACACTTTGTCGCCCACCTGGAAGTTGTGTTGCACCCGATGTTGATCATGTCGCTGCTTGTACTTAGCATTGGATCTATCCAATATGTCATGAACCTATTGGCGAATGTGCTGAATGCGCTCAATGAAGTTGTTTGCCTTGGAAACTTTAGACTAGATATGAGCTGAATCAGCCTGAGTAGCCGCAAATGGCATGGCTACGTCAATGGGACATAGTGGCTGGAATCCCAAGCCCACCTAAAAGGGCTGTGGTTGGTTGAGTTGTGGAGGTCCCGATTATAGCTGTGTTGTGCATAGGGGAGGCTCTCATCCCATGTGCGTGGATGCTTTGATTTGTACATGCACAAAATGTGTATGATCATCCTGTTGACAACCTCTGTTTGGCCATCAGTCTGGGGATGGAATGTTGTGGAATTTGTGAGCTTGGTGTCTAGCATTGACCATAGGATAGACCAGAATGTACTAAGGAACCTGCTGTCCCGGTCTGAGATTATAGACTGTGGAATACCAAAGTGCACCCACACTCGTTCAAAGAAGAGTTTAGCAGTGGCTTCTGCTGTGATATTCTTCTTACAGGCTGCCATTATGGCCATCTTTGAGAATCTGTCAACGACCACAAACACATAGTCATTGCTTTGCTTAGTAGAAGGAAGGCCTAACATGTAATCCATGGAGATGGATTCCCAAGGTCGACTAGGGGTAGGCAACAGAGTATAGAGGCCTTGCTTCTTGATGGATGGTTTGGCAATGGTGCAGGCAGTGCAGGATCGGATGTACTTCACGACGTCCTGTCGAAGGTTCGGCCAATAGAAATACTTCTGCAGTACTGCCACTGTTTTCTCGACCCCGAAATGCCCAGTGACCCGAATGTAGTGCGCTTCCCAAATCATCTTGGCACGCTCGCTTGAAGGAACACAAAGGTGTCCCATGTGACACAGTAGTACATCCTGGAGGTGAAATTTTGGAACTTGGTTTCCCTCCAAGAGCGTCTGGTATGTGTGGTTGAATTCTGGATCGCTCTTGTAGAGAAGCGGCCAATCAGAAGTCTCGTGCCCACAAGAGTTGAGCACGGTCGTTATCGCCACAATTGGTGGTCGGCTGAGGCAGTCTACAACATTATTGGGGCTTCCCTTCTTCTACTTGATGTTCAAATGAAACTGTTGTAGATATGTGGACCACTTCTGATGGCGATCATTCTGTAACTTCCCTTGTGTCTGCATGAACTGCAGGGGTCGGTGGTCTGTGTGGATGATCCTTTCCTTCCCCAAAATGTAATGCTTCTATTGCCGGCAAGCCTGTACAATGGAATACATCTCTTTGTCATAAGTGGGATATTTGTGGATTGTGTCTGACAGTGTCTCCCTGTGATATGCCACTGGATGCCCTTGTTGAGTAAGGACTGCCCCAATAGCATAGTCAGAGGCATCTGTCTCGATCTCAAATGGTTGTTGCAAGTCTAGTAATGTGAGCACTGGGGCATAATAGAGGCGATGTTTCAATTTTGCAAACGCCTTTTGCTGAGTTTCTGACCAAAATAATTTTACTTTCGCTCCTCCCTTGGTGACTTGACTCAAGGGCCAAGTGATATGAGAGAATCCCAACACGAATTTGCGGTAGAAATTAGCAAGGCCCAAAAAGCTACAAAGCTCTGTTAAAGTAGTTGGGGCTGACCAATCTCGAATGACTTGGATCTTGGTTGGATCCACATGTACCCCACAGTCATCAATAATGTATCCCAGATACTGAACCTGTATCATGCCAAAAGTGCACTTGTCCAAATTGGCACACAACTTGTGCTGCTGTAATGTTTGGAGGACCTGTCGGATGTGGTGGAGGTGCTCTTCCCAAGTTTGGCTAAAGATCAGGATGTCATCCAAGTACACTACTACAAATGAGTTGGTGAATGGCCGCAAGATGTCATCCATCAGTCTCATGAAGGTTGCAGGAGCATTCGTCAGCCCGAAAGGCATGACCAACCATTTGAAAATGCTCTCCTTGGCTTTGAAGGCAGTCTTCCACACATCGATCGGCTCGATCGATACCTGGTGATACCCGGACTTTAAGTCAATCTTGCTAAAATATTTTTCCCCTTTAAGCTGGTCCAGAAGGTCATCAATCTGTGGGATCGGGTACCTATTCCAGACAGTGATCTTGTTCAGCACCCGATAGTCAATACAGAGTCTCCAAGTCCCATCCTTTTTCTGTACCAACACGATTGGGCTCCCACGGGGCGATGAACTTAGCCGGATGTGACCCTTCTGCATCAGCTCCTGAATTTGCCTCTTAATTTCATCATTCTCCAGAACAGAGCAGCGATAGATTGGTCCATTGGGTAGCGACGCACCTGGGGTCAGATTGATGGGGTGCTTGACTTAACAGTGGAGAGGCACCCTGGTGGGTGAGGTGAATATGTCCTGGTACTCCTCCACGACCTTGTCCATTTGTTCTTGTCATGCGAAGGGTCCTTGTCTAGAGGTTGTAGCCACGATCTTCTTCTTGCCCTGAGGGCAGATCATCAAGAAAACAAACTTCCCGATTTTGGAAATGAGCTTACTGCATTGTTTTGCAGTAACCAAAGAGATAGCGGTAGGGGGTGGTACCTCTGGTATCCTGTACAAATTATTTCCCAACGTAATAATAACAGCGCGAGGCTGAGACTCATACACATCATGTCGCTTCCATAAGTATGGTTGACCTAATAATACATCACAAACATCAAGAGGAGCAATATCACATAATACCTCATCGGTGAAGGGCTTGATGCTGTAGGGAAGGCGGCACTGCTGGCTGATGCAAAGATCTCGTCCTTGGTGAAGCCACCCAATGGTGTACGGCTGCGAGTGTGCTGTGGTCAGCAAACCCAACCGCTTCACGACCTCTGTTGAAATCAAGTTCTTTTGGCTCCCACTGTCGACGATGAACTGTAGCGGGGAACCCTTTACCCACATCTGGGAGTGGAAAAGACACTCCTCCTCCTCTTAATCTTCTGGTTCTTCCTTTTGGATCTTCGTGGTGGCAACGGTGGCGTTGGGCTCTGCATCGATAATCTTCTTCCCTTTGTCATTCCCCTTCTCGAGTTCAGATTCAGTGTCAGAGTATGCATCTGATTCAGAAACCTTTATCTCAGCCACTAGTGACTGCTTAGCCCGACACTCACTTGTGTTGTGAGTGGGGCTCTTATGGAACTCGCACCACTTTCCCGCTTCCTTCTTCGACTTTGCAGTGTTGCTCTTTGCTTACGGCTTTGGCAACTTTTCTTGAGTCGCCATGCCTTGGCTGTGTCCTTGGTTCTGCGTTTTGGGGGTACCTTTCCCTTGCTTCTGATTCGCAGATCCAAAGTCTTGCTTTTTCTATTTGAATTTTTGCTCAATTTTGGCAGGATACCGATATGCCATACCAAGCGAGGAGATGTCAAGGAACTCCATTTCCTCCTGAATGTATATGTGTAGACAACTGCGGTACTTCAACACCAAATGTTGCTCTGAATCTTTGATACCCAACTTGGTGAGCAGGGGATGGAACAGATTCGTCATCCCATGCACATCTTGATCTCTTTGCTGCCGTAGCGTAGTCCATTGGATGTACTTGTCCTCATAGCTCCCCACCGGATAATATTGTCCCTTTATGGTATCTCGAAAAGAATTCCAAGTGGGTACGGCTGAGAACAGAGAGGGTTCCTCCTCACCCTTTCTCTCACAGTAGGTTTCCCACCAGTCCTTGACATGGGGGGCGGCTTTGAGTAGAGAAAAAGTAATCTTTTCCCGGTCAGAAAAGTCATGAATCGAGCACGAATCGAGAAATATCCTTCTAATAGATTCAACCGTTTATCTACGGCGTCTGCATCTATTCGACCATCAAATATGGGAATGTCGAAGTTTACTTGTACCTTAAAAGTGTTGCACCTTTGGAGTGGCTGCTAGATGCAGATGCGCCGCCAGTGGGAAGTCGTTGAAGGATCTGGGCGAAGTTATCCATCATCGCGTTCCTTTGTTTTTCAAGGGCCTCCTCGAGCAACATTTTGATAGGATCTTTTGTGCCCTCGTCTTTCTTTTCGTCTCCCATGGGTGGCCATCGGGATTTGCAAGGCTGATCTTGCAAAGGTTCAACTAGATCGAGCCCTAACTCTTTATACCCTGCCCTCATTGGGGACATGCAAAGAAGGATCGAGAAAGAGCAGATTGCTCTGATACCACTGATCCAGATTTATGCAGGAACGCAACAGAATACACAAATAACCATAGAAACAAATATGCAGTGGAAATAACACTTCATTTCATTAATCAATAACTGAAACTTGTTTACATACATAATGGAAATAAACTAGCTAGAGTGCTGGTAGCTTATCTCTGAGAAGAGATGTGGCAGCTACATGCCTCTGAACTCTGTGTTACAATGAGGCTCGAATGCCTATGTATTATTGAGAAACAATGGAAACCCTACACATCCAAAAACCTAACCCTAGGAGGTGAAACGCCTTAATGTGGGCCCTGTTGGGTAACTTGGTACATCAATTTCCCGGGGTCGTAACTTTAGCATACTACCTCCGTTTGACGTGCATGATACATCGTTAGAAAGATCTGTTTAAGGACTACATCCATAATTAGCAAATATTGAGTCCGAAACGAACTCATATTTTCCCAACCATTCGATGCCAAAAAAACGTCGTTTAGGGCCTCAAAAAGGCTTCGAAAGTTTAGGACCTGAAAACTGCCAAAAATAGTAAATTGTGCTACTATTAAGGAAATTGGAAAACTGAAAGAAACAGTGGTGGGGGTCCAAGAGGAATAGGTCGGTGGCCACCAATATCCTCCTGGATCATTAGAAAACGGAATGGGTTGGGCCTGGGTGTTGCTACCTTTGTGGTAAATCCTTTGTGTCTATCCATTGTCTTTTTTTCTCTGCCAATTTAGTAACGATGCTTAGTTGGGAACTTGCTCCCTACTTCATATTTAGGTGGCTCAAGTATCATGGAGTTTGGATGGTTTTGAGGAATGGTTCAGGGGTAATACACAGTTCAAATTTCTCCCTATCTTCGTTTGTTGGCAGGTTTGGCTCATACAAAACCGAGTGATCTTTCAGGGGACCAAACCAAACTTGTTTCTCTATATATCTAAGTGTAGTGGGAAATTCAATGAGTTTGATATTACTAATATTCGGCCTAAAAGGGGAATCCTTAAGGAACATGCACTCTCTTATGGAAGGGCTATTGGTTATTTTGATGGTGCAGTTCAAAAAGGTATTGGAGGTTGTGGTATCTTTCTCAAGATCAATGATGAACACATTTTTCTGATTAAAGATGGGTTGTGGTTCAACAACCAATACCAAAGTAGAGCTCATGGATTTATGGTGTTCACTGTATTTCGCTTGGTTAAATCAGATTTTTCTTTTGCATGTTTTTGTGGACTCCCTTACCATTATAAACTGGTTTGAAGGTAAACAAAAACATGAGCGATCACCCTTGAACATTGGTGCCAGCACACTTTGGATCTCACACCACACTTTGGATCCCTTCTCATTGATCATGTTCACAAAGAGTTCGATGTTGAGGCTCATAGGCTCTCCAAATTGGTGTTGCAATGCAAAGAGGATTATCTTATTTTTGAGGAATATATCGACGGTACCCTCTCCTCTAATGGTGTACACTGTTTTTTTTAAGTCTTTAGATTGTTGTCCAGACTCTCGGTAATCGGTATTAGTCTGGTGGCGACAAGTTTATTAACAGGATCTCCTTGGGGAGCAAGATTTTGTGTAATTTTTGTTTCTGTAGGTTGTTGGAATGTTAGCATGAATTTGTAGTATGCATATTTTGATGCATTGTTTGATATGTACATTGCTATATCTCTGACTTGGAGATAAGCAATGACTCGATGTAATGAACCATTTTCTTTTATTCTAATTGAATAACAAGAAAATATGTATTTTTCATGGTGAAAAAAAAGAAAACTAGCAACTGGCGTAATGGGCAAGCTTTGCTTTTGCTTTAAAATTTGCCTTTCATCGCTAGGATTCCATGATAAACCTAATTGTGGAAAGGATTGGAGAGTGATGTCTAGGTCAATAGTGTTCATCAAAAGAGAATTGAGATAGGGACATTATGTCAAAGGAGGCATAACGTGGTTATAAAGAGAAGGCAGAGGATGGTTATAAAGAGTGAAGCATAAAATACAAAAGATTAATAAATTAGGAATGAATATTTGTATTTTGTATTGACTGTATTTTAAACACTTGTCAAGCTCAATCAAGTATTATTTTATTATAGTATTATTTTATTATAGATAATTAAGAGATTCACACCTTTCAAAATTTTAATAGTCAAATAATTGTTGGAAGGAGTCCCTTGTTTCATAAATAAAGGGTCTCATACACCAATTTTGTGTATGGCTAGGCTATGACCTTAAAAAAAAACTATTACTTTTATTTTTATTATCTTGCATTGCATAGAGTAAGTGCCTTCGATTAAATGGTAAACCATCTAAAAAACTTTCAACATTATCCACTTCTTACTTTTACAATTCACATAATTTTTTGGAATATTTTGAAAAAAAATGTTATTATACTTGCCTCAGCAGGTATATTGTAATCGATCGAAGTCAAACTCCTTTGACTTTGGGTATTAGTTGCCCTGTTTTGATGCAGTTTTAAAGAATTAAACCTGTTTTGCAAAAGTATGACTTAGGGGTTTGTAAAATATTTTTTTTTAATTTTGTTGAAAAGCTATTTTTGTAAATCGTTGATTGGTGGATAGGAGGTGATGTCAACATTGTGATTTGCTATCTGGATTTGAGTTGACATGTGGCAACATAATGTCATAATAATAAAATTAAAAAAATCAAAACTATATGCCATTGCCATCTGTTCACACCACGGCATACTCCACTTGCTATCGTCGGTGGTCCATGCGGTCTGCTGGCTGGTGGACTGCTCCATTCATAGATTGGACTGCTCCATTCATAGATTCATCGTTCACAGACCTCGTCCTTCCCACCGTATTCGATCTAGACACCTGTTAATCAAAAATAATTTTTTCATAACGAGGAATTCAAGCTTTCCAAACTGAGTCGTAAAAGTCTTTGCGTCGTTCTACATTTTTATCATTATTCCTGAGAAATCTATTCAACATATGGTTGGATTAATTTTGGATTGAATTTCATATTGCCTTGGAAAGGAACGGATCCTGAATTCATTTTACCTGGGCATGCACTGACCGCAACCTGGCCCGAAATATTGAAAGCCACTGTAACTTTCATGGCCTTGTCTGCACTGTAACTGTCATCAGGGCCTAAAAGCATCACTTTATCATGGTGACTGAAGCGATTGTTGGATATAGTAATGGCCGTGGAAGCGAGAGTGACGTCTAGAAGGCCGTCAGAGCTACTGTAGAGACTGTTATGGTCGATCCAGATATCTCGTGACGCAAGTACGGATATGGAATCACCATCGCTCCCGCCCATACTCTCCACTAGTGAGCCGTACCAATTTACATATCCAAATTGACTGGGTTTGCAATGGTGAATGCTGAGGGCCTGAGGCCATGAATTATAATGTTGCTGACGTTGTAAGGAAATATGCAGGGACCGTTGGAGATATGCACGTTCGCGCCTCTACCATCTATGGTCTTATGGCTGGCCATGAGAAGCCGCATTTTAAGGGTAATGTTCATGTCTCTCGCAAACACAATCCATAAAGGACCCAGACGAGTCACGGCATAGCGCAGAGTGCGAGGCTTAGGATTAACGGGGTCGTCCTGAGGACTGGTGACTGTGTATATTTTCCCGCCCTTACCCTCGGACGCTTGGCTTCCGTAGCCGATTGGACAGTCCGCTAGTCTCTTCCGATTTTGAGCCCAATTGGAATCCTTTCTCCAGCAGTTGTTGATCAAATTGAAGTGAACTGGTTCATAATATCCCAATGATCTTCTTTTCGAGTTATTTTCATGCCTGCAAATGTTGCAAATCCGTAGATAATTATAACAATAGAACTTAATTGAAAACCTATTTGTATAGACAAAGATGCAGGATAATATGCTTATTATAAATAGAAGGCCATTTTTTTCTTTTAAGATGGAGTTCAGAATTTTTCCTTACGCCGCCGAAATTTAGAAATTTTCCTTGCTACGCTGCCCCAAGGCGTTTGCAAAAGCCAACGGAGAAGGATTACTGGTGCATTAATGATGCAGACACTGATAGCGTGCATTATGTAGAATCGTTTTGTTATTTCGATAGTAATCTCTGACGAACAAGAATTTATTAAAATTTGCGGATCGAAGGAAGCCATTTTTTTCCCTGGATTTCTCATTACTGGTTTTAATCACCTGTTGTAATGAATTACTTTGTCTGCGTTCCAAGCATATGATCAAAATATTGTTTCTTCATAAATAAGTAACGCATATCAACTATTTGGAAGGATAAAGCGCCCCTTCTCTACGAAAAGTAACGCGGCCGTGGCGGCCGTTTGCTTTGAAAGAAACGTTAATTCAGACATCCATAATGACGTCTCGACGAAATGATTTTCTGTCCGCAGAAAAAAACGACCAACTCTCAGACAAAGCCGCCAACAACGACCAAGTTCTTGAACAAATTGTAAAGCTGTAGATAACAGTTGGTTTTTGTGTGTTTAATTTTTTCTATCGTGGTTTTTGTGTGCTTAATTTTTTATATCATGTAGCTTTGCAACTATTTTTTTCTAGGTTGTAGGTTTCTTTCTAGTATACCATATAATTTTGTGTAGCTTTTTTTTCTTAATTATATAATTTCTTTTCTCAATAAATAAATAATAATAAAAAACACTTTTTACGTTATGAAATTTATATATGAAACACTTTTTTTTTCGTTATGAAACATAAGTGTATGCAATTTTATGAGTGTTAAGTAAATTATAAAATTGACAATAAATTTAAAAAAAATCTAATTACTAAAAAAATGCCCATCATCCTTAATTGAATTTATATGGACGGAATAATACAAAGATGATGCACCCATTGTCTGTCTTAGTTGTTTTTTGTTGCAAGTTTGTGATAATGTTACTTGTGATGTGACTAATATGATTGAGTGTAGTTTGTTGTTTCTTATTAAATAATAAGAATATATATAAGGAAGAGAATAAAAAATATATAATAAAATGTAAGTAAAAACAACTAATTTGATATTCATTAGCAAAGAAACATACAATTAATTACTCAGCATCAATCACTAACATTTATTTTCTTAAAGCCTCATCAAGAAAATATCACAATATCCACACAACATGCAAATCTTAAAGCATTGTTTGCAATCTTATTAAAATATGTTCTAGGGTTTCACGTGCAATCTTTCTTCCCCCAAAGGTATGCTACTCCAAGAGATGGAGATCAGTCAAAGCGCCGAATAAATAGATCAGGTTGCGAAAAAGAAAATAAATAATGCCAAAGCTTTACTACTCTAGGAGATGGAGATCAATCAAAGCGTCGAATAAATGGATGGAATTCTGCGTAGTGCGTGGTGAACAAGATAAATAATTGACAGGCAGAGATGGGATTTGGTGGGAATTCTGCGTAGTCCGTGGTGAACAAGAAAATAAAGAACTGACAGGCATAGATGGGATTTGGTGACTACAAGACGGTGGCCTGCAATCTACAGCTGTATATTCCGCATGTGGAGATCACCGTTGTCAAGCCAAGTGGAGATGTTTTCCGTTAAAAGTAAAAGCCACGTTGCTAATGTATCGGTCTCCAGACTCTCCAGTGTCTCCACTACATAAATATAAATGGTATATCTTTTATTTATTATTTACAGTTTTTAAATAAAAAAACACTTTGTAACATGGTTTTTTTAATAAAGATTAAGTATTCTTAAATATAAAACATATTTAATATAAGATGCATTTAATTTGGAGAAACATACCATGCATTTAATTTAGAGAGTATATTATCATATATATAACTTTTATATTGATATATCCAAAGCATTTTAAAGTCAATATCATTTTTTATGTTAGTGTTTTTAACATGAATTTTATATAAAGATTAAATGTTCCATGGAATTATTTTTTTAATTTTTTTTTAAATAAGGTAATCCTCCATGACATATATTGATATATTTTATTGATATATTTCATTCGATCAATATATACAATCTATTTTTCTGTTAAGATTATTATTTTCTATGGGTATAAAGCAATTTGTTAAAATTTTGTATATTTGGTTTTTTTATATCAAATTTTCTCTCTCTTCAAATGATAGCCTTATTATATTAGATGTTTCCATTTCTATAGTTTTGTTGTTGTTTTTGATGTTATTCTTAATGTTATAGTTTGTCTCATGAGGCATGTTCTAGCTATATAAGGAGTGATTTCATGAGGCATGTTTTCTATTACATAAGGTGGCTTGTCTCATAAAGACCATCTTTTTGTAGATATGAAGTGGTATGTCTCATGTTTTCTATTATACAAGGTAGTATGTTTTATGAAACATATTTTTTGTGTATAGATATGAGGTGATATTTCTTTTATTGCATAAAGTTGTATGCTTCATGAAGCACATCTTTTTGTGGTTATGAGGTGGTATGCCTTATAAAACACATTTTTGTGGATATGAGGTGGCATGCCTCATGCTTTCACTTATAAGTTAAAAAATCCAAACCTAATCTTATAAGTTAACTTACAACAATTTCATGTCACTTTTTATATCTACACTTTTTATTAGATATAAATCATTTTAAATAAATATCAAATATTAATATTATACCATTTTATTTTAATAATAATTAAAATATTAATTTTATTTTTATAATAAAACATAATAAATCTATAAATTTAAAATTCTAATTTTAATAAAAATTATTTTAAATAAATATCAAATATTAATATTATACCATTTTATTTTAATAATAATTAAAATATTAATTTTTTTATTATAATAAAACATAATAAATCTATACATCATATTTTTTTTATTATTGTTTTAATTTTATATAATCAAATATCTTTTCTTTTTCAATGTCTATAACATTATTTTTATAAACACTTGTAAATATTTCCTTTTATTATTATTTTTATTAGATTAGCATATATTTATATACAACAATGCCACACATTCTATGTTTTTAAAGAATTATCTTCTTGAAAGTTTCATTGTAATAGTTGGTGCTTACATTGGAATTCAGATTTTTCAAAATCGCCAATTGTTGTTACATTTTTAATATCTATATTGTTAAGTATTTATTAGGCATTCAACATTGTTAATGTTATTCAATATCCATTTCTTACGTAATATTTATTAAACTATTTTTAAGAGCCAAGTACTAGGCATCTATGTTGCTTATCTCAACTATTGGTAGTGACAAAAGCTCTCCTATTCACAAAGACAAGTAAACTCATTTTGGATCTTTAATTTCAAGGACTTACTTAATAACTAATAAATTGATATACACATAGAAATATAAGTACCATGGCAACAAGTAATACATTGTTTCAAGTTTGAATGTTTCATAATTTCTTTAACTTTTAACTTTAAACTATATACAATATCACAATAAAATATTTCTAAGAGGCAGGTATAAGCAGCCTTGCTGCTATTTCACTTGTTTTTAATTTACTATTAAACTAAACAATGAACTATAAATGTAGCTAAAAAAACCAAAATTGTATACTACATAATATTCATAAAGCCCGTTATAAAATTATGTTTTTAAAAACAATCAAGATATTCACCTTCCTAAACTCTAATATCTTTCATACTAGCCTAGTGAAATTTGAAACTTTTGATATCATGAGTAAATATGACTTGTGCAATGCAAAATGCAATTGGTAAGAAAATGATAGTTCGTGGATTACACAAAATGTAAGGGCTTAAATATAAATATTAAATTTTTAATTCAAACACAATTGAATGGAAGTAGTAAAAAAAGACTTGTAGTTACTATCTAAATTCATGAACACGGCCATTCATTCAACTATAACATAAAAACACATACTTAAGGGAAAAAAATGTTAAAACCAAAGAGCCATTCTCTTTCCTAACTCATGGATGATTACCATAAACCTTTCAATATCAATAGTAAAAGTGGTTTGTACAATGCGAAATGAGCTTACAAGCAAAATGATAGTTTATTTACTAATTATAAAGAATTAAATAATCCATACACAACCAAACATAAATGAATATATGATCTCAATAGCTCAAAGATTATAATTTTCATACAATGACTTTAAAAAATCTGGTAGAAATTTAAAATTTAATTTAAATTGATTATATAAATAAATAAAATTGAATGTTATTAAGTTGTCTAGGGGATGAGTGGATTAATAATTATCTTGTTTCTTATGCTCGTCCAATTTATAACATTCTTTTTCTATTGGATGAGTGGATTAATAATTATCTTGTTTCTTATGGGGTCGGCAATGGTTCTAGTCCTATGATCCATTTCTTTCTTTCTTGGTATAGGGCACAATATAATATAAAAGAATGATCACGGCGGTCCATAAGGGTATGAAGTCTTCCATTCTTACTAGATGACCTTATGTCTAAGGTAGTTACCTTGTTTTCTTACTTCCAACAAAGACAAGTTGTTAGCTAAAAAAAGTAGTTTAAGGTCTTACTCCAAAACCAAAAAAGGTAGTTTCAACCTCTATATATATCCAAAAGATAGTTAATATCCCAATAGGTCATTGTAGAGGTTACCTGTTGTAAATGGATTTCCTGAAAACATTTTAATATTTAATCTAAAAACATATTCTCAAAGGTGTCAGTGACTAAGTTGTTATGGGTTACATTATGGGCTATGGATCTTCTCTCATCTTAGTTCTCATATTAGGATGCATTAATATCATTGTTCTTGAACCAGCATAGATCCAAATCCTAGGCTCTATCAAGCGCCGAGAGGGATCAAATCTCTCAATGTGCAAACCTCTTCTTAAGTATTGCACTAAAGGAGCTATCAACTTTGGCGTGTCCTATATATAGCCATTGATTTGATTCAAACTAAAAGACACATATTCGACATATACTATTTTTATTATTAATATTTAATAATATTTATGGCCAACATATAATATTTTTTATTATTTTTTATTTTGTTCGGAATGAACATTACAACATCTCCCCCATACATGGCTTTAAAACCATGTGCAAGACCCTCCTAAAACCATGGGTTGTTTAGGAGGCCTTGCACATGGTCTTAATACCATTTGCAAGGCCCTCCTAAACCGTGTACAATAAAACCATGGGTTGTTTAGGAGGCCTTGCACATGGTTTTAAAATCATTTGCAAGGCCCTCCTAAACATGTACAATAAAACCATGGGTTGTTTAGGAGGCCTTACAGATGGTATTAAGACCATGTGCACGGCCAACATTTTTTTTGCGGATAATTCAATTTACTGAGATTGTTTTTGCAGATTTTTTGCGGATGATTAATTTTTTTACTTTTTTATTGTTTTGTTAGGAAAGAAAATTACAACATCTCCTTCGTATTAGGTTGTTTTTGTGGCCGGCATTTATTTTGGTCGATAATTAAAATTTTTATTTTTTATTATTTTGTTAGTAACAAATGTGACAAGATGGACAAATGTTACAAGACCTCCCTCATGACAAACGTTACAAGATCGCCCTCATGACAAATGTTACAAGATCTCCCTCATACTGAGCTATAGAGCGCCTCTCAACGCAATTATTTGAGCCATCTTTGTTGTCCATGATGAACGTGGACAGAAACCCACCTTCATCATTGGCTTGCTAGCCCCCCACACTTTCTACATATGTGGTACTTGATGTATAGTTCAATGCAATAGCTCCACTTTCATCTTTATGCCAACAAGTCTCAATATTTGAATCTCCACTCATCAAAATATTTTCATACTTCATAAGACATCGATGATCATCATTCAAATATGCTCTATACTTGTCCAACTCATGAATTACAATCTTTAATGGTAGTTTAGTTTTCACCTGTGAAGTAATCTTAACTATTGCTTTTGTAACTTCTAAGAATTGGAAATCCACAAAGGACACCTTAGTTTTTGAATGTCTCAGAAAGACATTATGTGTACATCATGTCTAGTATTTAGAGTGTTGAACATTGCCCGTCCCGTTGGAACTCCAAAGTGCATTTCATATGTTGTTGGTGCATTTGAAGCTACTACAACAACTTGTCACATTTATGGGCAATAAAACTTTAAGAACATAGTCTAAAATTGTCAAACCAAATAAAAGAATGCCCAAAAATTCATTTAAATCATAAATTACAATTCATGGAAAGATATGAACATTTCTTACCAGGCGATCCCCACCCTTTCCAATGAATAACTATCAAGGCACATGCAACTACGATGTGTTATTTTAATTTTAATTGGTGAGATTGAGAGCTCTACAACACAAACATAGCTCTTATCCAGAGCATATGTCCTATAGTTAATACCCTCACCGGGGATCTAGCTAGCACTTGTGATGAATAAATTTGTACAAATTACCTGTAAGAATTCAAATGTTTATTCTATGTAATGTAAAAGACTAAAAATCAAAGCTTTGCTTCCGTTGAAAGGTGGCAAGCCCTACCTATATAATCTTTAGCATAACAAAGACCCTACCATATGAAGATAATGAGTAAATATGCTCCACCATAGGGGGAGCATATAACATCTTCCTCATTGTGCATTAGTTGTCATTTAAAGAAGGAAATTATGTTAAAAAACTTAGAGACATAAGGCAATTCAAACCATAAGGGAATTGATGATCCAAGGGTGGTATTCATATTTAATGTAAAACAAAAATTTTAACTGGGTGGTATTTGTATTTAATGTGAAACAAAATTTTAAACTTTGGATATAACATGTATAAACAACATCTAATATGATACAGAAAACAATTACAAATAAAAAACAATCTATAAGGTATTAGCCATGTTAGTATTTGAATGAGCAAGACTAGAAACTTCTATCCAAAACCCAAATTGACAAAACTTTTGATATGAGTCTAGTTACTAGCATTTGCACCGAGAGGTGCAAAGGAACGCCGAGAGGGTAAAAATATTGAGTCTTTCCACAATTGAACCTTTTTTACTTACCTTGGGAGTCTGGAAATTACATTTTAATAATACTTTTGTGGGTACTACTGACCCGACTTACAACTAAGGTTTTACCTCAAGACATTCATGACTAAATACATCAATGACAT
>LPNX010213416.1:396056-447649 GCA_001517045.1 Pseudotsuga menziesii
TTTATTTTCCTAATGGGTAGGCTATTCCATCATTTTGCAGAGCTTAGCACACCATGAATACACTGTCTCTGAGGTGATTTGCAGTTTTCTCATCAATGTTATGTAGTTACATCAATTCATGTAGGCTATTCCATCATTTCGCAAATCTTATCACACCATGGATATGCTTTCTTTGAGGCTATTTGTAGTTTTCTCATCAATTATGTGTAGTTACATCAATTCACGTAGGTTATTCCATCATTTTGCAGAGCTTAGCACACCATGAATACTCTTTCTCTGAGGCGATTTGTTGTTTTCTCATCAATTTTGTGTAGTTACATCAATTCATGTAGCTATTCTCAGGGGGAAGACGGGGTAAAGGGCACTTTCCCCCTTGTGGTTCATGACCATTTTCAACTTTCTAGTACCTATAAATCCCACGAAAAACAGGCTTGATTTCTCAGGCTTAGGAATCACTGTAACAATCATTCTGCCCTTGACAGATCCCTTCTGTGACCAGAAACACCTTTTCCACACTGAACCTGTCCTTTTCGCACTTTGAATTATGCTCTTCCGACCTCGGAACTCAGAAGTCAAAAACTTAAAGGCTCAACGAAGTGAATTGTAAATCTCCTGCCTTCCGCCTTCCACACTTTTGCTTTTCGCCTTCGGAACTCGAGAGTTGGAAACTCAAAGGCTCGACGAAGTGAATTGTTAGTCTTCCGCCTTCCGCCTTCCATACTTCTACTTTCCGCCTTCAGAACTTGGGAGTCAGAAACTCAAAGGCTCGACGAAGTGAATTGTTAGTCTTCTGCACTTCCGCCATCTGCCTTCTGCCTTCGGAACTCGGAATTACAAAAGGTGGAAGGCAAAAGTCGAAAGTGCATAAAGGACTAAGGTTTCTTGTGGTGTTTCTGATTTTCGAGTTCCTAGGTGAGGAAGGAGGAAAGACCGTCGAAAGCCCCTTCGCACATTTGAAGTTCTGATTTTTGAGTTCCGAGGTGCGGAAGGCGGAAAGACCGTTGAAAGCCCCTTCGCACATTTGAAGTTCTAATTTTTGAGTTCCGATATGCGGAAGGCGAAAAGAGGAAGTGTGAAAGGTGGAAGGTGGAAGGACCATCGAAGGTTCCTTCGCACATTATGTTTTTGATTTCTGACTTCCGAGGTCGGAAGGGCAGAACGCAGCCTGCGGAAAGACAGGATCAGTGCAGAAAAAGTATTTTCAGTTACAAAAGGGGTATGTAAAGGGTGGAATGATTGTTACAGTATTTTCTAAGCCTGTTAATGAAGGTGGAAGTGTGTGTTAGTGTCCATGCCCTGAGTTTGAAAGAAGAAAAAGGGTTATTAAAGTTTTTTTTTTAAATATCCGCATTATGGGTTATCAGGACGTTACACTGTAATTAAATTAATAAATTAATAAATTAAATAGATGTAATTATGGGCTTCATGTTGCACTTGAAAATTCCACAATATCATGTCTACCTTTCAAAGAGCCTGACTTGAGATCCCTTTGGTAACTTTTTTCCCTCTTTAACAAAGGGCCGACGGTGCTTTGTGTTGTGGAGCAAGGAGCACCTACCTCTGTTTCCTTTGATAACAAGTTAGGTCGACGTTGTTACACCTTCAGCTAAGTGTGCCGATCAACCAAATACGAGAAAAAATAATGTTCTAGAAGCTTCCTTGCGGAAGCCTCCTTGGAGTCGGTTCCTACTAGCTTGGGAGAGGTGGCATTCACCTCCCTCGCCTGTTGGGATCACTTCCTATACATTCCTCAAGTTAATATCATGTGTTTGGCCTATAAATGAAGCCTTCATGATATGAGTGGGGGAGGCCAAAGAGAGTACCATTATGTTGTTGGATTGATATCTGAGTTAAAGGCAAGATAGAGTGGGCTTGTATGTGAAGAGATTGTCATAGGTGTAAAGGATTGTATATATGTTCTAGAGGATAAAGCCATCAACATCAAGGCTTGGTTGTAACTTTACTCTCTCATCATCAATACAAAAGTGTTCCCTTTTCCCATATTTAATGTGTTTTAATTGCAGATTAGATATTGTTAGACTCCTTTATCACTGACATAAGTAGTTTATTTGTCATGATGCTCTCACTTTGTGTTTTTGTCTTTTGATCTATTTTACATGTATTGAACATTGCAAGGAATTTTGGAGCAAGGACAAAAAGACTTAGGTTTAAGGTAAGATTTTGGTTTCATGTTATTGAAATTGATTACTTAGGGGAAAGATATACTGCTGTGATCTTTTGTTCTACACTTGTGCTTTACAGGGTAGAGGAACAACTCTTGTCCGCAAGAGGTGTAAAATTCCTGATAACAAAATTGGTGACTCCACTGGGGATGCTTAATCCAGTCAGATCTAGTGCAGATCTAGTCAGAGCTACATTTGTTGGTAACTTTCTCAACTATGAAGGTCACACTCTCTTCCTTTAGTCATTTCAGTTGATAAAGTAAGCAATCTATCTTACTGTTCTGATTATTGCCTATGTTTAGAATTGTGTTTATCCCTTAAAATCCAATTCATCTCAGTTTCTTGGTTTCTTATGCAGATCTTTGATTTTCTCATCTACTGATCTGACGGCGCACTTAGCTTTGGTTGACAGAGCGTCGACCTCATCACATCGCATTCTTTCTTCTGGTAAAGTGCGTCGATAACGCCTTTCTTCAGTTAACACAGAGTGTCGATGGCGCCCTACTGAAGTGGACAAAGAGTGTTGACCCCTCTACAATGCTTTGGTGCATCTTGCCTTCGTGCGCCGAGGTAGGCCTTTTGAACTGCCTGTTTTTTATTTTTTGTGCTTTCCATTTCTCTGAAAGATTCCAGTGTGATTTGCTTGAATTCTCTGATTGATTGATTTTGCTGGTTTTGATCAATTGGTTCTCATTCGTTGAGCTCAGTTTCAAGACATTTTATTTTCTTCATATGGTAAAAAGTTTTTGAAAGGAGTTGCGTGAAAGACAGTCTTGGATTTTGTTGATTTTTGTGTGCTCTAATCTCTGAAAAAGTTCACCTTGAAAAGGAAAATCATAGCCTCTCATTGAGTTAGTTTATTTTGAATTTCCTTATGTCTTTTAAGTTTCAGAACTTCAATTGAAAAATACAAAAAGAAATCAGTTAGTTTGTCTTGTTTATGCTTAGGAAAGTTTGTTTTTTCAGTCGCATGAGTGAGTTAGACATATAGGTATTTTTGGCATTTTTGAAGAAAAAATAAATTCTGAAAATTTTAGAGGCTTTGCATTCTTTTCTTGTTTCAAAAAATTAAAGCTCTTATTGGTGAAATTTTTGCGTTTGAAGAATTTTTTTATAAATCTTGTTAGGTCTTGATTTTAAATTGTTGAGAGTGGCATTTAAATTGGTGTATTTTTGAAAGAAAAGAAATGGTCCTTTCCCTACTCTAGCTAGTTTTCAATGAAAGAAAAAGAAATGCATCACATATAGAATGATTTTGCATTTTGGAAACAACACCTCACAAACATTCACTCATCATTCAGATAAAATAAATGGTAGCTCTAGGCTAAAATTAAAAAAAAAATTGAGTGATAGGGTAGAGACGTGTTTTAGCGTCTTAAAATGTAGCAGCTATGGTTTCATGCCTGCATTGCAATCCGGGGTCTGTGCGGATCCTCCACGTACCGTCGGTATATAGAACGACCTTTCACATACCCTTGAGGAATATCGAAAGGTACTTCACGTACTTGATTGTATATAGGAGGGCCCCTTTCAAACGGTTGTGCATTAGACAACACTACTGCGGATTTGAGCTCCCACGTACCTTGTGTATATCAAGAGACCCTACTAGGATTCCTATATCATCTAAGAAAATCGCTTTAGCCTTCTTGTTGGAGTAATACACTGAGAACAACACTCGAGGAGCTACTACACATGTGTTTTCCAGGTAGTCGGGTATTTCGGTGAGGGATGGTTCATCCTCCTCGCCGCATTTTACTATTGGACCCTGTGGTATATCACGAGTTGCGACAACTTGACAATCCTAGTGAGGGACCGACTATCTTCATCCCATCTTATCATTTAAGTCTGCTTGTGGCCTTTAGCTCGCGTAGGTCTGTTTGTGTGTGTCTTTTTCTTTTTCAACTAGGGTAGAAAACTTCAGCCATCACCCTGACTGAGCAATTTGCAAGAAAATCTAATAGATTGCAAGGTTTACCACCTAACTCTCCTCTTGCCGTGGAAGGACACGAAGGTGAAACCATGGAATGACCAACTTCTGCTGATGCTCGTATAGAAATTACTTCAGCGATTAAAACCAGAGAAGATTTCACTATCTACAACAATCCTTTGGTCCAACTGCCTCCTACAGCTGATACAACCTTTCATTTCCCAATGGAAGGTCAACCTGGCACATCCGACTAGACTATTAATCATCCACCAGATCAAACTATAGAAGCATAATATGGCCTAAATGCTCCTTTTTGGAGAACATATCTAGGACAGACTATTGCTGAGTATGGAACTACAACGACCGAACTGGAGCAATCTACATTGTCTCCTTTAAGGCAAACCCTTGAAAATGTTTCGTCAAATGAAGAGTTTTTCAGAGAATCTATTGAGCATCTACGCAAATGGTGTGAACATATAGAAGAATTAAAAAATACTGTACATTCGAGGAGGAGAAGTATTTCCCCTCTTCTTAGTCTTTCAAGAACAACACCACCTAGGTATCATCCCCTGTCATCACCTCAAGTAACTCTTCTCCCAGAAGCACCGACCCAAAAATTGGTTACCCAGAAAAATTTTCACACCCCACCTCCTAGTCAAAATTCAGTTCAAACCCCATCTCCTAGTCAAGAATCCCCATCCATTTCAATTTCCCCTATAATTTCTGTACCTGGGGGGCATCATCTACTAGAGGACCCATTTCTAGCATGGGGAAAAACTTACCAATGGGACTGCCAACGACAAATATTTCTCCTCCTAATACTACTACGGTTTTACCTCCCACCAGTCAGGGAGGACCCTCGTGGGTCTAACCTGCCGTTACTCCACTTTCCTGGGGATATACTTATCCCAGAACTCAACTACCTACGATTAATCAAAATTATCAACAACCACCATTTGCAATTGTTTATCCCAGAATGCCTTACCCTAGAAATGTCTTGGAGGACCACCACCTAGAGGACCACCCCTTGGAGGTCTGCCTCCCTTAGGTGGCCCACCTCCTGGTGGATCTTCTGGTAACCAACAACCTAATAAACAATCCTCGGGGGCATCATCTATGCCCATTTATCAATATGCCTATGGTCCTACTGGTCAACAAATGCCATACCAGTATCCTCAACCCAATCAACAATTTCCATTTCTGGCTACATTAGATCTTCCAAATTTGTCTAGATTGACAAATGGTCCTATTCATCATGACCCCTCTTGGCCAACCATTCCGGTAAAATTACCTTCAGATATACCAAAGTTTGATGGTAAACCCGGTGAAGATCCTAACAACCATGTGATGACTTTTCATCTATGGTGTTCATCCAATTCTCTCATGGACGGTTCAATCCGTATGATGGCTTTTTCAAAGAACTCTCACCAGCATTGCTGTGGAATTGGTATACAGAGCTACCACAACACTCTTTCTGAGATTTCAATTCTTTGGAAATGGCATTCTTAACTCACTTTCAATTACCAATCTGATATGAAACAGGTACAGACCTGTTAAACTCACTTCGACAAACTACTTCAACACATATCTCTGATTGTATTCATGAATGGAGATGAAGATGAAGGTTAATTAAGGCCCCTATTCTTGACCAGTTACTCATTGATTGGTTCACAAAGTCTTTACTCCCACCCATTGCTAGAGATGTTGCCATGGGAGGTGTTGTTACAGAGGAGCAAGCTATTAGTTGTGCTCAGTACTTAGACTTGGTTTACTCCTAGTCGGGTACTCTTTATGACTTAATTTTACATGCTCCTCACCCCACAACTAATTCAGCAAGACCCGCTATTGAACCACCTGCTGATGGCGTTCTTTGCTTCACATCAAGGACAAACAGCAGCGAAATCTACTAAAAAGAAAACTCAACCCGCCGCATCAGTATATCCGTTATCAATCCTAACGCACGTGCCGCCCAATACTATAACATTATAGAAGATTTGGCTCAGGAACCGTGTGCTATGTCAGCCTTAGAAGTACTCCAAAATTGCCCCACCCAACAGAAAATTTTTCTCACAGCACTTGGAGCTATGGATCCTAAGCATAGTAACATCATCACTTTCAAACTGGAGGACTTTAAAACCAGGCTTTCACATTAGTTGCCTTTTCAGATAACCACGAAAATTGCTGAAAAGAATACTCGTTGCTCTGTTTTGGACGAGAGAGCCTCTACTTCAGTCATGTCTCTGTCTTGTTGGATAGACATTGGTTATCCTGAGATTAATCATTCTCCTACCACACTCAAGGCCTTTGATGGTCATGGACTTCAACCCTATGGATTACTCCCTTCCATCCAGATCGAATTGGGGGGAGAAATCAGTCTCCATTCACATTGAAGTCATTAATGCACCTTTGGAATACAACCTACTCCTAAGTCGTAACTGGTTTTATGATATGCAAGCCGTAGCATCGACCATTTTTTGGATCGTCCAGTTCCCATTCCAAGGAAGGATTGTTACTATTGATTAGTTAGATTTCATCACTCCTAATGCTATCTCAAATGATGCAAACAACGTCCCACTTCTGACTACCCCACGGTATCAGAATATTGGAGTAGGTCTTCTTAAAGACTCTTCACTCATGGGAGTCTTTCCATTATCAAATCCTCCTCCTCCTTTGTAGACTGCATCCATCAACATGATTTCTAGCTCTATTATCGACAAAGGAAAATCGATTGTCAAATTTGCATCACTTACACCTTTTGAAGAAGTTTACAATGCAATACAGTCTACTAGTGACCCTACCATCAACGACCATTTGTTGGTGGCCTCAAATTTTTATCACCTTCCATATTGGCTTGACAACCCCCCTCATCTATAGATTATCTGTCACACATGCTTCCTATAGATGAATCTATTATGGAAGCTATGTCACCAGAGGAGATGCCTTGGAAAGATCATCATCATAGATCATCTTTACTCCCCCCTTGCCATATGATAGAGAAGCACTTTGCATTAGACGTTTCATCTGATATACTTACAGATGCCCAGCCTCTGATTCTCACTCGTGTTGTTGAGTCTGAGGGAAATTTATGCAACATTACTAAAATGATGCCTGTTGATATATCAGTGAAGCTGGGTATTTCAAAACATATTCATATAGGCCAAAATTCTTTGCCTTCCAAGGTTCAGTTATATACGACCTTATTTAAGGAATTTAGAGATGTCTTCGCTTTGACATATGAAGAAATGCCAGGGATTGATCCCTCCATTGTTGTTCATGAGATCAAAACCTACCTTGGTGCCAAACCAGTTCACTAGAAATTACACCAAGTACATCCACGAAAAGCTGCTGCCATTAAGGAGGAAGTTGAAAAACTTCTAAAGGCTGGTTTTATTTACCCTGTGCCTTTAACTGAATGGGTGTCCAATATAGTTCATGTGAATAAAAGGCAGGTTACTATCAGGGTTTGTATCAATTTTAGGAACTTGAATCAGGCTTGTACAAAGGACAATTACCCTACTCCCTATATTGATCAAGTAATCGATAACTGTACCGACAACGTCATCTTTTCCTTTATGGATGGCTTTTCCGACTATAATCAAATAGAGATTCTCCCATCATACCAACACAAGATGACCTTCATCTGCCCATGGGGGACCTTTGCCAACCGAAAATTACCTTTTGGCCTGAAAAATGTTGGAGCTACGTTTCAACGCGCCATGTCATATGATTTTCATGATATTAAACATGTTGTGGAACCCTATCTCGACGACCTCCCTGCTCATTCTAAATAGCGGGACATTCATGTCAATCATCTGAGAGCTATCTTTCTTAGATGTTGTCACTTCAATATTCGTTTGAACCCCCATAAATGTGTTTTTTGTGTCGAAACTGGCTGACTGCTTGGTTTCATCGTGTCTAAGGATGGCATCCTTATTGATCCTTTGAAGATCGAAGCCATCTTGGCCCTACCCGCTCCCATGAATGTCACCGAACTCCAAAGTTTGCAAGGGAAGTCAAACTTTCTACATCATGTTTTCTGCAACTACGCAGAAAGGACACATGGTTTCATGTGATTGCTTAAAAAGGATACCTCTTTTGTCTGGGATGACTTCATGCAGCGCGTGTTTGACAATCTCAAACATGCTCTCACCCATGCACCTGTGTTGCAACCACCTGATTACACCAACGATTATTCTTTGTATGTGGCTGCATCCCTGTCAACTATAGGCATTGTCCTTGTTCAAACAAATGAACACGATCTAAAACATGTGATTTACTATGCTAGTGAGAGTCTGTTAAACTCCGAAACATGATACTCACATGTGGAGAAATTAGCTCTGGCCACGGTCATCACGGTCCAGAAGTTTCGTCACTATATTTTGCTTCACACTACTGTTGTTTATTCTAACTATAACCCCATGTACTACATTTTAACACATCGGGTACTTGGGGGCAAATACTCATTATGGATCATTATTCTCCAGGAATTTGAGTTGGAGTTTGCTAAAACCACTTCTAAGAGATCTGTTGTTTTTGCTGAGCTTATATGTGAACTTCCTCGTACTACAGAAGAAACAAATCCCATCGATTCGTTCCCTAATGAATTGTTGTTTCTCGTTAGTACGACTGATCCATGGTATGGAGATATTATTCTTTATATCCAGAATTTACGATACCATCCCACCGCTACTCGCGATGAATGTCGTCGTATTCACCACCAGGCCAAATACTATATCATTCTAAATGATACTTTATACTGCCGTGGAATAGATTCTATATTGCGACGTTGTTTTACACATTAAGAGTGTAAAATCATTTTGAATGATTGCCATGTTGGAGCTTGTGGTGTTCATCTTTCTGGATTGGCTACTGCCCAATTTTTTTTTGCGCATAGGGTATTTTTGACCATCGATTTTCAAAGACTATATTGAAACGGTCAAGAAGTGTCCACCCTGTCAAATTTTTACTACCAAAAAGCGCACTCATCCAGCTCTGCTTCATCCTATCGTCGCAGTTGGCCCTTTTTCAAAATGGGGCATAGACTTCATGCATTGTAGACCTATCTCAGTCGGGGGGCATGGCTACATATAGTGGCTATGGATTATTTCACAAAATGGGCTGAGGCTATGCATACATATGCCGAAGACAAGAAAACAACTGCGTTGTTCTTATTTAATCATATCATCGCTAGGTTCAAGATTCCTAGGGCTAATGTGACTGACCATGGATCTCACTTCCATAACCAAATGATGGCAAAACTTAGTGCAAAGTTAGGGTTTCACCACGAAAACTGTACACCTTACTATCCTCAAGCCAATGGTCAGGTTGAAGCGATTAATAAAGTGTTGAAAACCATGCTTCAATGATTGGTAGGGCAGGCCAAGTCAAACTGGCACTTGCAACTATTTTTAGCACTTTGGGCCTATAGGATTACTGTAAAGACTTCCATTGGTTTCACACCTTTTCAATTGGTGTATGGATTGGAAGCAACTCTCCCGATAGAATGCGAGATCCCTTCTCTAAAGCTCATTGTGGAACTATTTCCTAACACCACTATATAAAAGAAACGATTTCTGTATCTAAATAAGCTAGATGAAACTCGTCGCGATGTTGTCTTAGCTAATGAGGCACACAAACAACGGATTAAAGCTCAATATAACATAACCGTTCAGCCCCGTGTTTTCAATGAAGGAGATTTGGTCTTGACTTATGACCCTAAGCATGATAAGTTGGGGGCAGGAAAATTCGAATCTATGTGGCATGAGCCTTAGATTATCATTCATGTCTTGGAAAAGGCTACATATGAGTTAGTAGACTATGATGGGATACCTCTGGGTGAGCCCCGTAATGGGCTTTACTTTAAAAGATACTATGCTTAGGTAATCTAGCATAGGCTCTTTGTAAATATGTTTATAGATTGTTGTGTGTCTTAATTTGGAAGTGTGTTTTTTGTGTGATTTAAGATGTGTTTCATAAATCCTACTTATGTATGTTCTATGTCTAACGGACAAATGACTACTTTCATTGGATACGCAGACGGTGCTAATTGCTACACGCTAAATCTTGCATCAACAACTTGGGTATTCTACTCTCCTACAGGTGATATGGTGAGTTCAGGGGTTTTTTGTTTAGGTCCCTCTACCAACAATCTCGTAGAATATCATGTTGTGATTGGATTATTGGCGGAAACCTTAGCTAACGATGTAAGGGATATTAGGGTTTACCTAGATTCAGAATTAGTTGTTCAATAGCTAAATCAAATCTACACCGTCCGAAACCCTCTACTCCTTCAGACATTCCGAAGGGTTAGGCTCCTAGAAAGGTCTTTTGAACAAGTCACGTATCAACATATTCCAAGACATTTGAATGTTGTTACAGATTCCTTAGCTAATTATGTTTTAGATTGGTACATTGCTCATAATTGAAAATCCATTATAATATAAAAACATGCATGTAAATTCATAAGTAGGCATATATTTCACACATCACATTTTTTGCACACACAAATGTGAATAAAGTTTGTTATATATATATAAACTGTAAAACCGAGATACGAAATTGGGTTGAAGCATCTAGCTTTCAGTGCCCTTAAAGGTACAGGGATGTCATAAGTTCAAAATATACATATACAAGGAAAAATCTAAAGCCGACGAAGCTTTCAGTAGAAATACATCTACAAGAAGTGAAAAGTCTCTATAGTCTAGTCATTGTCATGGTGGTGCTCATGATAACATATAATGGCCTGGGCCATTCTGCGAAGTACCCTAGAAAAACGTCCTGAGACTTCTGCAGTATAATGCTAATAGCGCCTAGGTAGGTGATCAGTGGTAACATCAGGAATCCCTACAATCAAATGCTGTAGGTTCTCCTCTATATATTCAAGCTCCTCATCTGCCTCAGAGCGATATGCCACCATATCCCTAACCCCATCTCACCTGTCTATAGGCGACATCCCAGCTGGACGGACAAGTCCAATGTCTACATGAAATCATTTTTTCACTTGTCTCAGTATTACAAAATAAAATTGAAATAAAATTGAAAACTTAAAAAACATGATGGATAGTGTCTTTCTTACCTCGATCATCCCACTCCTCCCCATCAGGTAGTGGAAGCTTTGGATCCTCACAGAAGTCTACTCCCTCATAGGTGTAGTCCTCAATCATAAGTAGTTGGCCTCTCAACCAACGAAAGAAGGATGACCCATAGACAACTCTGGGACCTCACCACCATGGCGGGCCATGACATAAACCCACCCGAGCATCCTAGGATCCTCAGGGTCTATTCTACTCATAGTCACCTAAGGCCTTATGCGGGGCACCCTCTGTAGGATGAAAGACACCACCACAGCTCCATAGACAAATTGTTTGAGCGTTCCCCGCTTGCACTTATTCAACTGGTCCTTTAAACTGACTAGCATGCCCTTACACCAGTTGACTATAGGATCCATACACTCTATGGCATACATCATATGTTCCCTAGTGGTAAGGTGAGCGAATCTGGTCCCGACCCCCTTCCCAATGGTATAGACTATCATCCTCAAAGGACGATCCACTATCTGCTGGATGCAAAGCTTGTCTGATTGGCCATGCGTCCGCAGTGCACAATATCGGTCAATAATATCGTCTAGGGAAAGTTCACCACCCCGTGGCCCGGATAAAACCACTGGTCTCCCTCTTTGAGACAACCCAGTCAAGAATTATATATCCTCGATGTCTATAGTCAAGGTGTGGGTCCCGACCATAAAGTGCTACTGGTCGGGATCCCACATGTCAATAATATACTCTAGAAGATGGATATAGGCCTTCATGCTAGGTACCTTGAAGAATTTCAGTAGCCCATAGTTCAGTAAGGCCTCTACGGTTGTTGGATCACTAATAACTTGGAAGTCTATTGTTTCATGCTCCCTCTCTTTCCAGATAACCATGGTATAGATGTTATTTTGACCTGCAAAATGTCAAAAAACATGTATTTAGAATCCTTTCATGGGTAAAGGAAACTTAAAAAATGTGTTTTTAATGAAAAGAAAGACAAAAATTAAAAATTATGGATAGAGAGATTGTTTGGAGAAACCCTAGCCTATGACACCTTTTCTATTCATATACAGAGCGCTCGGTGCCTCCACATGTTGCAGACAGGGCGTTGTAAGTGCCTCTGCCTCAACGTGGGTAGAGTGTCATAGACCGGCACCTCTGTCAGCTGTGGATAGAGCACCTACGACGCACTTGTCCCAACCTGACAGAGCGTTATCATGTGCGCGGGGAGAGAAAAATAAGGCTGCCGCAGTGCGGTTTTTCGGGTTTTAAAATGCCTAAAAACCTTTAAGTTCTAGCCAAAAAACCTCTCTACAACAATAAAAAACCTCCTATTT
Source organism: Pseudotsuga menziesii (assembly GCA_001517045.1). NCBI lineage: Eukaryota > Viridiplantae > Streptophyta > Pinopsida > Pinales > Pinaceae > Pseudotsuga > Pseudotsuga menziesii. Next base: position 408,535 of record LPNX010213416.1, read on the forward strand.
TCATTTAAAAACCAAAAATTACTATGAGCATGAAAAAGAAACGTTTGCACTGCTTACCTCTTCCAAGCAAAATGGGCAAACGACGAACCAAAATGCTTTCAATCACCAAGGGAATCTCTTCTTGTTTCACTCCAACTTCGAACTCTCCAAATGGTAAATGTCAAATGGTAAAACTTTTTACTATTCCTTTCTATTTAAAGTAATCTTGGAACTTTTGGTATTTTATTTCAATTTAATTATTTTGAAATCCAAAATTACTTTTTATAAAGTGGGTTTTATTATTTGTTTATATAGTTTTATTGAAGTTGGCTTTTCATGTGTTTTTGAGCTTCCAGGTCAAAATTTTGGCTCATGGCTATGAATCATGCTCTTTTTGTCTTTTTCAAGCTTAGAGTGATAATGAAAAAGTATCGAGCGTCTTTTACACTTTTCACATGCTCGTAAAATAACCCGTAAAAAGGTGTTGAGTCTAGTTTTTTTGCTTTTTCAGACTCATAAAAAGTGGATTATGAAAAATAAAACCCGCTATGGAGTTATATTTAAGCTGTTTTTAGTCTCCCTAAAAACACAAAAATATTGCCAAGCGAACTTGTTACGTTCATGCTTGTAAAAGTATCAGAACGATCGACTAGTCGGTGGTAGGTTATCTCTTTTTTAGACCGACTAGGCCTATTTACGAAAAAGGAGCTTTTGGAGTTTCCTTATGTTTTCGTTCAGACTCTCTAAATATGAACGATATTGAGTTTTCTTTCATTGGACTCATAAAATAAAACGATGGAAGACCCTATCTGGGAACGAACCCCTCCTTTCTCAGGTTCGTAAAACACATGAGGATGGACTCATCACTTGATGGGATCAAACGTGTGTTTGTTACCCTCTTTGAACTCGTAAAAATGAAAAGAGACACTCATCTGTTAATACGGGGAAATTAAAGGAAAGGGGAATGTTTTTCATTTGTATTTATGACAGTCTATAGTCCACCTTTGAACATGGCATTTTTTTGCATTTGCATATTTGAACAATTGGGTATTCAGCCTATCATCGATTCGATCCACTTTTGTGAGTCACCTAACTCCTTTGTGTCAATTCAAATAATGCTTCGTCATATTCCTTGCATTACACCTAGTTTCAGTTTCGTCAAGTCAGTGTTGCCAAGTTATTTGTCGTGCCGCAAATTGTTCAAAGGATGTCTCTTCTGAAAAATAACTCATCAATAACTTAACCTATCCATAAAGTCAGTCATGTCTGAGTCAGTTTCATTACTTCAAATCAACTCTTGTTCCTTGTTTTGCTTCACTGATGGGGGAATCATCATGGCCCTCCTTTGACAAGTCTATTCCTGTCAACTTCGGCTCATGATCCGGGAATTAGACCTAGAAACCTAGTCAAGTACTTTGAAGCCTACATGTCTCAATGGCAGGTTTCCTCGCTTTCAACAATATGTTTTCATCATTGACCTTTGATTGGAAGATTCTATCAAGTGTTTGACTTCAAAACATTTATTCACACTTGAAATAATGTACTAAGTTATCTTGGGGATCATTGACATTAATGATGATTTCCATTGCACTTGTTAACAATACACATCAATGATTGGTAATCAAGTAGTTTCTACCATGTTCGACGTCAAAACATCTATTCACATGGTTAGAATCGTATCTGTTGGGATTAGAATGAAGACCCTGAGCAATTAGGCTTCATCATTTTGGTTGCCTATCCTCAGGTTGCATTTGGAGATCAGTTAGAGTCTGTACACGGATCCACATTATATGCTTGGTGGCTGTGTTCAGTATTTAAGGTCGAGGTAACATGGATCTACCTTGTATGTCTTGTAGCCATGTTCCACCTCTTACATCAATTATTCATGGATCTACAATGTATGTTTAGTAGCCATGACATGGTCATAATCATGGATTTGCAGTGTATTGGTCCGGAGCCATGATTTAGTTGGATAAGTCAGTTATTGGTCCTATGTCAGTTATGAGCTCATCCCGCATTGCCTCTATACCAAATTGATATCTTGCAAACTATTTTGCCTATCACCTACTTCTATATTCATACTTTGGGGGGCATTCTGTTGCACCTGAAAATTCCACAGTAGACCGTCTGCCTTTCAGAGAGCTTGAATTGAGATCCCTTTGGTAACTTTTTTCCCTCTTTTGGATGGGCGATGCTTTTCTCCAATCCTGATAGTGTGCCGATGGTGCTTTGTGTAGTGGAGCAAGGAGTGCCAAGCTCTATTTCCTTTTACAACAAGTTAGGTCGACGATGTTACACCTTCAGCTAAGTGCGCCGATCAACCAAATATGAGAAAAATAATGTTCTAGAAGCTTCCTTGCGGAAGCCTCCGTGGAGTCAGTTCCTACTAGCTTGGGAGAGGTGGCATTCGCCTCCCTCACTTGTTGGGATCACTTCCTATCCATTCCTCAAGTTAATCTCATGTGTTTTGGCCTATAAACAAAGCCTTCATGATGTGAGTGGGGGAGGCCAAAGAGAGTACCAATATGCTGTTGGATTGAGATTTGAGTTAGAGGCAAGATAGAGTAGGCTTGTATGTGAAGAGATTATTATAGGTGTAAAGAATTGTAGATTTGTTCTAGAGGATAAAGCCATCAACATCAAGGCTTGGTTGTAACTTTACTTTCTCATCATTAATACAAAAGTGTTCCCTTTTCCCATATTTAATGTGTTTTAATTGCAGATTAGATATTGTTAGACTCCTTGATCACTGACATAAGTAGTTGATTTGTCAAGATGCTCTCACTTTGTGTTTTTGTCTTTTGATCTATTTTGTAGGTATTGAACATTGTAAGGAATTTTAGAGAAAGGACAAAAGGACTTAGGTTTAGGGTAAGATTTTGGTTTCATCTTATTCAAATAGATTACTTAGGGGAAAGATATACTGCTATGCTCTTGTAATGTTCCTCCTATATATACCCCTAGGCATTTTTCAAATGTGAATGTTATTGTATGAGGGCTTCTAGGTGAGGATTTCAAGTGCCAAGGCCCCACCAGAAGAAACCTGAAAGCTAGGTGAATCAATCTCCTATGCCCTAAAACATCAAGACAACTTAACGACGGGCAACTGGAAAGTAAATTATAGATTAAAGACAAGTATTTAGTCGATCTATAAGACAAATAATAGAAAGTGTATGATAAATGAAGACATGGATTTTTATTTTAGGTTTAAGTCAAGATTTAAGCCTTATATATTTATATCCTTCAGCTAAAGGCCTGAATTCTAATTAAATCCTCCATAAGTTTAGGGCTTTAACCCTGGCATAATTAGAGGGGAGGTTCAGCTTGAATGAGGGAAATAAAATCTTCCCTGAACCTTGACAGTCGTGACCATTTAGTGGGTGAAACAGTCACTTGAATTCGTGCCTTGATCTTGGCATGAATTAAGCAGAGGTTCAGAAAGGAAGTAATGGCCAATAACCTTGACAGTTGTGACCTTTTAGTGGCTAAACGGTCGCTTGAACCCGGGCCTTATTTAATAATTGACTGGGTGGGAGAAGTGGGAGAGCGATGGCTGGAACGCCTATTGGGAAAAATCATTTTCCATTCAGAAAGAGGGAGCATAACTTCTGGGAAAATCTATCATGGGAGCTCGCACTGTCAATAGATACAGTCCGACGAGGATTGCCTTAGGGAGGAAAAGAATTATGTGCTCTCTATGAGCAACAATTTATGGGGGTTATAAAGAAAAGATTTCTGTGTGTAGCGGTGGAACATAATATCCTTGGTAAGTGTCCAGCCATGGGCGTTGTGATCTAGGTATCCGAAATACCGAGTCATTTTGAGGAGGAGACCCTTTTTGGAAAATAAGGATGGGAGTTGCTGAATAGAGGAACATTTGAGGGTTTAATTCTGACTCTAGTCTACTGCGAGTCTCAGCTTAAAATTGTTGATTTCCTTGGAGATGTGATTTCCAAAAGATTTAGATCGCATTTAGGGTCTAGCTCATTATTTTCCAATCTCGTTTCAAATCCTCCTAGTGAGATGTTTGTTTTTGTGATGACTGCTTTTGACTTGGTTTTCTATGTTAATGGTTTCCTTATTTGAAAACTTTGGCGGGCGCGCCCTCTAAGTGAGGTGTCTTAGTCGACACTAACGGGTAGACAGGTCGATAAGATTAGGGTATGTGTTTTTTTTTTCATATCTTCTTTAAGATGATTGCCTTTAGTGGGAATATTAGATTCCGATAAAAAATAGTTCCTTGCTATTTCCTTTAGGCATATGAAGGTTCCATCCTTCGATTGCAATGTTTGTAATATTGCTTGGAGATTGAATGATAGAATGAATGATAATATTTATTTATTGATAATAGATGATTAAAGCATCACATTAGTTAATAAATGTCTTCCCATAATTTACAGTATAAAAAGATCCATCGCAGGAGTATAAAAACGTTGAAAGATCCTTTCTATCAAGCTGGGTGCCTTTTGTAAATGTTACCTGAGTTTGTGTCATAATTAACACAGAAGTTACATAAAGCCTATTTAGGGTATTTTGTTTTATGACACCCACTGACTAGGGTACCTAATTGCTGTATTAAAGTCGAAATTCACCGAGTGCCCAAGGTGTTGCTAAATCCTTTTATGAGCTGGTTATAAGGAGTCCAAAAAAAGGGGCCGTTTAGTTACAAGAGGCTCTCTGCGAAGAGCCTTGTGGTAAGGTAAACCGGCCATGGATGAGCCGTGACTTTGTAAGTACTCTATTTTGAAAAAGAAATAAAAAGAATAACTAATTTGGTGGACGTAGCCTCGTGGACGAGGTGAACCACATGAATACGGTTGTCTCATTTGTAGTATTATGTTGTGCATGTTTATTTTCTTTCTTCATAATGATGATGTTATATAAAGGCTGATTGGTGGAAAAGGTTAATAATCATGTTTTTGCAGACACCTAATTTGCAAACACATCACTTAACGCATTAAGGTACAAGCAATATTTTACATATGGTATCAGAGCCAGCTACAACACTAGACCCTTCAGAATGGGCTAACATGATCGTTTTGTAGGATTACATGTGGAAGAAATTATTTAGGTGCTGTTGAAAGAGGGTTTTGGGGGCGCGGTAGTACGGCTTAGAATGGGCCTCTGCGAATTCATGGCGTTGGAAGAAGCCATTCCAAAGCGTGAGAAAGGGGCTGCTGCTAAATGCTGACTCATGCTCTCAATCAATCCGGTGGGAGGCAATGCCATCTTGATTCATTACTTCATTTTACTCATCGAGGAATACAAAGGTAAACCCCCAAATCGTCATGTGAGTAGTTCTTCCTGACAATTTTGTTTGTTGTTTCCTGATTAACACGGAACTGACGTTGGCCTGACTCTCACCTTTTAATGAAAGAAGCAATCCTGGAAGTGAGTGTAGATGCTGTGTAGGTATATATGCTTACTCAGCCAATTGGTACACAACGAATAAGGTAGATAAACCAATGGTGTATGTCCTAGTTGTGGTAAATATTACCTCGGAATCGTTCTTGGTTTTCCCATGGTTATATAATTGCCTGAAGATCGTGTTTGAGAACCCCACAATGGTACGACCATGTAAACATTGAATTGAGTTCCCAACCCTCACGGAATGGCCTTGAAAATCGTTTTGTTGCATCGACCTTGTTGAATCCACCCTGACCTTAATCTAACTTGCGCTCTGATTGTAAAATGTCACCAAGAATTGAATTATGAATGTTGGTTTTGTTTTTTATTGAACAACCATTTGGATTACTAAGAGGGGTGATTTCATTTGAGGAAATCGTATTGAATGCTCTTCATTTATTTCTCAGTTGAACCATGTCAATTTGAAGTTAGATTCAATGTTTGTGAGAGTTCTTTAGTTGGCCGAAGTTTGTGTCAAACACTTTGGGGAAAATTACCTTTTTGCTTCATGGGGTTCAATGGAAATTTTGAATGTGCCATCACGAGTAATAACTCATGTTCCGAAACCTTTCTTGAAGAAGTTACAGGTGGTTGGAAAATGCTTCCTTCTCTGTTGAAAGTTTTACTACAGACTTCACACACCATGTGATTAATAGAATGTATGAAAGGTGACTTTAAAGCCTTGCATTCCAGGTGTTTGCCATTTTTTTATTATCTCAAACAAGTATTGTTTATGTCCTACCTTACACTGAACGTTGCTGTTTTCCTTCGGATGTGAAAGTGTGTTGCATCTTGACAAATTTGATGGCTGACCGACGTAATTTTAAATTTGTTTGGTATGCCCTGTTGCTTCTAGATTTTTTTTATTTGAGTTCCATAATAGTAGCAGAGTTTAAAGTGTGCATTATTTTGCAGTAATCGGTATCATTTCACTGCTTGGTCTCTTGTTCTCCCAAGTTTTTAGAATTTGCCTAGTTCTGGATCTGTTCCCTTGATGGGACAGATTTGTTGTAAAGGGCACGCCTATGGTCTCCCTATGAGATGGAAGGTCTACATTGGCCTTAGTTTTTCCCTTATATTAACTATTGTAGGCTATGGGAGGCAATCTTTTTTTTCCAGAAGTTGGAACTGTTAGTCTTTGATTGGGATTTTCTGATCTTTATTGTGGTGGGCTTATTGCAGGCAATTTACTTTTGTTTAGAATTGCTAATAGGTTTTGGACGTTGGTCTTTGCGGGACTCTTTCTTGAATTAGATTTATAAACTTTGGTCATTACAACCAATTTACTTCTTACTAAATTTACATTCATTATTAGTTTTTGGGATATTGCTAACACTCTACGACTGACCTGCTTGCAATAAAACAAATGGTGGAGCTATGATAGTGCCTTGTTTTCAGTGACCTGGCTCTTCCCTTGGGTTGGTTTATTAATGTTTTCATCATTAGTTAAAGGTAGAGTTAAAAGTAAGAAGTTAGTTTGCACAGAGGTAGCTCTAATTGGGATGGCATTTATTTAGTCTTTTACAGATTTATCGAGGCCCACAAGAATTCTATAATTTGTTTGAAGACTTATAATATCTAGTAGATAAAAGTTCAGATGTAGTATATATAAAATTGCAACAGTGAGTGAATTTTTGATTCTGTTGTAATAAATTGAAGTTAATGAGTGGTTGCATTGTCAAAATTCTCAGGTTTTATGTGGTTTCTTACGAATGGTGTTGGTCTAAGAAATTGAAAAGGTTTTGTGGCTTCTTGTAAATGCCTTCTTGTCAATTCTGGTGTTAAAAGGCTCTTATTCGATGAATGAGAAATGAAGTAAGGCATGACTTATGCTAAAGGTTTGATGTTCTTTTAATTAATAAAATGATAAACTGACCACCTATGGAGTGATTGCAGGCATGGGAAATTGTGGCCCTGAGGAGTGCTAAAGCTCCAGGACTGTAATGAGTTAAGAAGATATGAGAAAGATCTCATGTGAAAAAGGTTATCACCACGAGGAAGTGGTGATGGAGGTAGTGGATGAAAGCTACCTTCTTTTCCCCCGGGCTAGCGAGGGACCACTATGCATTTTGGGGATGCCTATATGTAAGACATTTTGGTTGAGACTCGTTTTGCACACATTAGAGGACTGTCACATGAGTGGGGGACTCTGTGAAGAGAATAACCTCTAGGCGCTGTGGGGGTGTGCGAGAATAGAGGTGCCTCAGCTTGGTGAAGCACCCTGAATAGCACAAAAAGGAGATACACCTAAGGGTAGGTATCATCCTTGTGTTGGGTGGATTGAATTGGTACTTGAAGTACTGTTAGCACTTGGAGTGTTGGGATGGAGGACATCCAGAGAAAAGAATAATGGCAAAGCGCCCTAAATAGCATAAGAAGGAGATACGCCCAAGGAAGGGTATCGTCCTTGTGTTGGGTGGCTTGGATTGGTACTCAGAGTACTGTTAGCACTTGGAGTGATAGGATGGAGGACATCTAGAGGAAAAGAATAATGTTGGGAAGAGGTATGTGCATTATAGGTAAACTGGTACCTATGAGGTAATATGTCTATTTTTTTTTTTTGGGCAAATAAAACTGACATGCATATTGGAACCATTGTATATTGTTGATTTATGAGTTTTACATTATTTCAATGTCAATGTTAGTATATGTGCATATGTGTGATTTTAAATGCAGGATCATGACAGGAAATACCAAGCAAAGTAAGGATGACTCGAAAGGGAAGGAAAATTATTAAAGGACAAGAACACCGAGGACGGTGTTAATTTTAGGGGGGGAGGATGTAATGTTCCTCATATATATACCCCTAAGCATTTTTTGAATGTGAATGTTATTGTATGAGGGCTTCTGGGTGAGGAGCTCAAGTGCCAAGGCCCCACCAGAAGAAACCCGAAAGCTAGGTGAATCAATCTCCTATGCCCTAAAACATCAAGACAACTTAACGGCGGGCAACTTCAAAGTAAATTATAGATTAAAGACAAGTATTTAGTCCATCTATATAAGACAAATAATAGAAAGTGTATGATAAATGAATACGTGGATTTTTATTTTGGGTTTAAGTCAAGATTTAAGCCTTATATATTTATATCCTTCAACTAAAGGCCCGAATTCTAATTAAATCCTCCATAAGTTTAGGGCTTTAACCCTGGCATAATTAGAGGGGAGGTTCAGCTTGAATGAGGGAAATAAAATCTTCCCTGAACCTTAACAGTCGTGACCATTTAGTGGGTGAAACAATCACTTGAATTCGTGCCTTGATCTTGGCATGAATTAAGGAGAGGTTTAGAAAGGAAGTAATGGCCAATAACCTTGACAGTTGTGACCTTTTAGTGGTTGAACGGTCGCTTGAACCCAGGTCTTATTTAATAATTGACTGGGTGGGAGAAGTGGGAGAGCGATGGCTGGAATGCCTATTGGGAAAAATCATTTTCCATTCAGAAAGAGGGAGCATAACTTCTGGGAAAATCTATCATGGGAGCTCGCGCTGTCAATAGATACAGTCCGACAATGATTGCCTTAGGGAGGAAAAGATCTATGTGCTCTCTATGAGCAACAATTTATGGGGGTTATAAAGAAAAGATCTCTGTGTGTAGAGGTGGAACAAACTATCCTTGGTAAGCGTCCAGCCATGGGCGTTGTGATCTAGGTATCCGAAATACCGAGTCATTTTGAGGAGGAGACCCTTTTTGGAAAATGAGGATGGGAGTTACTGAATAGAGGAACATTTGGGGGTTTAATTCTGACTCTAGTCTACTACGAGTCTCAGCTTAAAATTACTGATTTCCTTGGAGATGTGATTTCCAAAAGATTTAGATCGCATTTAGGGTCTAGCTCGTTATTTTCCAATCCCGTTTCAAATCCTCCTGGTGAGATGTTTGTTTCTGTGATGACTGCTTTTGACTTGGTTTTCTATGTTAATGGTTTCCTTATTTGAAAACTCTGGTGGGCACGCCCTCTAAGTGAGGTGTCTTAGTCGACACCGACGGGTAGACAGGTCGATAAGATTAGGGTATGTGTTTTTTTTTCATATCTTCTTTAAGATGATTGCCTTTAGTGGGAATATTAGATTCCTATAAAAAATAGTTCCTTGCTATTTCCTTTAGGCATATGAAGGTTCCAGCCTTCGGTTGCAATGTTTGTAATATTGCTTGGAGATTGAACAATAGAATGAATGATAATATTTATTTATTGATAATAGATGATTAAAGGATCACATTAGTTAATAAATGTCTTCCCATAATTTACAGTATAAAAAGATCCATCGCAAAAGTATAAAAACGTTGAAAGATCCTTTTTATCAAGCTGGGTGCCTTTTGTAAATGTTATCTGAGTTTATGTCATAATTAACACAGAAGTTACATAAAGCGTATTTAGGGCATTTTGTTTTACGACGCCCACTGACTAGGGTACCTGATTGCTGTATTAAAGTCGGAATTCACCGAGTGCCCAAGGGGCTGCTAAATCCTTTTATGAGTTGGTTATAAGGAGTCCAAAAAAAGGGGCTGTTTAGTTACAAGAGGCTCTTTGCGAAGAGCCTTGTGGTAAGGTAAACTGGCCATGGATGAGCCATGACTTTGTAAGTACTCTATTTTGAAAAAGAAATAAAAAGAATAACTAATTTGGTGGACGTAGCCTCATGGACGATGTCAACCACGTGAATATGGTTGTCTCATTTGTAGTATTATGTTGTACATGTTTATTTTCTTTCTTCATAATGGTGATGTTATATAAAGGTTTATTGGTGGAAAAGGTTAATAATCATGTTTTTGTGGACACCTAATTTGCAAACAAATCACTTAACGCTTTAAGGTACAAGCGTTATTTTACAGCTCTTTTGTTCTACACTTGTGCTTTGCAGGGTAGAGGAACAACTCTTGTTCGCAAGAGGTGTTAAATTCCTGATAAAACTTCATTAACCTGACAGAGATTCGGGTATTGCCAAGGAGTTTGCAGTAATTGTAGAGCTGGATTTGGACATGTTTAAAAGAAGAATGGACTGGTTTGTACTAATCATAGAGTTGGATTTGGATATGTTTAAAAGAATGGACTGGTTTGTAGTAATCGTAGAGCTAAATTTGGATATGTTTGAAAGAAGAATGGACGGGTTTGTAGTCATTGCAGAGCTGGATTTGGATATGTTAAAAAGAAGAATGGACTTATTTGATCGATGAGCCAGCCTTGTAATTAGAGTTGGAATTTAATGGATAAAATTGTTTATTATGGAGTATTCTTTAGTCAAAACTATTCATTATAAAATATAAATAAATGATAAAATAGGTTAACTTATTGTATTAAAATAGTAAAAATGACGATTAAACTTGATTTGAAATTCCAACCAACAATGGATATAAAAGTTGAAAATAGTTCCAAATTTACTAAAATCTTCCCCACCTTACTACTGAACCATTCACCACATTGCTTTGAGGAGACACAATTGATTACTAAATTAATTTATAGATTTGTTGAGTGATTATGGGTGAAAGATCCGTGGAAAAAAAATATTATGGGTAGAAGAAAACCAGTGCCTTAATCAATTAGGAAATTAGGTGGTGCCATAAAACATGCAAGATGGAAAGTAGAGATTGAATGAACAATTCAAATATATTGGTGTGAGAACAGTAACACTGAACAACTTCATTTGTTCAGCTTTTTCAAGTGACCGTGAGACAAAGGGGGCACAGACTCAGTGGTATCGAAATTCCATGGTTTAGTCAAGGAGTTGGGAAAGGAACATAAAACTATGAAGAAAGAGAACAATCCAAGTACCTTCAAAGTGTTCAAAGCTGCATTATTCATCATTCTTCCTACTGGATTGAAATAAGTGAAAAACAATACATTAAATATGATTTTTTCTCTAGAGTATTATGTATGTTGTACTTAGTTTTAGACTTTTAGTGGTATGGATCTTCTAAGGAACAGGAATTTCCTGGATGCATGAATGTTGTTTATTATCCCAATACAATCAAAGGATTGTCGCTGATTCTATGAAATGGAATCCAGTCGTGCAGTTTGAGATTGCTTGCCTAAACCAGAAGTGATAGAACTTAGAAGGATGTTGTTGTATTGGAGGATGGACAGATGCTAAAAACTATGTTTGTACCATCTGGAGGCAGAAAACGACAATGTTCATGACAAATCACCTCAAGCAAGCAACAAGCAACAAAAGGACGTAGATACAACAATGTTAATTACAAATCGCCTCAAGCAAGTGGTAGAAGGACAAGGACGCACAGAACGGAGGCAGGCATCGAAACCGATAACAAAACACCTGTCCATTCATCATTCACCAAGCTGACAAGACAAGTGTCGAAACACTATTTGACAGGGAGACAAGGAGTCTTCTGAGACTGCATCTCCACTGTGAATCGCCTTCGGCGTAATAAAGCGAATGGAGATTAAAGTGTGAAAAGAGGTGCAAGTAATATAAGGTGTTATATTGAATGAACTAGTGGAATTTATTAATATGGTGGGTCATCACTTTCTTAGCGAATTCCTTCACATTTCCCATGGGATCCAACTATTCGAACATTCCCTAAATTGTAAGTGGAATTCAAGTATTAGTTTTCTAACTTTAGAGATATCTAAATTATAAATCAATTTTTTAAATTTAACACCAAAGTAATAAATGTTATAGAGCGGTGACACTGTGACATATTATATTCAATAATAATGTTGTGACATATTATATTCAATAATAAATGTTGAATATAATGTGGTATGCATTTTTACTTTTAAAGCAATAATGTGGTATGCATTTTTACATTTAAAGCAATAATGTGGTATGCATTTTTACATTTAAAGCGTTGGTGGAATTTATGGGATCTAACCATTTAATCAACTTCACACACACACATGGTGTGATCTAAATCATTAATTAGTTTTCATTTAGCACTATAATCTTAAAAATATTATATAAAATATGATATACTATATCCACTCACTAATTAAATTAAAAACAAGAATAAGATAAACCTTGTAATATATGATTGAATGTATAACATTTGCATTATAAAAACAAACCATATACCCTCTACACCAACAAAAAAAAACATTATAATATAGGGATCAAACATAATTTGATTTGAAGAATTTCAAATTTTGACAAACATATATTCTATTTTATACACAGTTTGTTACTTAGTTACCTTATAATATTATTAAATAACATGCTTATCACACCATTCAAAGTTCCAAATTCTACCGTTAAATCCAACTAAGATGTTAAATTCAATAAAAAATGCCAAAGAGAACTTTTATATGTTGCAAAATGAAAGAAAGTTACGTGTTTGTAGATAATATAATTTTGTGTGTATAAAGTAAGTCTAGTAAATCTATGGTAGGCATAATAGTTGATGAAATTGAAAGAAAAACTCTACTGCAAGTAATAATAATAAGTGAATAGAAACCCATGTAATCGATGGCAAGTAAAATGAAATGTACATTAATTTGTCATATTGAAAGGTATATATATATATATATATATATATATATATGTGAGTAAAACAACAAAGGGCTAGGTATTGATCAAGTTTGACTCTTATTATATTGGGAATCAACATTGGTATTATCATTTGGTAGGGGGAGTGTAGGGATTGAGGGTTGCAATTTTAAGTGTGAAAGAGATAGAGAATGAAGGCATGGCTCTTGCTATTTTCAAAGTGAGACATATGAAATGTCTTTCATCTTTGCATAACTTTTGAAGGAGAACGATGGTGCAATCCACATTCCTTCTAATGTGGCATTGTTGTGAGGGTCAATCCTTAATGTTCATTGTTACCAATGTCAATCGTTGACCTTGTTAATGTCAATCCTTAGGATTTATGTATAGTTAATGTCCAAGGCATCTTGAGGGGAATTCGTTTCTTGTTACTTCAATTTATTGGGGTGGAATTGGCATGTGCTTTCATTGAGATTTGTGCCATGGATTCCTAATGTAATTATCAAATACAACGACAACATATGCTGGTAACTTAGGAGGGATAGATCCATGTGTGTATACAATTTGCATGACTACTCCGAGTACAACATTTACTAATCTTAATTAGACCCATAAATTGCATGATAATATTACTTGCTTCCCCTCACATAACAATATTTGTTTTTCTAGTTGATGGTCATCATCTTCCTGTGCATCTAAACCATTGGTGAAATTTGTGATAGATCATGCAATAGGCATAGGCAATGATTGGAGCATGTATTTGTTATGATTGTTTGGAGATTGTTCATTGCAATGAGATTGATTGTTGTGTCAAATTGTGAATCCTCCTATGTTGACAAGAATCTATTAGTCCTAAATTAGAGGAGGCTTTAGTCTTCCATGGTTGGTGTGGCAATGTGGATGTCTATCAATAGCTGGAAGAAACGAAGTTGGGTGAAATCAATACCTCTTTGACAAAATATTGCTTCCAAACTAATTACAGTGGTAAAGTATGTCCACATCCCCATAGTTGCTCCTACATATATAGGCTTGTCCATCACCAATGGAAGTTGGCCCAAATAGTCGTCAGGAATTGTTAATTTTTTTAACTCAAACGAGTAGATTTTTTTTGTTGTTGGAGAAATCCTGGGATAAAATAGCAATAGCTATATCAACCAATTATGAATATATCAGAAGGAAAACTTCTAGAGGACCAAGAATTAATACAAAATTCAAAAATGAAGAAATTCATACACCATCAATGGCAACACTCTTCTTTATGAACAATTATGGAAGCGGCTGAAAAATACAAGGAACTCCACTGATACTGAGATTTCCTTGAGGCAGAAGGAAGGATTTATTTTCCTAAGAGTCAGATTGATTATCTAGCTCTTGCGAAATAGGGAAAGAAGTGACCCTGTCAAAATATTTCAAGATATTCTGAATTCATTGTAGGATTTTTTCCAATGATGGATTGTTGAAATGATCTGCAGAGTTTAACAATTTTATTAGAATATGAGTCCCCAAAAAATTGAATAGACTTGCAACCGTTCTCCTTAGCAATCTGGCAAGCCATGAATAGGCTATAGCTTTCTGCCTGGTTATTCGAGCTTGTTCTAAGACCCCAACTAAAGCAAGTTTCTCTCACACAATCTGGGGAAAAAATTAGCCTGCCGACACTTGAAATCCCAGGGTTCCCCTTGGATGCACCATCAAAGAAAATAGAAGCAATACATTTACTCTTCCACCATGAAGAAAATTCAACAACACAAAATCTCAAATGCCAAGGAGGTGATGGAAACAGTTTGTTGATTATTTGCTTTCTCCCATGCACAGAGCACCCCAACCACATAGTGAATTCAATAGAGAGAGAAGTGTTGATATTTCTGATAGATTCTAAGATGTGGAATTTCACTTTAGAAGCCATGTCCTTGGAATTTGATGTTCTTCCATTAAAAATAAAATCGTTTCGAGCTAGCCAAATCTTCCACCAAATTCACTTTGGAATTGAATGCCAGGTGTTCCACCCACCTAGCGGTTTTCCCATTAGACTTGGGGATCCATTCTTTGCAAGAGGTGAACAGAGACGTTACTGTCACACAAGAGGGAGTAGCAATCTTCATATCGAATAGAACCAAATTCCACACTGTCTAAGTGAACTCGCAGTCTACAAATAAGTGATCTGATGTTTCTGGAGTTGACTTACAAAAGCAACAATGAAAAGGTCCATGAAAGCCACACTTAATCAAGTTTTCACCAGTCAAAACATTCTTATGCATAAGGAGCCATGTAAAAAAATTCACTTTAGGAAGGCTGAAAGGTGACCATACAGTCTTCCACTGCGCAGGGGACATAAGGGAAGCTTGAGGAGTTTGTAAAGTTGAAAATCCATGAGTAGCTGAATAACATCCAGACCGTCCCCAACCCCATTTGTCTTTCAAAGATCGATGAACAGGAGCCATTCCAGATAGAGCTATGATCAACAAATTTTGAAGAGGAATAAGCAGTTCTGGCATGTCTGGAAAATTCCAACCTACCTAGTTCCCATCGCTGTCCCAGGAGCAGATATCTGCTAGTTGGAGGAAACCTTTGTTAGTTAACCATAGTTTGATCTCATTGAGTGAATTTAAAGAGGAAAGAGGAGGATGACCTAAAATATTATCATCCCACAGAAATATCCTCATCCCATTGCCAGGGATTCTATAGAGATGTTGTTGAATATGTTTTATACCTTTTATGTACAAATTCGAAATAGTTGTACCTGTATGAGTATTTTCTAAATTTATATTTCCCAATGAACGCCCCTTGAGGTATTTCATCCAGATTGCTAACTAGATATTTTTTATCAGCAAATAACTGCCATACAATTTTACCTCCCAAGGCCAGGTTTGCCAATCCAGGATCATGAATTTGCAATCCACCTTTCGATAGAGGTCTTTTGAGAATCTCCCAGTTGACCAAGTGGATCTTATTTTGATTACCTTTACCTCCATTCCACAGAAAGTCTCGAAGAATCTTGGAAATCTGGGCAGTGATGGACTTGGGGGTGAGGACCAAAGAAGACTGAAAAATAGAGAGGGAAGAAAGGACCGCCTTAATCAAAACCAGCTTTCCAGCCTTAGTCAACCAATGTCCACCCAAGGATACAATTTTGGCTTTTAATTTGCTTATTACTTCCAGCCAAAGCGAAGGGGGTATAGCTCCCAAGGTCAAGGGGAGGCCCAAGTATTTGATCTTATCCCACTTATCATATCCAGGAAAGCCCAAGGAATGAGCAATTCAAAGCATTTTTAGATGTTCTACATTCCAACCATATACGACACTCTTCCCTTTGTTGATCAAAGATCCTAATATTAAACATAAATTTTGTAAAATTTCATGGAAGGCTCGAGAAATATTTAATGAAGCCCCTCCCAGAAGAAGAGAATTGTTGGAAAAAAGAGCATGATTAATAGGATCCACTCTTCTTGCTGCCCTAATACCTAGGATGGCACCAATGACCAATTCAGCTGAGAGTTTTCTACTTAAATCTTCAACCATCAAAATGTAAAGGAAGGGTGACAGAGGACACCCTTGAAGCAAACCTCTCGAGGCTTGAAAATATTCTGAAGGTCTACCATTGATAGGGGGAGAAATCCGGGGTCTGTTTGTACAGGATTTAATCAGACTAACAAATTCCATACTATAACCAAACGAAAGAATAAATTGATAAAGAAAGGAGATATTAAAATAGTTGAAGGCATTTTTCATATCTAGCTTAGTGATCATACCTTTCTCCTTCCTTTGGAAGCTGGAATGAATGGCTTCTTGCATTTGTATCACATTGTCTACAAGATGCATTCCTTTAACAAATCCCCCATGCAGAGGAGAGATTAAATTTCCCAGTAATGGCCTAAGTATGTTGGCTAAAAGTTTGGTAGAACTTAATAAGAAGCGTTGCAGAGTGAGATAGGCTGAAACCTATCAAAGGAATCGAGATTTACTTCCTTGGGAATTAAGGCTAGAAAGGTAGAATTGGTACACCCTCCCACTTTGGCTTTTTTTAAGGAAGGTTGAAATCATGCAGAGTAGATCAAATTTAATAAAAATCCAACAAACTTGTAGAAATGAATGGAGAAGCCATCCGGCCTAGGAGATTTATCCGGCTCCATAGAACATATAACTTCCACTATTTCTTTTTCAGAGAATGATTTCACTAATCCAACATTTGACTCAACAATGACTAAAGATGGAATGTTAGATAAAAAAATCAGATTTCGCTGCATTATCAGAAACGTCGTCCTCTGTAAACAACTGATGAAAATGCAAATGGGAATCTCGCTGATTTTCCAAGCGCCCTTTGATAGCTTCACCCTCACTAGAATGAATTTCTGAAATATGGTTGTGAGAAATCCTAACTTGGCATTGTCTATGAAAATAGGCAGACTTTTTATCTCTGACTTACAACCATAAACTTTGAGGCTTGAGACATGCTTGAGATGCAAATATTCTTCTTCCCGTTGAAAGGAAAGAAAATAATTTCCTTGAACATACTTCTCCCTAACCAAATGAGGTTTAGTAATTATAGAATCCTCCATACTTAATTGAATATCTACTAAAGCTTGCACGGTTTCTTTTTTGCTGCTAAATGGAGTCGTGAGAGGTTTTTTAATCCAAGTTTTCAAAGCATACTTTGTTCTCTTGAGTTTTTGTTCCCAAACATGACTGGGAGAATGATCAATGTACTGAGACCAAGCCTCAACCACGGTTTCCCCAAATCCATCATGCTCAATCCATATGGGACTGAATTAGAACGGAATGGGTCCTAAGTCTTCCTCTTCTTCAAACAATAATGAGATGGGATGGTGATCAGAATATAACTTGGGCAATATTTTTGAAGAAATAAGATATTTCTCCTCCAACAAAGAAATTTGAATCAGGAATTGATCTAAACGAGCAAGAATGTTACCTGCCCCAATTCTGTTGTTGGACCAAGTGAAGCGACCCTTCTTGGGTTTAAAATCAAGGAGGTCCCATGAATGAATCAAGGACTCCACAAATTCTTGAAGTGGATCTTTTCCCCGGACACCTCCTTTTTTCTCATTAGGATAAAAAATAATGTTGAGATCCCCTGCCACGATGATATTTCTGAGAGAGTGTGTTTCAAAAAAATGTGATAGAGAATTCCAATAGTCCTTTTTCTCGACAAGATTTATAGGGACATAAAGATTAAAGATGGATATTGAAGTCTTACTTGATGTATTTTGAAGTTCCGAGTAAATCCAGTGTTGAGAGACAAATGAGGCATTCAGTATAAACTTATCCTCTGACCATATTGTTGCTAGGCCTCCAGAAGTTTCTCGAGCACCGACAACAATACCAACATTCTTTTTCCACTTAGCCTTGCTTAAAAACAATAATGCTTCCTCATCAATCTTTGTCTCTTGAAGTAAGAGAATGTCTGTAGGTTCCATTCTCAGAAGGTCTTTCACTGCTTCTGTGTTTTTGGGATTCCCCAATCCCTTACAATTCCATGAAACAATCTGCATTATTTACCCATGCAAGAGGGAGTTGGCCCACCCTTTGGGGGTTTGTTCTGCTTTCTTCTGCCCAAAGACATCTCAATTGTGGCTTGACTTCCCTGCATTTCTAAACGCTTGGATTCTTCTTCTCTAATATCCTTATGAGACTTTCTACTAGCCTTTTTAGAGGATCTCTCAATAGAATCTTCATCCGAGGAACCAGAAGTATCAACCGACTTTTTCTTAAGAATTTCTGCATACAAAGGAGAAGTTGTGGATCCTGGAGGAGATTTGTGAATTTCATGTAATATTGGATCAGAACAAGGAATTTCAAAAAGAACAGGGCTAGGGTACTCTTGAGTCCCAGTAGTTACTTTAGCTTCAACTAAGAGCATGCTTGAATGCTGCACCTCACCCTCTTTGAGACCAGGGGAAATATGATCATGCAAGGGACACAAGACAACAAATGGGTTTGGTGAAGCTGAAACTTTTTCCACATCTTGGATTTGTATAATTATTCTTCTCTGCAGGATTAACATTAATCCCTGTCTGATCTCCTTTTCCTTTCGATATGGAATCTTGCTTAGAGGAGCCTTCTTTCTGAACATGAGTCCATTGCTCAACCTTTTTTGATACAGGTTCTTCTTCTAATTTTTTCTTGCAATTTCTAGCAAAATGGCCATATCCATGACAATGGAGGCACTTGAATGGAAGCTGCTCATAATCAAACTCTTGAATACAAGACCAATCTGCCATAGTTAATTTGATCGCCTCAGGCAAACCAATCTCTAAATCAACTTCTACGCAAATTCTTGCACACAAATATTGTTTTTTTCTTTCTGCCCTGTCAATATACTTTCCAAGCTTATTCCCGATGGTTTCTAGAGATTCAAAATTCCAGCTATGAAGAGGCAAATGAGGGAGCCTAACCCAAACATGAACGACTGAAGGAACATCCTGAGTGGGGTTGAAATTAGGTGCCCACTTATTCAAATAGAGACCTTGAGGACCCATAAAGTAGGGACCATTTCGAAAGATGAAGTATCTGTCTTCTGCTGAATCAAACACGAAGACATAATAACCTCTTCTGACCAAATGATTACAAATTCCTTTGGTGACCAGAGGCCTCCAATTACGTTGCACCCATCCATCAATTGCCTTAGGAGTAGGCCATAGACTAGTAAATTGTCCAATAAGACCACGTTCAGAAAGGTTTAGAGCAGTCCGACATGGTTGGTCGGCCAAGAATTCGATTGAAGGAATATCAACTTTCTTCACAAATTGTTGCACTAAAGAGCTGCCCTTCCTCTTGCCACATGAAGCAATCAGTCTTTTGAAAGCATCCAATTCAGGAGGAAGAGGAGGGGGTTCACCTCCATAATCCATGGAAGAAGACAATCACAGAGTACACCGGACGATTTCCTAAAAATTTCTCTCCCTATCTCACACACAGAAACGCAAAGGAGAAACACTCGATGCTGGTACCAAAAGACCTGCAAAAAAACCAAAGAACAAACAAGAAATGGCCTGCCTTCAGGAGCAAGTCCAGTTTAGCAACACCAGATCCACGGTATTGACCAAAATCAGGGCCTCTCGAGGAAGCCAAGGGATTCATATGTAACACCCCAGTATTGACCATGTTTGCATTAAAAATGTATATGATGTATATATTGTAATTAATCATGGTGTGGAGCTAAAGGAAAAAGCCCCACCATCGATTTATTGTTTTATGTTTCGGCGATTAAAAATGATGCCAATGACATTTCATGCTAGTTGGGCACATTATAATTTTGGACATCATGTAAATATTCAATTTAATTAAAATATGCACAACTAGATATGTCAATGCAACAATTAAAGAGACGGGGGCATGATTTCCTAAGGAATAGGGGGGAATTATTCAAACCTTTGAGCCAATGGGGAAAATTCAAATGTCAAAGGGAGAACCCATCAAACTATCAACGACCCATTTTGTCTTTTGTGCCCAATCATTTATTTCTACCAGAAATTGGTTGAGGTAGTTATTGCATGGGGATGGGAAGATTATGGGAGTCAAATTCGAATTGGAAAGAGCACCCATTTTGGAAAATCATGTTTTGACTTCCTGGGCAAGTAAAAAACCCAAAAGCGTATGCCCATTCTATTATGCATTCATGTTTTCATCTTTCCTCACATTTTTTGAAGCTCCTGGGCATTTTTCCTCACCCATCATTCCTTCATGTTGGGCTCTCTTAGGAAATGAGAGCTCCTTGTGTATTTTCATTTCTATTTTTGGTTTCTTTCCTCATTTTCCCCATGTTTGGGAGGTATTTTTTGTAATGCTCAATGGTTGGCTTGTCTCCCTCACGATTTGCTGCATTTCCTCATTGTTTTCCAAGCTAGAAATCCGATTTTGGTAATGCCCAACGAATTGGAGAAGAGACCACGATTTCTGGGTGTTTGTTGAGGCTGTTTTTACCCACGTGAAGCCAATGAACATTTTGTGAACTCAATTTTGGTTCCCAGGGCTATTTTACCCATTCACCATTATCCAATTTGGTTTCCAAGATGTTTTTGTCCATGCCCATAACTTGTATCTTGTTGTGGGTTCACCTTTTGCTTTGGTATGAACTTGTTTGGAGTGGAATTGGGTTTGAACTAGCTTGATAAACCTAGTGTAGGAAGGAACCTCACAGATAGATCTAGAGGGGTTGGTTTTCTTCTTTGCACATCCTGAAGAGCACTAGAAGGGAAGGCATAAACCGAGGAGATGTGTAGTAGAGAAGGGGATGCTTCCTTGTGTTGGGTGTGTATATGTATTAGAATCCCAGCCAAATCTGGTGCAAGTATCCATAGCTATGTGGTTGAGCTCACTGTCTTAGCAGTTCAAGATTTTCACCTCCTTAGTAGCCTGATAACCCAACTGTGTTTGGCTTGGTTGAGTTTTGATGTGTATTTGGCTATGTGTGAGCTTATTGTAGTTCCCTTATTCCTTGTGGGGATCATGCCCATCTCAGGGGTGGCAGTGTTGCTGAGAGATTAATGAGCGCACTAGCCTATGGTTAGGTGGAATGTTGCAGTGACATAGCTGGTTGCGGGACAAGCTTCTTCATAAGATTAGTATCTCTTGTGTATTCACCCCTGCAACTGTATTTCCTTGTTTTAATGAATTATGATGATCATGATTAATGATGTGTTGAAATGAATTTGCTTATGTTGTAGATTGCATTATGCATCTGTAAATGTTTTATGTTCAATGCATTTTTCTTTTATGATGTTCATGGGGCATAGATCCCCAGTCTGATAGAGCAGTTCAACTGTTAGTTGCGTCCTATCTGTCGAGATGAGGGGAGGGGACGTGACATCATAGATCAAGAAACTTAGAAAATATCCTTGGAGCTCAGTTTTCAGTTGCCAGAACATCGATACTATGATTCCAACATCTCGCAGTCATGAGAAATTATTAACCAGTTTTCAAATGAGTAGTTTTTTTGGAAAACACTAACACAAGCAACTATAAATCTACACAAACAAATTAGGCCCTATGAAACTCATCTCATCAATGAGAATGTATTGGATATGTTTCATCTCTTCTTGGAACATTGATAGGGCTTGCTTATGTAAAGGCTTCATGTCCTTTGTAGGAATTAAAAGTTGTGCATGTATAGTGGTTTCACGTATGTTAAATGTCGCAACTCCAGTAGGGGAGAGGATAAGTAGTGGGCTATAGTTAGAGGTTGCTTCAGAAGATAGTGCCTTTTATGGTGATTATAAGGTAGGAATTACCTTTTCATGCAGTTCCTTAGATGATCATCCTCAATGGCTCTTTGGTTCCTTGTATTAGCGAATGCTGTAGGACTATGACAAATGCAAGTTGTTGATTGTGAGATAAGGTATTTGTGGAAGTAAGAAAGGGAAATCAAAATTCTTGGGATGGGTTAGTGTAGCTTGCAATTAACTTAAATAATAATACATTAATGTTGTAATCTCGATACGATCTAAAAATCTGATACCGTCCACTAAATCATTCATTAAATCTAACACCATCCATGTGTATGGAAAAAAAAATCAAAATGTGTACTTCCTTATTCATATTGACAATAACAAGGAAGATCATATCGATGGGAACATGGTATATTATAAATTCTTGTCTACCAGTATATCCATGCTTGTTCTATATTCCCCTGTCATGACACTCCTAGAGCGATGATTCAATACTTTGTTATGCTAAACATTCTTGAACAGATGAGCTCTGCAATGTATGTTTCCCATAAGGGTTGAATGGATCCTTCCATAAGAGAAGCAAGGGGAGCATGGCTTGATGATAAGTGGGTGATCCATGGAAGAGTTGTTGAGCATTTTTGAATGTAGCAACCAACACCATATTTGTTTGCATTTGTAATGGGGAATATTTTTTTTAAGGAGGTTGGTCCCATGACTGGGATCTATTATGAACCTTGTCTTATTATGGAAGTTACAGAACAAGAGTTCAGGAACACAAAGGAGATGATAAAGCAGGGGGGAAGTCTCTTTGGTGAATATGAATGGGAGAGATTTGATCTCCTTATATTTCTCCCCGAGTTTCGTATATGGAGGAATGAAGAATCATAGGTTGGTCTTCTTAACCCCCATGATTGCACTTTATACTCAGCATAGGGATTGTAGATGGAGGATCGTTCCAAAAGACACCACATGGAATGGAACAATAATCTTATGCCTTAGTGCATTGTTTCTCTCACTAATCTGCGAGATTTAAACTCATGTGATACTTTCTTCTCAATCCTGCAATTTCAGGGAATTCTTATTCTTTTCATCACCATTGCAAGTCAAAGTAACATCCTTCATTCATTTTAGAGCTATTTCCACATTTTCTTTCTATTCTTGCAATCAAAAAATAAAATATAAAACTAAGGACATGCAACAAACAACGCATATCCTGTAGCTTCGACACCTATAATCACAAGAGATAAACAACCCTAGAAAAATCATGCACTTCCATCACTGTTATAGTATAACCTGCCATTTCAGAGAAAAATAACCCCCAACACGAAAACATCATTGGAAAAATCTATCTTTGCGATGAATTTCTCTATAGGTATTCAACACAAAAACCTGATATTTTAAACCCAGAAACCCATATAACTATGTTTATATCAAAGTCAATTCCCTCAACAATTTTTACATATTCAAATGATTTTAAGCTCAGAACCTCCTCGTGTGCCATGCAAATTAAAACAAAGATGTCTAGACATTCTTTTCTTCATTTATACTCATTCACCGTATTCATGATTCTCGATCACCAACACAACTCACACTGTAATCCCAAGTTCTTACAATAATGACCAAATCAGAGCTCCATAATCCAATCGCTCACTTTTTTTTCAAACAAATCAATCAACATATATATATATATATCTGTGTGTGTATATGTGTGTGTGCATATAATATATATTCATGTGTGTGTATGTATATGTATATGTATATGTGTATATACATGTATGTATGTATTCATGGTTAAATTATGTGGATTCAAAACATACATATATATACATATTCATGATTAGCTTATGTGGATTCAAAACACACACACACACACATATTCATGGTTAGCTTATGTGGATTCAAACATGGATTGATTTGACGGCTTATGTGGGCCTTTTAATTATCAAGGTGGCAATTACACATTGGCCATATGGATTTGTTGGCAGAGTTATGGTCCACTCAACCTCCATTGTTTATTCACCTAGATCAATGGTCTTCCACCATTTCTTGCTCGACCCCTGGTCACTAATTTTGCACATTTTCCTTTGGACATGCAAATTATATTATATGTCTTTGCTTGTCTACCAATTTTGTCAATAACATACTATATTAAGAATGCACTCCCAAACAAGGAAAGTTCAAAACATATTCCTTTGTTGAAGTTTCCCTTTGCCTTCACGCCGCCATGTCATTGTTGTGATCAACCACACTTCTTCCTAGGACATTCTTTGGGTAGAACATTTTATGACACAGAGTTTGTTGTTCATAGCTTCTTTATCACCCTCTCCAGTCATATATATTTTTACTTGGATTCTAGTAGTGATCAACAAACAAGCTTCTGTCCATGAAGAAAAGATATGCATGACCTCCACGAGACCGAAGGCACACTGAAGGCCATATGGGGAAATGTTGTACTTGAGAATGAATTCTCTTTCGCACTATTATCGATTATATTCTCAGCTTCTCAAAGACGGACTAATTTGAGCTAACACATTCCCTCGGTAATTATGGTTTCCTAACACTGTCCATCATAAGAATTGATTAATGGTCTTCCAAATATTATTGCAATCCTCAATAAATATTTCAAAATAAAGGATGTAGAGTAAAAAATTAATAGACAAATGATGTACTTACAGATTGTACTGCTATATCATGAGAAGCGAGTAATGTTATCCTACAATTTATGGTTCCAATTAGGATTAGTAAATGGAGCACTTAGATTGGTCATGCAAATTGTATAAAAACCTAGATCTAACCCTCTTAAGTTACCAACCTATGTTGTCATGGAATTTGATAGTTACATTGGTACTCCATGGGACCATTCTCAACCAAAGCACATAATAATTCCACACATAAATCAAAGTAACAAGAAACAAACCCCCCTCAAGGTAGCTTTGGTATTGACTATCCATAAATCCCAAGGATTGATATTAACAAGGTCAACCATTGAAATTGGTAACAGTGAACATCAAGGATTGACCCTTACAACGATGCCACGTACTAACACACTAGATGGAATCCAAATTGAACCATTTTTCTCCTTCAAACTCTATTCAAAAATGAAAAACACTTCGTAAGAGGCACACCTTCATTCTTTGTCTCTTTCACACTAAAAATTGCAATCCTTAATCCTTGCACTCCCTATACCAATTGAAAATACCAATGTTTTTTTCCAATATATTTAGAGCAAAACATGATCACTACATAGCCCTTTCTTCTTTTACCACATATGTATACTTTTTTGTATGACAAAGTAATGTGCAATTCATTTTACTTTCCATCCATTATGGTGGGGAGAATGGTTAAAGCTGACATGGAGTGGTTATTCCATGGTCCTCCATCCTATCAATAACTCATGCGAATACTCACCAGACACATTGACTCCTTGTTCACGTTTAGCCCCCATTCCATCATTGCGCTCGACCATAACCTGGTAGTGGCACCTAACTACAAGAAAAAGTCATGATTCATATTGCATTCAATCAAATGGGATAAATATATAAGCATTGTATTTAGCAAGTTGTAAGTAGCCAATCATGGAGTTGCTCCAACATTAGCGTATAGAACTCAAGCTAAATCTTTGTTGAATTGTCTAACATATTCAATGGAAGAACATAGAAATTAGCTTCACCAAGACTTTTTTCCATTGGTATCAAAAGACCTTCTCTATAAATTATCAAATATATGATGCCCTTGTGGAAATTCTCATCTTTATTTGAGTGAGATGAGCCTGGCCTCGCTCAACACATCCAAATGATCATTGGATCAGAGTCATGATGGAAAATAGTGAACAAACCTATTCTTTATGAAATATGATGAATTGAAGTAAAGTGAAAGTGCTTTTCTCAAAGACATGCCATTGTGGCAAGGGAACTCCTGTTAATGCAACCTACAAAAGAAACAAAAAACGATTGTCCCATTATTGCAAAAACATAATTGTATGCATCAAACTAAGTTGATATGTTAAATACCACCTGCTGTTGTAGAGCTGCTCATGCGGCTGGCATGTCTATGCACTAATCTATTTCTTGGATTTGACTTGATCTCTAAAGTCTTGGAAAATAGTTGCAAATTTGTATTCCTTGGGGGATCAATCCACCGAATTTCAAACAATGGATGTTGTGACTAGAGTTGTGGGAAACACCATAATCAACATGATTATTATTACACTCATAAAAAAACACATGATTTTATTCACTTGGATAACTAGGAGTGTCTAAAGGCTCAATTGCATCGATTAGAGAGCTTGTTGGTCGATATCAAAGATCAATTTCATTTTTGTGTCTTTCATGTTCTGATTGTTAGTGTACGCACCTACAACAACTTGCGTATAACTTGTGTCTGGGATCCTCCTCTTTGCTATACAATAATTTTCTTATGAGTTTCTATGACTCATTTCTATATGCATCCAGATCATCACCATCATCAGTACATCATTAATCCTATTCATTGTTCAGTTGATGCACCCTCAGATCAATTTTCAGTTTCTTATGTGCAACTTGCAATCCCACATCCTTAATGACTGAGTTACTTATTTCAGTTTCCCTAGAACTTGCACCACAACTATATGGACATTCACTTTAGACTTCACCCTCTTCATGTGATTGAAATTACCTAGCTGCATAGTTCTAGAAACATTCACTTGTGATTATGTACACTAACTACCTACAAGTTTGTAGTATATTCATAGGCTTGTCCTTTGCAATATATGACTTTATTTGCAAAGTTTCAATCGATTTTTGGAAACTGCATATTAATTTTCCTTGCATTTACCAAGTTTCATCTAATTCCAGTTGGCCTCTCTACACATTTACTAATGCATTTCTACACAATATTGATTTATCTATTTTAGGTTATTATTAGCTAACCATAGGAACACTAAATGCAAATGCACATAGAGCACTGTCCCTTCAAACATAGACAAATTGATTAGGGAAAGAAATAGACACATTGCAAATGCGAATGATAATTCCCACAATACTTTACTTTCGACCTTTTGTATTTGCAAGCTCTATTTTCATGCTCTGTCACAGGCATTACTGCATGTTGGTCTTGTTTGAATTTGTTTGGGACTACTTGGCTCTTTTATTTCACAAATGATAGTTGGAAAATTAAATCAATCATCATGCAAAAAGATGACATAATCTATCAACTTGCAACTTAACACAATGAAATAAAAAGTAGACTTGAGAGGATTTTAACTAAGGTAGGGTAGTGAAAGGGAGCTCCCTTTTATCCAAAGGATGAGTAACAAGAAGAAGGAAAATGTAGGGTATCACATCAAGCCCTTGGATAATATATTCTTTTGCAATAAGAAGAGCATGAATAGTTAAATTCACGAGGCAACATCTTATCATTCTCGTTATTGACTTCTATTGAACAAAAGGAAGCTCCATATTACCTCACTGAGTCAAGCTTCAAACACCTCCATACCAAAGACTTATTTCTTGGATGATTGAGATAAGGGTTGAAGAATGATCCTACTATATTCTCAAGGATAGTAGTGAGATCATTCCAAAAGTTTATTTACAAAATAACGGTTGTTTAATTTTGATGACTATACAAGTTATAGCATGCTTAGGAACCACATACATTATACACTAGATGAGAAGGATGTTGGAGAGATGTAGGTAAATACGATAATTTCTTAACATTTGAAAATGTATATTTTCTACCCCTGTTGTCGTATTACTAGGGCATGATTTTCTACCCCTATTGTCATACTACTAGGGCATGTAGTCTACAAAACTGAATAAAAGTAGGCATGAAAAAGATAAAATTATTTTGGATCTAATGGATGAATTGTTAAAAAAAGACATAGGATTTGAATGGAGTAGAGATCACAAGGAGTCAACTATATTATTAAAGAAGAACTTAGTTGAAGATCCAAATTGAGATATATTGACTAGACAAAGAATTCCTATGTATACATCAATGCCTCAAATATAGTAGTGGAAGTTTTCTTAGCATAATCAGGTGCGAACAACATCGACCAACCCAATTGTTATGATAGTAAAAAACTAAACAAAGCAGAAATTCATTATTCGACTAGAAAAAGAGAGGGTCTGGGAATTGTGTTTTACTTGCTAAAGTTTAGACACGACTTGTTGGCCAACCCTTTTGTATTTTTATCGACCATTGAGCCTTGAAATATCCATTCAACAACATTGTGCACCAAGAGAGCATCTATAGGTGGTTATTATTTTCCCAAGAGTTTCAGTTTGAAGTTGTGGTAAATCCAGGGAAAGCTAATGTAGGGCCACAACTACCTATCAAGACTGGAAACTAGAGAGTGTCAAGACCTATATATATTGCGACGTTACAATTATATTATTGTATTAGTATTTTCATTATTGGTTGTAACATCCCCATACCCCATAATGCGGAATTATCAAAATTTATACTTTGAGAACCTTTGTTCTCCCTTCAAACACAGGGCATGGACATTATCACACTCTTCAACATTCATTCTCAGGATTAATAACCCCTGTACATCATTGTAACAGCCGTTCTACCATTGACAGATCCGTTCTGTGCATAGAAAACCTTCTTCCACACTGAACCTGTTCTTTCCGAACTTCGCCTTTAGCTTTTCACACTTTCACTCTACGCCTTTCCAACCTTGGAACTCGAGAGATGGAAAATCAAAGGTTCAACAAAGTGAATTGTCAGCCTTCCGCTGCCTTCCACACTTATACTTTCCACCCTTCTGATCTCGGAAATCAGGAATAAAAAACATAATGTGAGATAGGAACATTTGAACACTCTTCCGCCATCCACCTTCTGCACTTCCACTTTCTGCCTTTTTCACTTTGGAACTCAGAAATTGGAAACTTGATGTGCTATGAAACACTTAACGGCTCTTCCACCTTTCTCCTTTCGCACTTCCGCATTTCGAAACTCAAAAATCAGAAACTCAATGTGCAGCGGAACACTTAACGAATCTTCCGCCTTTCACCTTCCGCACTTCTGCTTTTCGCATTCCGCACTTTAGAACCTTCTGCTGCGAAACTCAGGAATCGAAAGAATAACTCTTTACCTTAACCTTTTTCCGGTTCTCGACCTCCATCCTTTCGCCTTCTGTAGGCGGATTTCGGGGTGCGGAAAACCTACCTTCGGCCTTATCTTTTCTCCCAATTTACACATTTCTCCTTCCACCTTCCGCAGGCGGATCCTGAAAGTTGGAAATCACACATTCTTCTTTGATTAAAATTATTTCTCCCACCTCCCGCATTCTGCCTTCCGTTGTGGATCTCGGTGTGCAGAAACACTTAAATCAGTTGTAAAATGACTCTTTAACCAAGCTTTTATAGCCTCCAAGGACTTAAGCAAAATGCATTGAACATACAAGGCAAATGCAGAAGTAAAATGCAGGGAAATATACACAAGTAAACCTCTACTTAGTCATCATCGAGCATCCAACATGAACATAATGATTTATAGACAAATACATGGCATAAACAAGCATAACAGAGATACTTATGCAACAATGAATCCCACTTCATTCATAACAAGCATTCTTCTTTATCAATTCCTCATATTCATTCACAAGCAACTTCAAGGCATAAACAATAATAACAAAGAATACTTATCTTGATGATTAAGTTGTCCAACAACTAGCTAGGTGACTGCAACGTTCCACCCAACCATATGCTAGTGTGTTCATAATCTCTCAACACACTGCCACCCTTGAGCTGGGCATGATTTCCACAAGGAACTAGGGAACAACAGGCTTACACACACATAACACACATCAAAACACAATCAAACCAACCTACAGTTGGGTTTCTTAGACTATCCAAGGAAACAAGGAAAAACAAAACAAGACACAACCAAACCAACTAACAGTTGGGCTTATCATGCTGCCAAGGAAATGGAAAGGTAGAATTGCTAAGCCAGTGAGCTCAACTACAAAGCCATGGGAACCTACATAAGATCTCGCTTGGCCTCCTTAATAGCTGTACCACCCAACACAAGGAATTATTCCTTTCACTACTACACAGTCCTTAATTTGTACATCTCCATGATATATCAAAATATACAGTGTCTGACTCAGCACCAAAACCATAGGTATTGGCCTTGATCACCTATCCACAAAAAATCAATCAATGGCAGGGCCTTGGCCTTGAGCTCCTTGCCATGATTTTTATACAATATTTACATCATGTACAATTAAATACCATGAAGTCAAAACTGGGGTATTACAATCCCCTCCCCCTTACAACAACACTGTCCTCAGTGCTTTACAAACTTCAACAAAATGCTACACTTGCACCACCCTCATTGCTCTGCAAAATTGAACAAAAATGGATGTTCCAATCGCATGGCATCCTCCATCTCCCATGTAGCCTCTTCAGGACTGTAGTGCTCCCATTGCACCTTTGCCTGTCCAACAGCTCAATTCCAGAAGCACTTTGACCTTCTTGTCGAGGATGCACAATGGCTTGGTTTGGAACTCTCCCTTGGGTTCCACCTGAATCACATCCCAATCCATCACATGGTTAGGAGCATGTACATATTTCTTAAGCAAAGAAACATGAAAAACATTATGAACCCTAGTGCTAGCAGGAAATGCAAGTCTATATGCAACTGGCCATATTCTTTCAAGCACTTCAAACAACCTACAATATCTAAAAGACAACTTGGAACAAATTCCAAGCTTCAAGGAACTCTTCCTTGCCCTCACTCTGAGGTAAACATGATCCCCAACATTGAACTCTGTGTCCACCCTATTCTTATCTGCATAACTTTTCTGTCTGTCCTGGGCCACTTTCAGATTCTTCTTGATCTTTGCAACCTCCTGCTCCATCTCCTTGAGAAAATCTAGACCAAGCACAATCCTGTTCACTGGATTATCCCAAGTGACAGGTGTCCTACACCTTCTTCCATACAAATATTCATATGGACTCATCCCCATGGATGCTTGCTGTCTATTATTATAATCAAACTCTACCAAGTGTAAATAATCCTCCCACTTGGATGGTTTGTCCATCGTATACATGCGAAGTATGTATTCAAGCACTTGACTCACTCTCTTTGTCTGTCCATCAGTCTGAGGCATTGCTGAAGTTCAACTTTGTACCTAAATCTGCAAATTGACCCTTCCAAAAATTGGAAGTGAACTTAGGATCTCTATAAGAGACTATTGCCTTAGGAAATCCATGCAATCTGAAAATATCCTTCATGAAGATTTTTGCAATGGAATCAATCTTATAAGTGGACTTGACTGGTATAAAATGTGTTTCCTTTGTGAACTTGTCCACCGCAACCACGATGGAATCATATTGCCTCCAATTCATTGGCAATCCTGTAATAAAATCCATGGAAACAACTTCCTATTTCCATTCTGGAACTGCCAAAAGCTGTAGCAAACCTACTGGGTGTTGATGCTCAACCTTCACCTACTGACATTTCATGCACTTTGAAATATACTCAGCAATGTCCTTCTTCTTTCCTGGCCAAAAATACTGCTTTATGGCTGTAGCAATTGTCTTCTGATATCTTGGGTGACCAGAATATGGAGTTTGTTGGATTTCATCCATAACAATTCTCCTCAAATCTGCTACACTTGGAATATAAATTCTGTTTTATAGGTAAGAAGCCCATCTTCTTCCAATTTATATCCCTCATACCTCTTCTCAAGACTTTGGTGCTGCAATTTGTCCTTGATCTGCACGTAGAATTCATCTTCAACAACATGATTAACAATCTGTTGTCTCAAATCTGATTGGAAAATACTAAGAGATGTCAAGTGCATTTCATGCACCTTCTTGCTGAGTGCATCAACCACTTTGTTTTCTTTTCCTTTTATGTGTTGGATTTCAAAATAAAACTCACATAAAAACTCCAACCATCTAGCTTGCCTAGCATTTAGAGTTGGTTGATCAAACAAATATTTCAGACCACATTGGTTTGTTCTTAACTCAAACTTTCTACCCATTAAGTAATGCCTCCACATCTTGAGAGTATGTACTATGGCTGTAAGTTCTAAATCATGAGTGGCATAGTTCTTCTCATGATCCTTCAACTTTCTTGATTCATAACATACCATGTGGTTGTCTTACATAAGAACTCCTCCTAGGCCTTGTCCACATGCATCAGTACACACCACAAAATCTTTCTCTAGGTCTACAATTTTCAAAACTGGTGCACTTGTGAGAAGATTCTTAAATTGCTGAAAGATTTCGTCACACCTTGGTGTCCATTCAAATTTTATTCCCTTCCTTTTCAAGGAAGTGATTGGATGTGAAACCTTGGAGAATCCTTTAATGAATCTCCCGTAGTATCCTGCAAGTCCCATAAAAGATGTTACATTTGTCACATGTCTTGGGGTAGGCCAATTCATAATGGCCTCAATATTTTCAGGGTATACAGATATACCCTCCTTTGAGATAATGTGACCTAAATAGTGAATCCTATCTTTATAGAAGTCACACTTGCTCAACTTTGCATACATCTTATGCTCCCTGAGCAACTGCAATGTCAATCTCGAATGTTCTTCAAGCTCTTCCTCATTCTTAGAATAAATGAGAATGTCATCAAGGAAAACAAGAACAAACTTGTCCAAATACCTGCTGAAGACACTATTCATAAGGTATATAAATGTAGCTGGTACATTTGTAAGACCAAATGGTACCACTACAAACTCATAATGTCCATACCTTGTTCTAAAGGTTGTCTTATGAATGTCTTCATCCTCGATTCTTACCTGATGGTAGCCAGACCTCAATTCAACCTTGGAAAATACCTTTTCTCCTCTCATTTGATCAAAGAGGTCATCAATACTAGGCAAAGGGTATTTATTATTCACGATGACCTTGTTCAGCTGTCTGTAATCAATACACAACATGAGTGTACCATATTTCTTTTTCACAAATAGAACTGGTGCTCCCCAAGGAGACACACTCAACCTGATATACTTCTTTTCCATCAACTCTTGCAGCTACATCTTCAGCTCTAGAATTTCTTGGTTACTCATCCTATAGGGTGTCTTAGACACTGGTGCTGCTCCTGGCACAAGTTCAATTGTGAAATCAATGTCCCTCTTTGGAGGAAGCCCTGGAATCTCATCAGGAAAAACATCCTTGTTCCTGCAACACATGAAAGTTCTCCAACCTAGGAGTTTCATTCTATGCTAGCTCCAAAACATGGGCTGCATACACTCTGCAACCTTTCCTACAAAACTTCTTCAGCTGCATGGCTGAAATATGCCTAACATAAATCACCTTTGGAATGCCTTTCACAACCTTTAAGTTGTCTTCTTTATCTAAGCACTCAAAAGTATTGTTGTAACAATCAAGCTTTACTCTGTGTGCTTCCAACCAATCCACTCCAATGAGAACATCATAGGAACCAAGTGGTAGAACATTCAGATCTACATAAGTAACTGGCCCATTCATGACCAATGGACATTTCTTTACCATTTCACTAACCTTTCTCTTGGTTCCAATGCCTAGTTCGACTAACCATGACTTTTTATGATTTAACTTCTTAGAAGCACAAAACTCAACTACTCTAGGAGTAATATAACTGTGAGTAGATCCAGGGTAAATTAAAATAGGAACATATTTCTCAGCAATCTTACCTGCAACCTCAACCATAGTTGACTGATGATCTGCCTGGCGGTACTCCAGTGCTGCATAAATCCTATGGATTGTCCTTGCTACTTGATCCACAGTTTATGCTTCTTGAATGTTGTAAACTAGCCTTACATACCCTTCCCCATGTGGACAACTCTTGCATAGATGGGGTCCTCCACATCTCCAACATTGCAGAGGTTCTATGATCTCTTTTGGATCTCTTGGCTTTTCTTCCATCACTCTGGTTAGCTTAGCCACATCTTGTGATGGCTGCTTCTGCTGGTTTCAGAAGTTAGAGGGTTTGAAACTTTCTTCCTATGATCAGACTTTTCATTCTTCTTATCCTTCCATGTCTTATGGTAATCAAGTTTTCCTTGATTGTGATCATAGCAATACTTAGCCTTTCTTATAGCTTCTTCTAAAGTTATGGGTTCATCAAATTCAATTCTGTCTTTGTAAGACTGAGGCAACCCACTCAAAAAAATGCTGGATTTTTACTTTATCATCCCTGATATACCTGACATACCTCAATAGTTACAAGAAATTATTGGCATACTCTTCCATGGTCTGTTGCCCCAGTCTCAGCTCATGGAATTCTTTAATCTTACCATCATAGTACCTATCAGAGAGGTACTTCTGCTTGGAAAACTTATGGAACTGTTGCCACACAATCTTCCTTTCACTGATCTTCTTCACTTTCCTGAAGTGCTCCCACCATATGGATGCTCTTCCAGTCAAATTGAATATGGCTACCCTAGCCTTCATATTTCCAGAGTAGTCTTGGACTTGGAAATATTTTNGTTCTTTATCTCACCATTAAACGTAGGAGGCCTTGCCTTTCTGAATTCATCACGTGAGTTGTTCCTATAATGCCTCTTTCTCCTATTCCTGTGAGAATAAGAACTTGAACCCCTAGTGGCTCCTTCAGAGTCGGATGATCCACTAGAAGACATATTTCTTCTTCTAGCACTGATCCTACTTCCTTCTGGATTTGTTGTCCAATGCTCCGAGTTCATCCGCCACTAGATGTCTGTCAAACTATGCAACATGGCTGCATTTAGATGATTTTTCTCTTCTTGAGCCTTAACCAATCTTTCATTATTTTCCCAATAACTTTGCATCTCCACCCTTAGGATTCTCATGGTGGCTACAAAATCTGGCAGTGTCTCTTGGAATCTTCTCCTATTAGACTCTGTGTTGGCATTTCTAATGCAAACATTCCCCCCATAACATATTCCTCGTTCTCATAGGGATCCTGCGCATCATTCATGCCGTAGGTTCTTATGGCTGAGCCAAAAACCCACTTTTCCAAACGACACTATGACTCTGCAAAATGTGTTAACAACATCATTTGTTAGCTGCATAACAATTTCAGTAGTAAAAACCATTTACTTACTGTCACTTGGCCCATTTAGGCCCTAGTGCTACAACCAATGGCTCTGATACCAATCTGAAGTGTACTACAATGTTGGTATCAGAGGGTACTCTTATCTCTTTCACTACTCATTCCGGCCCATCCAGGCCCAATACTGAAACCCATAACTCTGATACCAATCTGTAACGTCCCCATACCCCATAATGCATAATTATCAAAAATTTTACTTCAAGAACCTTTGTTCTCCCTTCAAACACAGGGCATGGACGTTAACACACTCTTCAACATTCATTCTCAGGATTAAGAACCTTTGTACATCACTGTAACAGTCGTTCTGCCATTGACATATCCGTTTTGTGCACAAAAAACATTCTTCCGCACTGAACATGTTCTTTCCGCACTTCTCCTTCTGCCTTTCGCCACTTTTGGTCTTTGCCTTTCCGACCTTG
Source organism: Pseudotsuga menziesii (assembly GCA_001517045.1). NCBI lineage: Eukaryota > Viridiplantae > Streptophyta > Pinopsida > Pinales > Pinaceae > Pseudotsuga > Pseudotsuga menziesii. The sequence goes on from LPNX010213416.1 coordinate 443,982, forward strand.
AAACTCAAAGGTTCAACGAAATGAGTTATCAGCCTTCCGTCTTCTGCACTTACGCTTTCCGCCCTTCTGACCTTAGAAATTGGAAATCAGAAACATAATGTGCTACAGGAACATATCAACACTCTTCTGCCTTCTACCTTCCGCTTTTCACCTTTCGCACTTCAGAACTCAGAAATCAAAAACTCGATGTGCGACATAACACTTAACGACTCTTCTAGCTTCCCCCTTCCACACTTCCGCTTTCTACCTTCCGCACTTAAGAACTCAGAAATCAGAAACTCGATGTGCAACAGAACACTTAACGGCTCTTCCGCCTTCTGCACTTCCACTTTCCACCTTCCGCACTTCAGAACTGGGAAATCAGAAAAAAAAAACTTTCAAAAGAAACATTTCATCCATTTTCTGTCTTCCATATCCCGCCCTTCCTCCTTTCGCTGTGAAACTTGGGAATCAAAAGAATAAATATTTACCTTAACCTTTTTCCATTTTTCCACCTCCCGCCTTCCGCAGGCAGATTCTAGGGTGCGAAAAACCCACCTTCTGCCTTATCTTTTCTCCATATTTCCACATTCCTCCTTCCGTCTTCCGCAAGTGGATCCCAAAAGTCAGAAATCCCACATTTTGCTTTGATTAAACTTCTTTCTCCCACCTCCCGCATTCCGCCTTCCGCTACGGATCCCGAGGTGTAGAAACACTTCAATCATCTGTAAACTGACTCTTTAACCGGGATTTTCTATCCTCCAAGGACTTAAGCAAAATGCATTGAACATACAAGGCAAATGCAGAAGTAAAATGCAGGGAAATATACTCAAGTAAACCTCTACTTAGTCATCATTAAGCATCCAACATGAACATAGTGATTTATAGACAAATACATGGCATAAACAAGCATAACATAGATACTTATGCAATAATGGATCCTACTTCATTCATAGCAAGCATTCTTCTTTATCAATTCCTCATATTCATTGAAAAGCAACTTCAAGGCATAAATAAGAATAATAGAGAATACTTATCTTGATGATTAAGTTGTCCCACAACTATCTAGGTGACTCCAACGTTCCACCCAACCATAGGGCAGTGTGTTCATAATCTCTCAACACACTACCACCCCCGAGCTGGGTATGATTTCCACAAGGAACTAGGGAACAACATGATTACACACAACCAACACACATCAAAACATAGTCAAACCAACCTACAGTTGGGTTTATCAGACTATCCAAGGCAACAAGACAAAACACAACAAGACACAACCAAACTAACTAATAGTTGGGCTTATCAGACTTCTAAGGCAATGGAAAGGTAGAAATGCTAAGCTAGTTAGCTCAACTACAGAGCCATGGGAACCTACACAAGATTTGACTTGGCCTCCTCAATGCCTACACCACCCAACATAAGGAAGTATTCCCTTCACTGCTACATAGTCCTTTAGGCCATACCTTCCCTTCTAGTGCTCTTCCAGGTGTGCAAGAAGGATTTACCAACCCTCTTGATCTGTCTATGATGTTCCTCTCTTCACTAGGTTTATTAGCCAATTCTGGGCCTCTTCCACTCCTTAGTGTTTAAGCCAAAATAAGGATGCACATCACAACAATCCACAAGGAAAACACAACAAATAGACTTCACTCTGTAACATAGAGAAATCATTGTGGAACCACTCGTCCGCGACTCAGGCTAGTAGAATAATGCATAATTGTGAGTGAACGACTCCTGCATCTCAGTCGTGAGTGAACATAATGGTCAAGAATGAACAGAATGAATAGAATGAACCACTGCACAACAGCACTGGGAAGACCACAAAGGACTATAATCTCATAAAATCGAGTGCCTCCACTACCCATGTACTCAGCAATACCACGAGTTTCTCAACCAGGATTGAATAACCAACATGAACAACCCAAAATAGAAACACGATTCTCCCATATGGCTCTATCAACATCGCGAATGAACCCAATGTTCAACGCGACTCAAGGATGAGGGACTGGGAACATATTCCCATGATTACTTTCTTTATAAGCAAGAACATGGCTTCCCAGACTGTAGACTTGCAAGCTTGCTCAGTCAAGCCATCAGACTGTCATGCCTTGCTCTGCCCAAGGAATTAACTGCCTCATCCACCTTTTGGAAGAATTTAATGATTGAGGACAGAGGAAAAAAAGGTAGATGAGGGTTTCATGGGTATCCCCATTGACATCTGGTCACACCCTATTGGCTCAGGGGGTTGACTAACTCCCCTCCCTATCCCTTGTGGAATCATGCCCCCATCTCCTTAACGTTTGCATTCCCATAACTAGTTGTGGTATTATATTAATTTGTACATGTCCATGATATATCAAAATATACGGTGTCTGACTCAGCACCAAAACCATAGGTATCAACCTTGATCACCTATCCACAAAACACCAATCAATGCTAGGGCCTTGGACTTGAGCTCCTTGCCATGATTTTCATACAATATTTACATCATGTACAATTAAATACCATGAGGTCAAAATTGGGGTATTACATTCGTCGTCTAGGACTTTAATTGTAATTTTATGGTATGCTAGGACCTTAATTGTAGTTGTGCCCTTTGTCTCCTATATATATACCAAAGAGACTTAGTTTTATGATAATCTCGTCTCATCTTGGGCATTTGATACATTGTAAATATAGGTTCGCCCCTCAAATAGGGTTCTCATTCATCTCTTAATTTCATTATCAAGGCATTGGTTTACTCTTTCTTTCCATTTTAATGCTATTTTTGGATTTTTGGTGCATAACATTTGGTATTAGAGCCATTTTCAATAGACATTTCAAGCTACTTGTGTAAAAAAATTAGATCTTGGTTCATTATAATTTTGAAGTTACAACCCATGGAAGTTGAGGTTTTTTACTAATCTAAAAGCTATTCTTAAAAAGGCGTTCTTGGTTAAACTATCATATATGAAACTTAAAAGATCCAAATTTGTGCCACCTTTTTCACAAGAAAAAGACAGACCATGGCATTTGTGGTCAAAATTCTAGAATCCGAATTGAAAAAATAGGACACCTGGAGTGCCATACAAGTTCACTCTTTTTAAAGGGACAAAAACAACAAGTTTTGAGAAAGTTACCATGAATTTTCCTTGGAAAATTTGGATTTGATCAAACCAATGGCATTATAGAGAAGACATACTAGGCTACTACACAACTGAATTTCATATTCAAAGGAGCTGAAATTTTAGAGAGAATTTAGGAAAAAGGTTGACTAGAAAGACAATATGCAAACCTAGGTTTTGAAAGGTATTTTAACTTGAAACTTGCATAGCTTTTGATTGAAATAAGTGTTTATGGTGATTCAAAAGGTGTAATAGATAAAAACATAAAGAATAACTCTACTAAATATTAGTGGGATCAAATGGAAAGAGGTGGAGAAAATTTTTCAACACCTACTAAACTTGTTGAAGGCTTATCCATGATACAAGACAAGTATGATCATGTGAAATTTAAGGGGTCCAAGCTTACCAAAAGAGTAGTAAACCTTGAAAATACAACACTAAGAAAGGTGGACATCATGAATATGGTAAATAAAGACGAATTCCAAATATTTAAAGGGGATATGCAAGTTGAATACCAAACATTCATAGGGGATATCCAAGTTGACCTCAAAGCTATGAGGGGGCCGGGGGGGGGGGGGGGGGGGG